>OY728155.1:1674998644-1675442179 GCA_963277665.1 Viscum album
GAGAGTTTTCAATGTTTATTGGTTTTAATTTTATTTGAATTGCATTTTCTAATTTGGAATTGAACTGTATTCAAACATATGAAACCAACATTTCTACCTTGGCGAACATTTAAATTCTTCAATTGTGATTTTTATAAAAATTTTATAACTCTAAGACCACTCTTGAAATTTTTTCAAAAGAATGAACATGATGGATTGTATTCTACTGCAAAACAAGTATTCAATCCTGCATCATCTACCTTGGATAAAGATATTAAATTTTTACTTAATTTTGAAAAATTAATTACCCCTTATGAATCTGGTAGAATTAATATTCCACGATTTTAATAGAGTGATAACACATTGTAAATAGCCATCCTACTAAAAATTAAATATCATTATTACATATTTCATCATTTATTGACTTCATTTTATATCTGTTCATGCTCACCTAAAATAATGGATAGTTAAATTATACATGAATCCCCCTATTTCCTCTCATTTATTTTGTTTTTGGGTTACACATTAGATATCCTTTTCTATTTAAATTCATATTTGTTTGAAAATGATGGAAATGAAACCAATTGAAGAGAGGCGACAAAAAAATATTATGGACAACAATCATTGCATGACTGAGCTCGACATTCCTCCACTAGTGCCTGTAGTTAGTATTTTATTTGAAATATATATTTAAATACTATAAAATTTCATGTGATTAATTATTTTGAACATTTTTTCCAGATCAATCTATTAGGTGACAGTTATTTGATGAACAAACTAGTAGTGGTCCCAGTACTTAGGGTGTTCCTACTAGGGGTGGTACGAGGGCTAGATGGTCTGGTCGGTGTACCCCATTACACCCCACACTCCCTCTAACATACTACCCATCCCATATTCTAATCTTGGTGTGTCTTTAGGTACACACATGTTATTTAGGGCTCCCATGTTTTCACTACACTTTACATCTGGGCCACCTCACCGTTTTGTACCATATCTGATAATGATTCCCACTCCCCATCCAACATTCTTCAAGCGATCTAAATCATCTTATTTTACTTCTGCTTCATTCTTTACAAACTTTTATATTCTATCTTCTACCACTCCTGATCCTCCAGAGTTTGTCCCTGTCGAGCATACATTGGGACCCACTCCATCTGTACAGGGTGTTCCTACAGGTTTTGTGGATCTATCGGTGCCCACTAATCAGACTACTGCAGGTATACATATACAACTCTAAAAAAATCTACACAATTATTTATTTTAATAATAACATGTATTAATAAAATATTTCTTTTCATTCATAACTGATATATCTAATGGTAGGAGGTAGGGGCGGGGGAATACACACATACGTGAGGTGTGGAACTACCACACACAATTGATGGTGGACTATAATGAAGATAGTAAAATGATTGAAAAAATAGGGCATCAATGTCGGAGTTTTTTTGTGATGCTTGACAAATACTCTAACATCATTCCAGTTATCCTGCTCCCATGGAGACATTTTCCAAATGAAGTCAATGATTAATATTAGGTAGATATATTCGTAAAGAAATCTATTGAATTTAATTCAATATATTATTTTTTGTATTTATTTCAATTAATATTTTGGTTTCAGCTACGGTTTAATTTCCCCAATAGTGAGGGTGCTTGATCAGCACGTATAAAGGATTTAGGTGAGATTTATAGATCATATAAGTATGAGTTGTACATTGGATGGTGTGATAGAGTGGGAAAAAAGTTAAAGGTGGTCCTTGTCATGGATTATTTTCTATTAGAACTATCTCGACATATTATTACTATTTGGATGACTATCCAATTTATGTTATTAATCACATTGGAGGTATTTAAATGAAAATTTTCTTGTTTTTCATTAATAATAATTATTGAATTTAATTTATGATTCATATAGAAGAATGAAAAAATCACTGATACTAAACAATACATCTACACATTGGGACATACTACAATGGCATATCTTTAGAGGCAGCTGGTATGACAGTTTATAATTTTACTTTATAAATTGAACTTTATATTTCTTCCTCCATAATTTATTTGATTGGTAATGTTGTTATATAATTTATTTCATGAAACTAATTATTGTTATTCTATTTCTGATTATGGTTTCCAATATTAAATTTCATATTAGTGGCATATATTTAATATAGAAGGATGTGTTCCTTGAGAAAAACTTTTTTTCTCTAGTAGAATGAAGAATGATGGAAGTGCTATTAATGAACAGAATCACCAGAAGATTGTAAGTTTCACATTGTAGATTTAAAAGATTAATTTCCATTTTGTAACTTAATAATCTATTTATATTTGTAAAAAGATTCTTTAGAGTCCCTTGATGCCTAGGAACCTATCATTATTGGGCCAAACTAACACTTATATCAGGTGTTGGGAGAATAGCACCGTACAAGAGTACGCTGCCATCCTGGGGAGAGTATAGTTCCAATGAGGTATTTTATATACTCAGGTACTAGTTGTACTGTCACTGAGTTCTATCAGGTTAAGGCATAGGCAGAACATTCTGGAAAAGGGCTATAGAGATGTTATAATAGTCTTCTAGGAAAAACACTGCATTTATGAAACTGAAGGAATTTTTACATCCAAAACGTTTACTAGAGGCCAACAAAGATTGAAATGAATATATACTGTCGATTAATTCTATCTATTTTGAACCAGGTGAAAGTTTTAGTGGAATTAAAGATAATGGATTTGTGGAGGCTGAGGTGGAGGAGGAGGAGGCTGAGGAGGAGGCCGATGTCGAGGAGGAGGCCGAGGTGGAGGAGGAGGTTGAGGAGGAATGCAAGGCAGAGGAGGAGGGCTATGAGGAGGCTGAAGCTGAGTATGAGGGAAAGGAGGAAGTTAGGGATGATGATGGGGATGATTATGGGGATGAGGGTGAGGATTATGATGGTAGTGATTACAGTGATGGTGTTGCGAGACAGATTGATCAGTTACATTTTTTTCTTATATTACTGACCACTGATGTTTATTGATTTGTTGTGACTAAATATATGTGTGTTTAGGATAACCACATTGTCTATATTTTTTATCTATAAATAATAAAACATGAATTGATGATTAGCTGGGACTTATTCAACCCTCCCCTAGAGAGCCCTACCACCCTCGTGGATAGCCCACCCACCCCCAGGACACCCCATACCCCCTTGGACAACCCCTCCACCCCCTTGGATAGCCCGCCCACCCCAGAACACCCACTACCCCAGAAAATACCTCAAAACTGTGGACAACCCACCCCCTTGCACCCCCAACACCCCTGGACAACCCCAATCCCCCCCTAGACACCCCCACCCCCAGACATCCTGCCCCCCTAGACAACCATCCCACCCTCGTGGACAACCCTCCCACCCCCATGGAAAGCCCACACAATCTCTTAGACACCCTGTACCCCTGGATATCCCCTCCCAGCTGTGGTTATCCCACCCACCACCTAGACACCCCATACTCCCTTGAGAACCCCACCCACCCCCTAGACACCATGTGCCCCCTGGATTGCCCACACCCCATGGATAGCCCCACACCCCCGTGGAAATCCCGCCAACCCCCTTGCACACCCCGTGCCACCTGTATAGCCCTACCACTCTCGTGGACAGCCCACCCACTCCCTGGACTCCCACTACCCACTGGATAACCCCAACCCTCTGGGACAGACTGACCACCCTTGTGGACTACCCACCCACCCCACTAGACACCCCATATCCCCCTCAACAGCCCTGCCACCCTCATGGATAGCTCTCCCACACCCTGGACACCCCTCCTCCTGTGGACCGCCCCCCCACCCCCTAAATACCCCTCCCACACCTGAACACCCTGACCCCCCTGGACAACCCCACCACCCCCGTGGATTGCTTTCCCACCACCCTGAACACCCAATACCCTTGGAAATCCCCGCCCACCCACTAAACACCCCATTCCCCTAGACAGATCTTGCACCCCCATGGATATCCCACCCTCCTCGTCCCCCTGGACAACCTCCCCACCACTGTGGATATCCCTCCCACCACCTGGACACCTTGTACCCTATGGACATCCCCTCCCACCCCCATAGATACCCCATTTTTTCGTGGACATGCCCCCCTCGTACCCCCAAGACAACCCCGCCACCCCCTGGACACCTTGTACCCCCTGGACAGCCCACCACCAATGTGGACAACTCGCCCACCCCTGGAGACCCCCAACCCTCTAGATAGCCCTTCCACTACAATGGATAGCCACACAACCCCCTGGACAACCCCAAACCACTATGTATTATACGATTTCAAACAACTCAAAGATCATGTTAATCATAACTACCCACTTTTTTGCCTCCTAGGATCCTCTTAACCAATAAAAAATAGTGGATGGTATTTTATAAACTCCCATGAAGAATCAATGATTCGATAAAACATGGAAATTAAACTTCCAAAAGAGATTGAGTAGAGACCAATATTAGGAAGAAAATTGATGGATCACAAGAACGACTACCTGACATATCCCATTATGGACATTATGATTCATTTATAGTGGTCACATTATAAATAATTATCAAAAACAAAACCTTTAGTAATATTATTTGATGTTGTAAAACAAGGTACACAAAATCGCAAATCCCATAATGAAATATCATAAATAATTCTTCATAAAACCATTTCAAAATCACATAACAGATAACTATTTCTATTTAAAACATTATAATGTTTTATAAAAATCTCTTTTAAGGATCCATTTCAATAATCATATAGTATTTTTGTCCCAAAATAAAAATGTAATCCATTTCCTAATAACCAAATCCCCCTTCCAAACATACACACCAAAAGCATTCAATTTTTTCCTAAAGAAAAACATACTATTTTAGTTAAAACTATTCAAAAATCATTTTAAAAATTATATTTATATTAAATTCCATGATATTAAATCCATTAAAACCATTACAGCCCCCACCCCTCGTAGACACCACCCCAACTTCTGGACACCCTCACCCCCTCGACACCCCCACCAACATGGACATGCCCAACCCCCTAGACAGCCCCCACCCCTAGACACCACCCCAACCCCTTGGATATCCCCCAACACCCTAGACGGCCCCCACCCCATGACACCCCACCTCCTTGGACAATCTCATATCCCCCCTAGACAACCCCTAAAACCCTGGACGAACCCACCCCTCCTAGAAAGCATGCCACCACCAGGACACCCCCACCCCCTAGACACCCACACCATTGTGGGCAACAACCCTCACCCACTGGACAACACCCCACCCCCTGGGACACCCACAACCCCCTCGACCCTCCACCCCCTGGACTCCACCCCACCCCATAGACAACCCCATCCCCTTAGAAACCCCACCCCTAGACACCACCCCATCCCCTAGACACCACCCCAACCCCTTGGACACCCCCATGGATAGCCCCCCCCCCCCCCAAAGCCGACCCCCATAGAGAGCCCCCCACCCCCTGGATAACCCCAACCTCTTGGATTCCTTCCCACCCCTCTTAGACACCACCCCACTACAGGAACACCCCCACCAACTAAACAACCCCACCCCAATGGATAGCTACCCCCAGACCTTGTACACCACCCCACCTCTTTTAGACAGCCCCCAATCATCTGGACTGCCCCCAACCCATGAATACCAGCCCAACCCCTGGACCCCCAACCCACTAGACACCCACACACACTGGACTCCCCCACCCCTTGAAATCCCCCAACCCCCTAGACACCCCCCACTCCCTAGACACCCCATGGATATCCCCCGACCCCCTGGACACCCCCACCCACCTGGACACCCATACCCCCTTGGAAAAACCCCCAACCACATGGACAGCCCCCCCGACACCCCCAACCTGCCAACCCTCCCCCACCCCATAGATAGCCCTACAACCTTGGACTCCCCCAACCCCCCGGGCTACCCCTCACCCCCTGGACTCCACCTACCACCTTAGATTTCCCCCAACCCACTGGACAGCCCCCACCCCTAGACACCCCCACCCCTGGACACCACCCACCCCCTGGACACCCCCAACCACCATGGACACCCAAACCCCCTGGACACCACCCCACACCCTAGACACCCCTACCCCCTGGGCAACCCCCTACCCCCTGGACAGCCCCCCCAGACTTCCCAAATGATCCCCCCCCCACGGACATAATATTACTATCATCTAAACTAAATATTTCCTAGTGCTGTTATTTTATGACTTTATATCAAGCATTATTTCGTTCATGTTCATTTTCATTACATGGAAGCACATTTGGAAGAAAAAAGAGGTGAAAAAACTAGAAGAAGTGGTGGATTTGAGTGATGGATGCAGTGCCTCGACTACCTAGACTCAAATTATGAATCACGGTGTTTTTATTATTTGTAATATATAACTTCCATAAATTTATATTCTCCACCTCTACCCAAAATGTGGTATCAATTCTTGGTTATATTTTATTGGGTGACCATATTACAAAGACATTGAATTTGAGATTGGTAGGAAGACAAATGAGAAAACATTCAGCTATTAACCGGATTCAGAATATAGTAATATGGAAGGTGAGGGTATGGAATTTAACTTGTTAGACTAGGATAACTATTCTAAACCTTTAATGTCTTGGTGGATATGGAATGTAACTTTCACACTGTATACAAATTTGGAGTTTGGTGTATGAAATATTTGATTTTGTGTGTATTTGATTTGTTATAGGAGTATTGGAGTCGAGTGTATACAATATTGGATACTTATGCATATTTGATTTTGTGTGAAGGTAATATTAGATTTTCTACGGTGTATTGGCCTAGGATCATAGGCTTCATGATGGTGTATTGGGTTTTTCATATCTAGGTGTTGGGTTCTTCATATTGTTGTGAAATCTGAGTGAAGTATTTACAATCAATTTGTTTTAAAAAAATGTGGTGACATTAATTGTCTTCCCAATTCATTCCCCCAGAGTAATTTATTAAATTCACAATTTATCATTACAAACACAAGGTGTAAAGAACATACACAAGTGAAGAACTATTAGAAAAACACTGAAGGTATATCAAACACACCAAATTCAAAAATCAAAGACATCCAAAAGTGATCAAAAGATATGCAGCATGACATTCCATCAAACAAGAAGGTGTTCCATCCATCTCCAGATTTCTATAGACCTAAAATACAATGGATGACCTTCCTTGATCGCCTCATCAAATAACTCAGAAAATTAGAAAAGACATCAGCAAACATATTGTTAATACAAATTCCAATCCATGAGAACTGATTATAGAGCAGTTAAATTTCACTACTCATCATTGAGAAAAGGCTAGAAGAATGTCTAGAAATCAATAATAGAAGAGAAAATCAGTTGAACCATTGGTAAAATAATGAATGCTTTGTAAACCAACGGTTTCAAACCATTGGTATAGATTTTTTCCAATTGTTATCGGTAATCTAGGGGAAGATATGATATTTTTCTGCATATACCAATACTTATTTAGAAACCATTATAATATATCTATCCATATTCTGAACTTACAAACTATTTTCGAATCTATTAGTATATTCTATAGTAATTGTTTTCCATCAATACCAACAGTTTTAAACAGTTGGTATAATTTTAGTTTTTAGTAGTGAAATCTCAATGAAATTTTAAACTATATTTATTTTCTATAAATTATGATTTTATAAATTTTTTTGTTAGTATAAAAATGTTAATATAATCTATTTTTAAGTACCTATATTTATTCCAAGAAAAAGATTTCAAAACAGTTTAATGATGTTTTCAAAACACCTTATTGGGATACATAATTTATCACACTATGATTTAAATTAAAATTCTATAGTTCTTGTATAATTCCTTGTGATTTTTATTTTATAGAACATGAAACACAGAATGAATATTTTTATAATTAATTAATTTAATTTGGTAGAGTTTTTCATAAATGTAATATTTGAATCTACTTCTCCAGAACCTAGACAGGAAAAGGCCATCTATTTTATAATATGTTTTGAAATTATTCTATTTATTTTATAAGAAAATAATACATCATTTTTATTATCATATCTAGGATAATAGGCTAATGGATTTACACCCCATCTAAATAGATTATAATTTTTGTAATAATTTGAATTTTCTACATTAGTGGATTTTATGTTTTGAAATTAATAAATAGGAATGATGTTCCAAATTATTATTTATTCTTAAAATGCGTTTTTGTAAGGGTTTTAAGTATTATGTTATGTATCTGGGTTTTATTATTCTTATGGAGTGAAACAATGTTTCATTCTTTGATATATTTTTTCCAGGCATAGGGACATATTTTTCAAAAAATTTCTTACTGTGAAATTATTTTTCAATCATGAAAAAATATTGATAAATTGGTAGATGATTATAGTTGTGGATATTTATCATAGAACCTCTTTTTTCATTCCCTTTAATCATTTTGGAAGACATTGATGAGAATGGGTGACATTGGCATCTGAGACACCCACCAATCTTTTCACGTGGAAGTTTGGAGAACTATTTTTTCTTGATGGATTCCCTTGGGATAGTAATAGACATTATAAACCCATTATGTTTCTAATAGTCATAAATATATAAATCTTCTAATAGTCATGTTTTGATTCCTACTGAGAAATTAAATGGCTAAATCAACAGGATGTTGATTGATTTTTCCATGGATGGAAAGATCCTGGTTTTTCATAGTTAGTGGGTATACTATTTTGATGGACATATATAGTAGATGAGAAATCTGATTAAGGTAATTCATTTTAATTCATTATTCAAGGATTCCATTTTAATTAAATTAAATATTTTTTTTTTCATGATAACTCTTTATCCCAGTTTGAGGAGGATGATCGTACCAGGAATTCCATGAATTATTAGTTGAATATCAACCTATGTGTTGACACCTAGTGAGTATTTCAACATATTTTTATTTAACAATTGGATGTGAGGTTCCTTTTTATAATTTAAATTTATATAATTATGTTATAAATATTTAATCATGATTGTTTGGAAAGATATAAAAACTCGTTGAAATTGAGGATTGTCAAATAGACTTGGGTGATATGGACATTTCCTTAGGGTTTCCCTTAGCTTGGAGGTAAATCTTTTTAAGGTTTTTGGTCTAAAAAACCATATAATATAAATTTCGTCTCTCTAATATTTTTAATATGTTTTTTAATTATATAATTCCATTCATGTAACCTAACTAAATATATAAACCACTATTTGATGAAATCCTCATGCATAGACCACCCACAGACCTTGTCCGGTCTATTGGAATTTCGGCCATGACTTGATGCCACCCAAGGGGTGTTCTAATCAATAAACAATAATTGTAATTTGAAAATAATGAACATATATCGAATTTAGTAATTGGAAATTTTTTATGTTTTCAGATTAATAATGTGATTTGTTTGGCATGTGGTATGTGAATTTTTTAGGACATGGTAAATCAAAAATTATAATGAATGTGAATCTTATAACATGAAAAGATAAATTATAATTTTAATTCTTTAGTAATAATAAATTACTGAATTATTTGTATAATGGAATGATAATGATTAATTATTTTAATTGATTCTTGAAAAAAAGGAATATAATAATCAGAATGATACTTGATATTTTAGCTCAGCAGAATAAATTGTGTTGTTGTTGGTAATTTAATGAGATAAAAAATGTAGAATGTCAGGACATATTTTATATATATGAAGTGTTCCAATTTATTATGATCTATTGGATTTTTTCCTGGTTATTTTTTATCATATTGTGGTAATTAATATAGGGTTTTTTATACCATAATGATAATAGGGGTTTCCATAGTTATGCAATAATGATAATAGGTTCTAGCTCGGTTATGCATAGTTATTATAGTATTTGTACCTGTTATGTTGTGATAATTATAGGGATCATAATATGATATGTGATAATTCTATGTGGGCTATGACCTAGGATCTATGGTTATGGTTTTCATGGTTTCCAAACATTCTAGAAGACACTCCATCATCGAGCCAAGACTATTTGTCTAACCCAAGAGTCACCATTGAAATCATGGTCTGGTAGTCAATTTGGTAATAAATATTAATTTTTAAATTGATTCAATTTTTTATTATAATATTGAAAGAACTATATACCTAGACAGAATATTTTTAGACACTATTAGTGGTGGCCTATTTTTTTTACATAATCCCTCATCAGGAAGCTATTGAATAAGATTTCCTGAGAATATCCTGCATGTTTATTGAAGGATCTTGTTTGTGGATGAGGGCCAAGGATTGCATGATCAAGTGGAGATGGATTAAATGAGTACATGGAGCATGGAATGTGTTATGGATCATAGATGCAGTGGAAACCAATTGTTTTATTTAGTTTATTATGGTATGTACCTATAGACGGACTAGTAGTTGAATTGATTTTTGAGTAGTAAGGTTGTTCAGATATTTAGTATTTTTAATATACTATTGTTGGGTGTTTGTTTTTTTACCCAAATTATTTACTAATATGGATGTAATTTGGTAATTTTATTGTAATTATGCTGCATGATATATGTGTTATAATCTCCATGTAGTACCACAAGAGACAACCACTATTAGTTTGATTCCTCTTGTGTACGAGGAGGTGTTCCAGAGATCATTTAGTGAATAAATCTAGCTACTAGATATAAATTGGTTTAGTGAGGGTTGTTATAATGTGGTACCAATGTTATTCTTTTCTATTACTTTACTATTTATGATCTGATAGACTAGATATTTAAGAATTTGTCATAGAATATAATGGATTCTAGTTTGGTGAATTAAGTAAACAAGTTCCAATAGGATGTCTAGGATAATAGGGCTTTTTATGTTGTTCTAATTTTTGTTTTTTACAACTGTATTTTATTTTTTTCTTTTATGACACACATATGGGTTGGATGATCTTATTTATGATGTATATTTGTCTCTTGGCCCATTTTCAAGATGTCAGTTATTTTAATTTGAACATGACCCTAATGGGGAAATAAGTATCTCACAAATAATGGATGACATGTAGGATTCACCTATAACCAAGTTTTTATAGATTTATTTAACTAAAGATAGAGGAACGTGTGTTTAAAACTCCAACACCCACTCAATTGGTGTTTTCCCATCTATGTACTTGTGTGGAATTCTAATAAACTATATCAAATATTATATATATTTATATATTTTAGAAATAAGTTGCATTTAATCAATTTTGGGATGTTCCATGATGGGGATGAATATGAGGTAGTCCTTATGAACATTAGGTGTAATGACCTTCGTTGGTATGTCTGGAACATAGTGAATAAGATTTGAAAAACTTATGGTTTGAGATTGTTTGGGTTAGGTTATCTAATGTGACCAATAACAACATATATTGGTTTTTTCTAGTATATCATGGAATGAGATTTATATTAACCAAGACATGGGTGAGTGTTTCCACTAGTTTAGATCATATTCTTTTTTGTAGTTCATATGTAACAATGACTTGTGAGATATGATCCTATAGGGAGATGAATAGTGTGTGGATGGTCAGAGTGGATGGATTACCTATTTATAGGATGTGTATTAGAATTTTATTACCATGGGATTATATGGGAGTGTGTTTGATGCCTCGTTGGTTGTGACCATGATGTGAGAAATGAATGGTAGGGCTTGGTGGGTAACCTATATGCCTTTAGTAATGACTTAGGACCTGGGGGTCAATGTTTTAGTTCTTTTGTGGTGAATCATTAGAAGGGATACCCAGATGATGTAGATTTATGTATTGTAGACTTGAAAAATTATAAATTCCATCTATTTTTTGTAAAAGGAATTATTTTTCCTTGGTTTCTTTCTAAGGGAAGAACCTTGGGTGAATACATATTCTTCTAAGGATAGTTTCAAGGGGAATAATTTTTATGATATAAGAACAATCTGTTATGATGCTGTTTAGTGTAAAAATTGATGTTAACATTGGATGAGATATCCAAGGGTGGATAGAGAATGGATAAAATCCTTTAAATTTAGAATTTTGATTGGAGTGATACTCATTTGTATGGTTGGAATTTACTCATGAGTAAGGATTGGTTTCTAGATAGGAATTCCAAGGATGTATCAAGCCGAAGGAGAAAAATGGTCTAGGATTCATGGTAACCTTCTTGAGTTATCTTTTGTACATATATATAGAAATTCAAAACTCAAAGGGGGTTTATATCTGGGTTAATGAGTAGTTTTAGAGAAGCCTAAGACATAGGGATTCCAGTCGGAAAAAAATTGTTATAACTAGCTGGAGATGAATAATTACATTTTTGTATTATAGAATGTGTTGAACGGATGTTATCACAAATATTTTTTTACAACATTAGAATGATGTTTCATCTACCATGGTGGGATCCTTTTTTTATTAGTGTAATGGACTGACTGCATTACAATTGGAAATCATTCCAGTCATCATCGATAAAAAAATGCGGTGTGGTGGTGGTAGTGCCTATGTAATCTATATTTCCTGGCCACTTGGAAAAGAACTATGTGATGAAAACTAGTTTTGGATAAGGAGTTCGTCTTGGTTAATGGTGTATAAATAAAAATGAGACACTTTTTTGGAAGCAAGGAATAGATCCTTCAAATTTGTTTGATATGTACTTATATTATGAGGTGACATATGGACATTATGGGTTTGTAGTGGTAATCATAGATGAAAAAAGTGTAATCAGAATCTTTAAATGAAAATGAAATATATAATAACATCATCGCTCATAATTTTAGGGAGAATCATTTATACTCAAATATATATAAATGTATTTTATGGTTATATGGAAGACCTCACACGGGGTTACAATTGATTAGTGGTATAAGGAAAGTCATATGGTTGGGAGGCCTATACATGATAATATAGGATAACCCTCATGTGAGATGGGTGATTGGCTTGGTTTAATCAACCATTGGTGGATTAATATTTCATTTGGAAATTTTTGACCAATGAATAATGATTAATGTGATTTAATATAAAAACTGGATTTGTGACTTGGATTAAACATTGGATTTTTTATGTATGTTGAAATAAATATTAGAATTCTTTGGTGTGGCTGAAAGGTTATTTGTGTGGTGATCCCCATTTCATGAAATTTTTTACAGGGTTATATATGAATCATCTCTTCCATCATGGAGTGAAATATGATTTCTCTATGTGGTTTATGGGTTGAATAATGTGAAAAATAATTTATGACTTGTTTAAAGGGATTAAACTTTCAATGTAAAGTGATGAAGGGACTATTTTAGGAGTAAATACTATGAATTATGGGGATGTTTATAACATGGTTTAGGTAAGTGATTTTGGGTTTGATAAGAGTATTCCATGGTTTAGTTGGGACCTTTAGATGAGTGGTTGATGTATTATGGTGTTGTGAATGGGCAGCGTATAATCATCTATTTAAATTTTGAATTATATATAATAGTTTTTACTAAACATGGATGGTTTTTTTGATTTTTGAGGTATGGTGTGACAAATACCATGTAGAGTAGGTCATGCAACTCACAGAAACTTTTTTTGATAAGAAATACAAATAATGGAGAGAATGAATGGTTTGAAGTGGTCCTGACATGTTGGGTCCTATAGTGGAAAACACCATGAACCAGCAAATGACAGCGCAGATGAAATTTTGTTGTTCAAGAATATATTGTCATAATTCAATGGAATCTTGGGGTTCAATGATGGTTGTAAGTGGTGTCCGAACAAATGATTAGTAATGCACCTCATGTTTAGAATTTCTAAATGAAATATCTTTCATCATTCCAAATAATAATATGGTAAATTAGGATTGTTTTTTCTGTTAGTTTGGTTCTTGTTTTTTTAGTAAATGCTCGATGATGCTTCTTGGAGATGAGAAGTGTTATTATTTAGAGATATTACGAACCAAAAATGGTATAGTTGATAATTTGAGAATTATTTTTAACTTTATCCATCAGTGGATTGTTTCTGTGAAATTAATAAATAAAAAATGATGTTTTTAGAAACTAGTTATTCTAAAATGATGTTTTGGGATGTGGATAATGTTTGGTTTAATGATTTAGTGGGTATAGGAAGCCAAACTAAGAGTGTTTCAGGTTTCAGGAATACATAAATGATGTACATGAAACCATTAAAATCATGAATAAGGTATTCCAAATGTTAAAAATATTCATGGGCTAAAACATGATGGTTTATGATATGAAATCATTTAGTAGAGGATAAGGATGATAAATCCTGACATGAAACAAAGTATGAATTAGTGATCTACGCTAGAAAATCCCATTAATGTATTATCAATGACATTTTATGATGTGAAATCATTTTTCACAAAAATAATGAAGCATCAATAGTTTATAAGAGGACTAAAATGTGAGAAATGATCTAAAACTATCTTTTTCTATTCTCATGATTCTTTTATAAGGAATTCAACATCACACCTTCCCTATATTAATCTATGTTCACTACGATGGATTCATATTGGCGAGTTCTGTAATTTTACATATCTTGATGTTTCTAACCCTACTTGAAAAATAAATCCTCAAATATCCATGTATATATTTATATTTTGAAATTGGATGGAAGAATACTTATGTTCTTGAAGGATTTTTCCATGGATTGTGAGATTTTTATCCATATGGTAGAAGCTATCCCATTTTGATGAACACATTTCATAGAAAAATGATCTGGTGAAGGAATTCCATTGAATTTAACTTTTCAATGTTTAGTATTTATTTATAATAAATAGGTTTTGTCTGTGTTACCACATGAGAAATATTTTTCATGTATTGATAAATAATAATAATATCAGACATTCCATGGATGGTTGGTTGAGGATATACCTAGTCGGTGAAACCCGTTATATATTTCATCATGTTTTTATTGTTCTATTATATGTCAGGTTCAGTTTTATTATTACATTAATTTTAATTTTTTTATAATTAATTAATTATGTATCTTTGGGATGTGATAGGAAATTGTGGCATTTTATGAAGGATGGACGGATTTAGGGAATGAAAACAACGTTGATAGGGTATTCTTGACATGGACATATCTCTGTTTGATGTGGATGGATAATAAAAACTCCCTAATGAGGGTTTAATCATTCTCATTGGTAATAAGTGTGGTCAATAAATCAATCCATGCACATTACAAAATTAATTGGGTCAACTGTTGTTTGATGAAATATCAAACCTATACATCCCATGGACCCCTTCGGGTCTATTGACATTATTAAAATAATTTCTATCCATATTAGGGGTGTGAAAAACCTTAAATCATAATTAGAATTTTAGTTTAATGAATCCATATACACTTGATTAAATACTAAATTTTTTATTCTCTTTCTTAACAAAGTGAGTTCTTTTTCATGTGGAATTAGAATTTGTCTTGACATGGGAATTTTGATTTTGTCATGAATTTAAATCATATGAATTGAAGGGTTGAATTGTAATTTTAATTTATTTTGGATGATAAAATGGTTTATTATGGTTATAACAGAATGAGAATGATTAATGGGATTAATTAGTTCATGAAAATTGGTATTGTAATTTTTATTGATAATTGTTATATAATATTTGTAGAATATGTGGTTTCTAAGTAGTTATATAATAAATTAACTGAAGTACAAAATAATAACATATTTGATATTATTGACATTTTTCTATGTGTTATGTTGTCTTTTCATATTGATTTTTTATTTTCTTGATTATTCTATACTTCTTATAGGGTTTGGCATAATTATGTTGTAATTCTTATCAAGTTAATCTTGGTTCTACTATAATGTTTATAGGGTTTACAATTGTTTTTCTATAATGATTATAGTTAGTGGTCTAGTTATATTATCATAGATATAGGTCTCATTCCCATCTATGTGATATTGAATTATGGTCCATACCCAGTGAATTGTGGTTTTGGTTGGCATCATATCATAATATACTAAAAGACACTACAACCTCAAGCTGAAGTAGGATTGGATAACACGATTATCACTGTTGATCTTGAGTATTGTTAGGTTTATTTTATTTATTTATTTATTTATAAATTTATATCTATATGTATCATACTATTTCATGAATATTATAGTCATACCACATTTTTTAGGCATTATTGGTGGCGGCCTACTAAGTCTTACTAACACCCTACTCGGAAATCCATTTCACAAGAATAATCGAATAGATCACATATGTTTATTATCGTAATTTTTTTTGGGATAATTCTATGGGATAATGTGGTCACGTGGTATAGATGGAATGAGTGCATTGAGCAAGGGATGCGTTATAGATCATGGATTCAATGGATCTATGTTGTTTTATTTTGATTATTCTAGTCTGTACCTATGACCATCCCATTCGGTAGACCATTGTATGAATATGATGGTTCTTTGATACATTACTATATTTAATATAATATTTTTGGATGAATAATTATTTACGAGTACTCTAATTATTTACTAATGTGGATAGATTTTTGTTATTTTACATTTTATTTCACACCGTGATATATAGGGTATTTCTTTCCCAAAATAACACAATAGAACCCAGCTATTAGTTGGTATCCTATAGTAAATGGGGAGGCCGACCTAAGAAAATATTTATAATCACTATAACTATAGGTTATAGGGTGATCCGGGGAAATATGTTACATATAATGTGTTCATCCACATAGATAATGAGAAGTGATAAATTTAATTACATGGAAATTCCATACATTTATAATGGTGAAGGAATGGATTCACAATATGTGATTGAAAAAAATCTCGTACTAAGATCATTTGATGTTTCTGAGAAATTTATGATATGATTATTAATAAATTTATTAGATATGGCTGGTGGAATTAGTTATGGATATAGAGGCTTTTTATTTAGTTCATATCATATTCATTATATATTAAATAACATTACTTTTTATCTATAGATTAATCATTATATACTATTATTGATTTAGTGATTTCTAATACTTTTCAATCCAATAAGATTCAGTAGGTTCACACTTTGTGTTGGAGTGAATGCAGATCATGTTTTCGAAACATTGAGTGCTTCCCCAGAAGTGTTTTATAAAATATTATGAAGATATATTGGATGATTTTTTAAAAAATATACATACTACTTAACATGTGATATAATTTGAAAAAAGAGTTTTGGAAATATCTAAACATGTTATTGGATATGGTTTTTTGTGTTCTTTCCTATAATTTAACATAACATGAATCTGTGTTAATTATATGTGTTGTCTAGTACATCTGATAAAACAACTAATTGAGAACTAAAATTTCATATGGAACAATATAATGGATTTAATTTCCATGTAATGGATTACCATGATATAGTTTATTCAATGATCTATCATTATGAGTACCACATCATAGTTTAAGAAAATATATTGTTATGGTTTTCTGTTATATTATAATTTTTTATAATATATGGAGTAAACACATTCTTCTCTATTCTTTCATACAAGACTAGTTCAAAAGTATTGGGTAATTATGTCCCATTAGTATGTGAAATTTATAGTGTACTATTTATTCTACCATTAAGAACAAAATATTATCTATTCATCTTTCTTATATGAGTATCAAAGGAAAAACATGGTTTTAACAAAAGAATTATTATTAAAGAATCTATCTGTCTTTCTCTCGAAATGATTGCTGTTCATGGTAAGAAAACTATAAGAACCAATTTCATGATAAATATTACATTGAAAAATATTATTATAGGATATACTATTCATTTATTATCAATGTTCTTGGAATTTTTGGTTATTCATTATGGGTTTGTGACATTTTATTTAAGTTATTTTCTTCTCTGTGGTTCTCAAGTTATCTTATAGGGAAAACATTTTATTTCTTAATGTTATAGAGGGGTTTAAGATAATGAGACCCTATTTACCTATGTCTTTTAACTTTTTACTTGGATTACCTCAATATAAATATCAATAAGTTTCTTTAATATGGATTGATTCATTATTTTATTGGGATATATTGATTTTCTATTATTTCCCATATTTTATATTCGGACAACATATTGTTTTTCTCAATGTTAGAGACATCATAGTTCTTAATTTCTTTTTTATTCTCATTGATTATTTAAAAAAGGATATTTAATTTCTGTTAATAACAATAAATGTGGAATTATTATCACCTAAAAGTGTTTGTTAAGGAGGTCAATGTTTATTCAGAAAATAACTTGAATAACTAGAAAGAATTTTCCAATGTATTACATAGGTTCTCCCTTATGAAAATATGCTTGGGGTGGGTTGGAATTCAACATTATAAATATATATTGAAAGAATATTTTGATGGTTATTGAGTTGGAAAAATATTTTTATTCCATTTTGGGGAAGAATTACATTGGCTAAAAATGGTTTTCTTTTTGTCATATTAACATTTTCACTTAGTGAAAACCTCCCAATACAGTGATGATGAACATTAAATTACATTTCTATTGTTTCGTATGAGATACAAATTTATAATTTCATCATAATTGGGTAATATGTAATCATATATAAAATAATTTTCTAGAGATGGTATCATTGTGAAACGTATTTAAGGTAACTAGTGGTTCTTATAGGATATATTTACATGAGAGGTTATTTAAAGGGAATATATATATTCTCATATTAATAATAGTATGTATATGTAGTTTACCCGTAACTAGGTTTATAATAGTGATGGATCTCATTTTTGGGGTAGTCTGAAAAAGCCTGTTCACCATATCATATGGATTTCTCATTGGATTATTGGAGCCAGAGACATTCCTTTCAGGTTAGAAAAGGTCTCTAGATTTTTTTTCAATATTAACTCTAATGTTATAAATATAATCTCAAATTATTACATTGTGTATCATCATATTTATGATATAGTGAACAATTATGATCAAAATGGGCTAATTCCAACAACTCATTTTTCTAGGGATCCTGATTGTTGTTTTATCACATTTTTTATTTCTGGAAAACTAAGGAGTTACATATATCATAGTATTTTGCATTAATTTTATAATCTATACAGCATGGGTACTAGAGTATGGGGCAATGAAATATCTTCAAAATATATCTTATTTATTTTGATCATCTTTTATAATTATATTCTAATATATGAAAATATTAAATTCATTTTTATTCCTCTAGCATCGAAATGAGAATATTTTTCCAATTCTGATTTGGAATCTATTACAAATTTTTTCAATACTAAATGGATTGTATATTTTTTTATTCAAGTAGTAGGTATTAAAAATTTACATCGGTAGGGTGGGATCTATGGAATACTTTTTTACACTAGTAGGGCTGTTTAGGACATGGACAATGCATTGGCCAAGAGGTTTTCCATTTTCATAGCTACTACATGTTGACCATATGGGATACCCGAAATGATATTTTCTATCACATTATTTTCCCAAATATCTAATACATCATGTTTAAATTTCACGAATATCATAACTCCCTTGTTTATCAGTGTAAGAGGTGTGACATTAAAACTATTATCACAACATATTGTGTCTCCTGGTTAATCTATGTGACCTAATTATTTTGGCTGTAGGGGTATCAGATATTTGATGATTTGGAAGATACATGTTTATGGACTTATCTTAATAATGATGGATCCTTTGTGAAAGGGATATTGTGTGATGGAAGCACTTTCCTCAATTCACTGGGATCCATTATCCAGTCATTCTCATCATTATTCAAGGATGGAACATCTGTTGTGGGCTATTAATCCCCGATCCTAGATGCTTAGATACATTTCATTATTTTAATAAATTTTCATAGATACAAGTGTCAAATCCCAAAGGACCATTTAGTTTTTTAGTTATGGAAAATAGATCACAAACATGAAATTTAATGTACAATTCATAACATAAAATACAACCTAGATAATGTGTTGAGAACACCGTTAATCTCCCAGCATAACCCTGCATATCAATTTTAATACTCCGCATGGAATCATGGAAACATAAAATGCAAGAAAGGGGTGAGATCATTTGCTCAGTAAGGGTAAATAATGTAGTAGATGCTTTTATATATAAGCATAAAATATTAAGGAAATTTATAAAATTGAAACACATGGATTTTAAAAAAAATCTTGAGCATAATTTGGCTAGATTAAATAAAATAATGTCATCTAATCACTCACATTGATATTATACTATCTGGTTCCCTCTGTATGTGTTTGAATATTCATTATAGAGGTTTCAAACATATTATTAACATCTAATAGAATAATAATAATATTATTGATATCATATATGGTTCATATACGACATATATTACCAATTCATTTATAATTCCATGTCAAAGAAAATTTTCATGTATTAAGCGGTTTGTAAATTTTATTCTTTTTGACATGTTATATTACTTAAATTATTATTTAATCACTTCTATAATATAATAAATGATTTATATATCATATTTATTTAGCATATAAATTTATATATAATAAATGGAACGTAGTACACTATTCATGGAGACGATAGTCCTTACAAACACATGAATACCATTATTGTTTTCATATTTTATTGAATGGAAGAATTTGAATGACAAAAATCACACATAAACATATATATTATTACATTAGTGTTATTATGTTATTACACTGTTGTGTAATTTTATTTTCATTACCACATTATTTTTAGGGGTATAATGATTATTATAATTGATATAAATAATAAATATTACATGATGATTAATATTTATAATTAAAATAATTACCATTTAGATGATCCATTTTAATTAATGAAATTAAATCACTACTTGTGTCTATATTCCACCTACCATATCCAAGACGCGATGAGATTCATTTTCAACATTAACCATTCAAGAATGATTATAAGAATATATTCAATGAAAAAACAAAGGAAGAGTAATATGGTTGTCCCATAATCATAATAATATCTCATAATATATATTACACATTTTTAATTAATTTATTATGGAAAAAACATAGGAAGAGGATGTAGAAGAAGAAATGAAATTGAATTGAATTTGTACATCAATAACCTCTTCTTCGAGTATCTATTATATATTTGCATAAAATTACTTCTTAGGGTGGATTTATGCCCAATTTATGGCCTCTATGATTAATTAATGGAATTTCTAAAGATAAATAGGATGGTTTTGGACATGTAAAATGGATGTATAGGTTTAAATAAAAGAGGACGAGAGGTTCCCTTTAATAATAGAGGTGAGGGGCACTGTTTGAAACTCCAAAACATTAATTGAATATAAACTGAATTTAAATATCAAATAGATCTAATGTGATATATT
This sequence comes from Viscum album, assembly GCA_963277665.1. Taxonomy (NCBI): domain Eukaryota; kingdom Viridiplantae; phylum Streptophyta; class Magnoliopsida; order Santalales; family Viscaceae; genus Viscum; species Viscum album. Next base: position 1,675,019,846 of record OY728155.1, read on the forward strand.
TCAAGGGATGGGTCGAAATACTATAAATAATTTTTTTTAGACATTTTTATGTAAAAATATTAAACATATATTTTAGCATTAACAATTAGTAAAACAATTTTACTCTTAGGTTGAGTACTTATATTTTTATGCTTTTAGGTTAATATAGTTACCATAAACATCCAAAAGAACCCCAATTGGATAATTTATATAATATGTTACATTTTATTAGTTACATGACTAAAATATATATTTTTATGAATTTAAAATCATATAATAAAATATTAATTAATCTTAAATCTCAATAATATCAGTTTTGAAACTATATACTACATTACTTTTTAGAGAATCCTAAAAATATGATTACATAAAAAAATAACATTAGATCACCCCTAACATGTCAAATCCAAACAAAAAAAATTCTTTTATGGAATAAAATATTTCACATTAAATTTATTTTAATATTTTAAATATCAGTTAATTGATTCATCCTTTAATAAAGAAACTACCACATTGACATTGTTCCAACATTTAGTTTATTTATATATTTTGTAAAATTATAAATAAATCACCAAGATGTAGGAGAATTTTTTATCTTTTTAATATCTATTTATATACTACCATATCACTTATATATCTACAAATTAATTATGATATATTTATTAAAATTTGAGTATGACATTATAACCCTTCTTTATAAAAAAGAATAAATTTAAAAATGTAACATGAGTGCATTAAAAAGGATCATATTTTTTTTACTAAGGTTGATTTTCATTGAAAAAACATATAAAATTAAATTAGTAAATGTTTTAGTTTAATTATATTATATTGTAATATAATTCTTACCTTTAATTACCTAATTCACCCTTACCCTTGGTAAATAAACAAAAAGTTACAAAAGTAATTATTCACCAAAAAATTAATTTGATATTATAAGACACTTAATATCCTATCAATTAAATTAATTTATGTACATTTTTTAATATTCCACTCATTGGAGTGGAAAAATTCTGTTTAACGGCGATATGGAGAGATAGAGGGTAAAAGAGTTTTTTTGATGTTTAGTATGTTTTTATATCTAATTTTAACATTTTATATTTATAATGAAATTCATTTTACTAATATATATATATATATTATTAATATATTGTGACTTTGAAAATAAATTTAATGTATAATAATTATTTAAATGAAAAAGTCCGTTTTTAACTGTACTCAAGTATTTTTCAGTATTAATCAAATAAATGATAATTTTTAGAAAAATACCAAAAATCCCTCGTAGGATAACTTTGATATTCATAATTCAATAATAAATTATAATTTTTAAAATAAAATTTAAAAAATTCATTATGTGGTTAATAATATTCATAACTTTATTCTAAACGACTAGTTTGATAGATTGTAGTGTGCTCGAACTCGGTGTTCTGTGCAGTGCAAACTATTTAATTTATTTAAAAAGAAAAATATCATGAAATCATGATGTGTTTAATGGAAGGGGCTTGGAATATAATATATCACATTATGTTATGTATTTAATTACTCTATCCATTTTTTAAGGTTGTTCATACTTATCTTAAGGTAAATATTTTGGCGAGTCTTCTTTCTTCTAAGGGTATATAAGTTGAGAAGGTTGTTTTTCTTATTTTGGCAGTATTATTATTTATTTTTCTGGGATTTTACAGTCTTATTACCATAGGATTCATCATTTTTCCTCTATGAGACATTTTTTCAATTTTATGTACATTTTATTTATTAATAATTATTTATAATTTTAGTCTGTATTAATGTACACATTATAATGATTGAAAATAATAAATATAGGTGTCATAATAAGAGTGTAATTGCTATATTTTAATTATGTAATACATGAGATAATTTAATGAAATGTTTTTGGAGTATGGTGTGGATTAGGCATCATATTATTGGGCCCGTTTATTTCTTGTGTTGATATAATAAATATATTAAATAGATTATATCACAGAGAAATAGTTTTTTATAATAATGGAATATCTCTTGAATAATATTTTTTATGGGAAATATGAGTCTAATATTAAATATATAATATAGGATTTACCCTAGTCACAAACATACCATTGTATATGTTAGGTTATTCGATTTTTAGTGGTCATGGGAGGAAAATAAATAAATAAATAAATAAATGTATTTATTTATTTATTTATTATTTAAATAATTGATTTACCTAGTTTATACTATATTTAATCCTGGTAATAAAAAATGGGTCTCTTCAAAACTATATAGAACCACGCCTCTCATACATGAGTATTAGATTTATTAGAAGAGTATTAATTACATTACACAAACACAAGCATGTGAACCTTAATAGTTTACGACCGTTGGAAAAATGTAACACCATACTCTAAATCCATGAAAGATATTAGACCTATCCCATAAATATATACATATTTATTACTCCTCTCAAATATTCCATACTAAAATACTTGATTCATTACATGGGAAAATGTAACACAAGAAAGGGAGTGTTTAGATTCTCTATAAGGGTAATCAACAGATATAAATAAGAATAAAATGAACATAAGGGTATGAGAACAAGAGAATAACATTTGATAACCATACACAACTTATGAAATAACATAATCATGATTCATGTAATTAATATTTTAAGTTTATAAGACATTAATCATATGGAAATAAAAGAACATGAAACATGGGACCATATCATTATCAAAAGACAGAGATATGTGAAAACACATAATCATACATAATTTATGTTAAGTATTCTGATGAAGAAACTAATAAAATGTTAATACTTGTATATCCATTCATCATTTAATGATACATAACTCAAGAAAAGGGAATTATTCTCTAAACCATCCTAAAATAAAAACGGAAACCATTCAGAGAAAGGATATGAATTTTTTTCTTAGATTACATACATAGAAAATATATGTAACAAAGATGGTTTTCATATATATATGAAATTATTTTGATATATTAAATGTAATATTTATTAAGGTAAATATCCTTTATACTTGGAAAAAACTATTTATAACTTCAGAAATTTTCAATGTCATTTTCAATAATAATAAACATGGATGAGCATTTTAAAAAAATTCACTTGGAAAATATCTTTTCAAATTGATTATTATAAAACATAATGTTTTTTAAATCACATTTAATTTTAACATAGAATTGAAAAAATAAAAATTAATCTTGAAATAAGAATATGGTAATGATGGAATACAATTTTTTTCATGTCATTCTCTTTAAACCAAAGAATCCTTTATTATTTTTGATAAAACCAAAATGGGAATTGTTTAGACAACATGGTTTTGGATGAGAAGTTATTTTTAACCAAAAAAGTGATTTTTAAAAAAAAATAATCATGATTACCTAAATTAAAGATAAGTAAAAAAAGTTATTATAACCCCATAATAATAGTATTAAAATATTATTGAGTTTCATGAGAGTGGGATCACATGATTAGATTTTTAGAAACATAGTCCAAAACAATCCTGATAAACAAAGAGATTGTAACATAAAATATTAACTGCATTGAAATCTTTTAAACGTAGGACCCATGAATTAATTTCATATAATGAAACTTAAAATAACATTAGTATAAATAAATTTATGATATTACATGTAAAAGTGGCATTATATATACCTCATATAATAAGATAGGTGTATAAAATAATCATATGTCTCAATGAACAAAAATAAGGAAATTTTACCTTACCTATTTATTAAATTTTGAACCATAAACCCGATTAAAGAGGGGTCATTAAATATATATATAAATGTAGATAAATGTAGTAATCTTTTTCCTAAAAAACAATTATAAAATTTATATACTCCAAATAAAATGAACATGGGGTGAATATGGCATGTGTCTCATAGAAATTAAAAGTCTGATAAAAATCACATTCCTTATAAATCGACTTACATAATACAAAAAAACATCCTTTATAATAAATATAATTTTATTGAAAATATATTATTTAAATATAATTATAAATATCATATAATAAATTATTTACATATATCCTTTTGTTACCAGTTTATTAAATATTAATTTTTAAAAACACATTTCAGATATTAACTGCGTTGTTTTAATAAATGTTTTGATTTTTTATTTTTTTCTATCATATGTTGACAATGCTTATATAATATATAGAATAATTATAAATAAATAATTTTCATTTTTAAAGACAAATTATTATTTGAAAATTAATCATAAATAATTGTATTTTAAAAAGTTGTATGTTTTCTTCATGGAGAATATAGGTCCTACAAACGCATCTGTAACATTCCCATTTTCCCAATATCATAATTAAATGGAATAAAATAATATTTTATCATTAAATAAGGACACAAGTATCATAAATAAAATATTATTTCTTTAAATAAAATTATATTTATCATCCATGTGGTAGAGATATTAAAATTGTGAGTCACATTGATTTGTGAAAGAGGTAGTCCACATGTATAATAATGATGTTATCATCATTTAGTGAATCAAAAGGTAAGAAATATAATTTTATATTATATTTTTATTCACATAAATATTTAGTTAATATCATAATTATTACATTTATGTCACATTAATGTATCTTTATTATCATTCATATAAATCATTTTAGAGAAACTAATCACATCTCTTTGTGAGGCAGTAGTCTGCCATCCACACGAGCGACCTCATTGTACCACCAATGAAATGGAAATTTAAATATTATTACAAGATATAATTAATCCATAGGTATTAATATGTTATAAATATCATATATATACTTTATATTGATCATAATAGCCAATCATGTGAGGTGGTAATGGAAAAATGAATTACATCAGTTCTAGAGGCGATAGGCCACCATATCCAAGAATGATGATTTCGCAACCCATTTCATAAGAAGTGGAGATTTTTGAAAAAATTAAATTAATACAAAAAAATATAAATATATGTGAGATACTAGGTTTATAATATCATCAAGTATTAATAACAATTCTATTGAATTGAGGGTGAAATAAAATAAAATGATCATTAAAGAACATATCGTCTTCTTCAGATAACGTACTTAGTTTTGCACCAAAATCATTCTGATGTAGGATTTATTAGAAAAATAAGTTTTCCAATATGATTGGAGGAATGTTTTAATATAACTTGGGAAGGTATTTTCTCAAGAAAAAATGGATTTATAGTGTTATTAATAGAGGTATGTGTGTGTCCTTTTCTAAGAGAGCTGTATTTCCCACATGAATGTTTTGAAAAGAAAAATTATTACCCCTATTTTCCACATGAAACAAGACTCAAATATTTATTATTATATATCCTTTATCTATATAGTGCATAAATGTTTCAATATAATATTTGTTACATTTTTTGGGTATTAACCTTAGCTTTTTAGTTTACCCACCCAGTAAACCCATTTATACCATAAATGTAGTAAATAATTACTAATGTTTTCACTATTAATTTTGGTCAAATATTTAACACCCCAAGCTTCCACATTACGCTTCTCTTTGAATAATCCATTAGCGTGTGTTGTACGCAACTTCGACTTCTAACACACACCACAACCAATCAAACTAGCCGTTTTGAATAGTAATACCCACTTTTTGAAATTTTAAAAATTTTATCATTCAAAATAGACTTCATTTTTGGATTTTGAATATTGAAATTAGATTCTGGTTAATTTTTGGTATTTTTCTGAAAACATTAAATTTTTGATGAATAGTGAAAAACACTGAGTTATAGTTTAAAACTGAATTTTTATTAAAATAATTATTTATTTTAATTAAATTTATTTTAGGTTAAAATAAACACAAAATACCTATATATATTAAATGTAATTCATTGATGTAAATTTAAAATAATTTTAGATATATGAAAAATTTATAGAACTTATCACCGTCTTTTACCCACCTCATAAAAGATTTTGAAAATTCACATAAAAATTATTTTTACCGGTTAATTTAGTGGAATTTAGAAATTCCGAGAGACACAGTTAATGTGAAGTAGTAAAATGTTGTTCAATAAGCTAAAAATAATTAATGTTGAATTTTAACTTTGTACTTTTATTTACCATGGTTAAAAGTAAAATAGGGTTACTAAGTGTAAAAATGATATTATTATTACCCAAAAACATGTCCTAATTCTATTGGATAAGTATCATTCTACCAAAAACAACATTATAAATAAAATATAAACCTCTTTGGGCCACTTGGATTAGATTAGGACATTTATTATTATTTAATTTAAAGAATAGATAAAAGAGTTAAAATCATTATTTAATAACTAAAACATTTTTAATACAGGGGTATACATAAAAATAAATTCAATTATAAATATTCATTATAAATCTAAAAATATTTCGTACATAATGGTATTTTATTTATAATTTTTAGAAATTATATAATTTAATTTATTTATGAAACAATGGTGATGCTGTAATTACCTAATTAATGAAATATTAAAATAATTGCTATTATAAATGTCCAAATAAATGTAATTTGGGGATTTTTATGAATTAAACTAATTTTCTAGATCAATATGACACATTATGGTTTGTTAGATGAATTTATTTTTGATGTAATAATGTTTTTATGAATTTTCCAAAAACAAAATACCAAATAGTGTCAAAACTGACATAAAAGAGTTTTTAAAACAAATATTATATTATTAATTGATATTCTATTCCTAAAAATATAACATTCACTCAAAATACTTTTATAATTATTGGTATATCATTAATTAACTACTAGGGGTTCTCATGGAAGTATATAGTATGTTTATTAACGATATAATATAAAAATACGAAGAGACATGGTAAATGTCAAACTATTTAACAAAGAGTTAAATCTAAAAGATAAAGTTAATATAGTGACCCAAACAATTATGAAACCTATTGGTTGAGTTATTTTAGACCCATCCCCACTTTTTACTGTTAATAATTCCTTTTGGAGGTGCAGAAACCAAAAATGATTTTATTATTAAATAATATTTCTAGCTTTTACTAAGGTGCCTCTCACCCCTCTTATAAAAAGGCACTCCCCCTTCTCTATAATTCACAACCTCAAAGCCTTTTGACTTTCCAAAACCAGACAAAATATCCTCTAAACATACCTCATATCATCCTACAGGCCTTCCATTAGTCAGAATGTCAAAATTAGGTGCCCCTTTTATGTAAATAATAAATATAACATGATAATTATTCTTTATATATTTTATACCATCCAATTATATATTATTTTAATATCAAAAGAATGATATTGTCGCTCGTGGGTACGTATGGATTACCCTCTCCAAGAATGCGATGAGATTCATTCACCATCATATTCATTCAAGACTAATTTTCTTTAGATGATTAAAAATAATGTTTAAATACTTGATATCATTCTGGATATTATTAAGATACATCCCATCCATAACAAATAAGACTCACATAAGAAATAATATAAAGGATAATGAATTCGTTAACACCCGAAACAACGATAATACAAAGATATTATTAACAAAGGAATGTTAAAAAATCATATATGATATCATGTTAATGTTTACAATAAATTTATAATTTAATAACAATTATTTCACCATTATGCAGGAGTTTAAACTATTTGTTACCAAGGAAATGTACTAGTTAAGGGTTTATTTCATAATCTTCTCATTATCTGAGATTGTTTATATGTAATTATATATAAGGACCTCTTTATAATCCAGATCAATGTTTCTTAAAAATGTATTTCAAAATATTCATACTATTTTATAGAGTATTGATTAATGTCATTTACACATTTTTTTTTGTTTTTATAAGATTTTTGTAAAGGAATCATTCTGTCGTTTTCCAAACAAGGTCATTTTTAACCTTTTCGACAAAATTAATGTAAGAATGTATTTTTTTAACTTATACGGAGGGTGTGACAATTTTCTACCATTATAAAATCGGCGAACCATCCCTTAAAATCTTATATGAATATTTTCAAAGTAAATGGTTTCTTTTATAATTATGTGACTTTTAAATGATTAAAAAAAGATATATTTCTCTCAAATAGTTTTGATTTCTTCTATGTCAACATCTATTGATGGATTTTATGCTTATTTGAAAATAATTTATTATGATACAAAACATCCATATTGTATTTATGGTTTTGTGATATGTTTGACTGTGGATGTGTTATTTTTATACCAATCATGGTTTATATAGAATTTATTGACATTTTGTATGATAGTTTTAATATGAATGTTTATGTCATGTTTAAACTTGTTCATATGAGGAATGAATTGGACTTAGAAAGTGATGGGTGGATCCCACTCTAGCTCTTAGATGAATTGGTAGGTCTCATTAGACAAACTAGTGTCTTGGAAAAAGTCCTTAAAAATGTTTTATTTGTATTTTTGGCATAAGGCCTTGAATATGTGGTTATTATAGTCAGGCATTATGCATTCCATCTTTATGAAAGTGGTTATTGATATTGCATGTGATTATTCGACTAGTAGAATATCTATTTGAGTAAGTAAATGGAATTGTTTAATTTAATTTTTTCCATAGTATGATAAAGTTAAATTTTAAAAGGCTATTGTTTTAGTATAACATTTCCTTAAATGATTATGCTTATTTATGAATGTTTCCTCTATATTGTTATCATTACTGAAAATCTGAGCTCACCCCTTTCTATGTTTTATTTTTCCCAGGATGTGAAGAAGTATTTTATGACTGACCTGCAGGGATAGTATGAGGGGTTATGAGTGTGGACTATAGAGACTATGTTGTTGTATTTTTTTCACTTTAAGATGTAATGTAAGACTTATAAATGTATATAGTGTTTCCAAGGCTATTAAAATAATCAGTTTTTCAAGACATGATATTTGTGATCATGCCAATGTTATGTAATAATGCACTGAATCTGGGTTACTGGGGTTGGGTGTTATAGTTCGTATTAGAGGAAGTTTAGTATAAACCATGGAAGCTCTATTTATATAAACTCTAATTAGAGCACATAGATATAACATGCACTTTGAGGATTAATAATGAAGAACTTACTAGAATTTTGGTAATATAGAGATTTTTTGAGGTATCCAATCAATACATCGTTGTCTGGATACAAGCAGGTAGAGGAAGCTCTGCCACAACTGTACCTAGGGTTAAAAACTGAAAACACCACTTTGAGCAAGAATCAAATGGGAAGTAGTGCAGAAAATGGGCCTTGCTGCACTCTTAGTTACGAAACTCCAGGGGGATATGCATAGGATAATTCTCATTTTCATTAAAAACAATTATGAAGGGTTTAGGAGTATATACTTCCTCAGAGAATGTTTTTTATGATTATGGAATATATCCATAAATTGTCCAATTTATGTTAAGTGTATTACAAGATTGGATTTAAGTATTGTGATTCATAAACTAATCTAGTGTATGGTATTGTATAGAAATGGTGCCTAGTGGAAGGAATGGAAACTGTATCAATACATGCACTCCATGTAGGGATTTCCCTCCTACTCAAGATAATTATAGTGGAGCTGGTGATGCAACTATTGCTGATCATCTAATTACCATACTGGGAAAACTCACTCAGGTTATGAATAATAACCTTACCGGTATAGAGCACCCAGATCCATAACGTGGAGGAACAATGTAGGACCTCTTCATGAGGCAACAATCACCAACATTCAATGAGAGTAAAAATCCATTAGTAGCTATGCAATGGATAAATTACTTGGAAAACATATTTATGCCTTGGGGAGTAGTGAAACGGAAAAAGATATCAAGGTAGTTTACTGCCTCACTCGATATGTTGATCAATGGTAGTCATTTATTCAAAAGAAAAAAGAAGATGATGAAATATCAAATATGGAAAGGCGGGAGTTTAAAGAGATTTTCTTATAAAAAAACTTTCCTCATGACCATTGAGCAGATATGGAAAGGAAATATATGAGTCTGATGCAAAGGATGATGATAATGTCGCAAAGTATATGGCTAACATTACAAGGTTTGTGAGGCATGCTGCGGATTATATACGTTACCCAAGAAGTAATATTGAACATTTCATTGATGGACTAAACCCTATCTCCATAGAGCATTAGTCTCACAATCCTTCTAATCATACGAAGATATTGTCTCAAGTGATATTAAGACAGAAAATCAATTCTCTAGGTATTATGACTTTAATGAAAAGCAAGAGAAAGAGAGATTTGATGATCACTCTGGAAATAGAAATAAGGTGATAAAAAAAAAATTTGAATATCCATCCTAGAGTAAATGTGGGAAGAAACACCCCGGTACTTGCATGAAGGGATTGAGAGTCTTTTACAAGTGCTGTTAAAAAGTCCACCAAGCTCGTGATTGTAAGGGGAAGAAAAAAGCTTATGATGATCAACACTACAATTGCAGGGTGATGAGACATTATGTAAATGAATTTCCTATGCATCAGGGAATGTTACCTCAGAAAAGGCCAAGGGATCATGGATTAGCATATTTTATCACTACTACTAAGGTAGATGCTCTGAAAGATGTGGTGGACGGTAATTTAATGGCTTCATCATGTTTAGAAAATTCTTTATTTGATTCTGGATCATTTCATTGTTTCATATTTTTCTAGTTTTCAATGAAATTTAGATATTTCTAATTTGATTTAACAAGGGATTTGTTATTTAAAACTCCTATGATATGTATCATCGCAACAGTGTTATGTGAATCTGTTCCCATTAGAGCATATAAATGTTCTATATCTTCTGATATCATCATCATCCCTACTATTGAATTAGATATAATCCTCGGTATGGATTGGCTTTCAGACCATGATGCGATGATTTATTGTAAGATTAAGGAGGTTATAATTTTAGATGATGATGATCATGTACACCTTATATTTAGAGAAGAATCGTCACCACCTAATTCTTATCTAGATCCACCCCCAGTAACTCAACTAAATTCAATTATTGGTGGGGAAGATAATAAAATGATGGTGGATGAGGAAATGAATGTTCATATAGAAGACGTAACTATTATGAGAGAATATGTGGATGTATATCTAGAAGATTTACCTGGACATCATCCAGAATGAGAAATTGAGTTTTCCATTGATTTAATTCCTGGTTCAAGGCCCATATTGAACATCTATTATAGAATGGACATCGTGGAATTTGTTGAACAAAAGAAACAAATAGAGGAATTGAGTAATAAGGGAATTATTCACACTAGTATTTCTCCATGGGTAGCCCCTATCCTTTTCGTTGAGAAGAAAGAAGGATATATGTGGTTGTGCATTGACTATAGGGAGGTCAATGCTATTAGAATAAAGAACATGTAACACCTACCTCACATTGATTATTTATTATACCAAATTCATGGAGCTCAATATTCTTCATAGATTGACCTTCGATCAGGATATCATCAGTTATGCATGAATAAGGAAGACATTCCAAAAATAGAATTTCGAACCACGTACGGGCATTATGATTTTATAGTAATGCATTTTGGACTAACTAATGCACCCTCTATTTTCATGGATCTAATGAACAAAGTTTTCAAGGAATATCATGATGAGTTTGTAGTCGTATTAATTAATGATATTTGTGTGTACTCCAAAATCTATGAATATCATGAAAATCAATTGTGAATTATCGTGAAGACTCTGAGAAAACATGAATTATACGGGAAGTTTAGCATGTGTGAATTCTGGAATCAGGATATTTCTTTTCATGAACATATTTTCAATAAGGATGGGATCTTCGATGATCCTTCAAAGACAATAGCAATCCATGAATGTCTAGAACAAAAAATTATAACTGAGGTACGCAATTTTATTTGTTTAGTAGGTTATTATCAATGTTTCGTCCTGAATTTTTCCAAATTGAATATCCCATTAACGAAGCTCACACGTAAAGGGGTTAAATTTTTTTGGGCAAATGATTGTGAAGAATGTTTGAAAGAACTAAAGATAAGATTACTCAATGATTTTATATTGACTCTACCATCGAGGAATGATGGGTTTTTTATTTATAGTGATGATTTAAATAAAGGACTTGGTTGTGTCCTTATACAGAATCATAGGGTTATTGCTTATGAATCATGATAGCTAAAAATTCATGAGTAAAACTATCTTACTCATGATATTGAGTTAGTTGTTGTAATATTTTCTTTGAAGATATGGACAAATTATCCTTCTGGTGAAAATTTTGAGATATATACCGATCACGAGAGTTTGAAAAATATTTTCTCACAGAATGAACTCAACAGGATGCAAAGTCGATGGATTGAACTACTCAAGGACTATGATTGCATGATACACTATTAACCAGTGAAGGAAAATAAGGTGGCAGATGCTTTGAGAAGAAATGATTATGGAGTTTTGAACAATATGAGAGTTGAAAGGGATAATATTCTCATGAATCTAGTTAATATGGATATGGGAATAACCATGGAAGGTGTAAAATCAATGATTTTTCAAATGGTTTCCAAACCATATTTACTATAAAGGTTAAAACATTCTCCGGAAGATGATGAAGAGTTTCAAAAGAAGATTAATGCTGTGAATGATGGAAGAATGAGTGACTTTGTGTATGATGATGGAATTTTGAAATTTGGGAAGAGAATTTGTGTTCCCGATATACATGATCTAAATGGTAATTGTTGGACGATGCTCATACTTCTAATATCTCTTTAATCCATTGGATCACCAAATGTATAGAGATTTGAAGGAACATTTTTTGTGGGACAACATGAAGAGGGAGAATGATGATTTTGTGTCAAGATGTATCCTTTTTCAACAAGTGAAAGCTGGAGGGCAACAGCCTGGAGGATTCATGAAACCTCTTCCCATACCTGAGTGGAAATGTGATAATATTACGATGGACTATGTCATGTGACTACCAAAGACTCCTAGAATAAAAAATGAAATTTGGTCCATTGTTGATCGTTTTACCATGTCAGAAAATTTTCTTACGACAGAGGAGGATTTACCACATGAACGTCTACATCAAGATTATGGAAAAGTCTTTAGAAAGCCCCAGATAATAAAATTTATATGAGAACTTCCTACCACCCCCAAACTGATGGACAATCAGAACAGACTATTCAAACCATAGAAGACATGTTGAGGTCTTTCTCACATGACTTTCAGGGTATGTGGGATCAATATGTTCATTTGGTAGAATTTTCATATAACAATAGCTTTCATTCAAATATATTGATTGAAACAAATGAATCACTATATGGAAAGAGATTTAGCACACCAACCTATTGGGATTATGTTGGTGAAGGAAAGCTGATAGGCCTAGAATTGGTGGAGGAAAAATGGAAAAGGTGAAGGTAATCTACAACCACATCAAAGCAGCTCAAAGTAGGCATAAGTGCTATGCGCTCAACCAAAGGAAAGATTTGGAATATCATTATGGAGATCATCTTTTCATGAAGGTATATCCATTGAATGGAGTTATACATTTCAGCATTATATTTAAATTGAGTCCCAGGTATATAGGACATTTCTAAATTCTATAATGAATTGGGGCTATAGATTACCGTTTGGAAAAGCCTCCAAATGTATCCATAGTTCACGATGTGTTCCACGTATCACTGTTGACAAAATACTTTCCTGACCCAACGCATGTACTCACCTATGAAGAATTAGAATTTGAACCCGATCTATCTTATTGAGAAGATACTGTCAAGGTTCTTGATAAAAGTGAAAAAGTTCTGAGAAATTGGATGACTCGTCTATTAAAAGTTATCTAGAGAAACAATAAGATGGAAGAGGAAACGTGGGAACCAGAGAAACTTATGATAAAGAACCACCCGAGTATTTTTATGCTATAATATTGTAGAAATTTCAAGGATGAAATTATTTGATGGAGCGGAGAATGTAACACCCCATGCTCCCACAGTATGCTTCTCTTTGAATAATATTGTAGCGTGTGTCATATGCAACATTGAGTTCTAACACACACCACAACCAATCAAACTAGCTGTTATGAATAGTACTACCCACTTTTTAAAATTTAATAAATTTTATCATTCAAAATAGACTTCATTTTTTGAATCAGACTATCGAAAATAGCTTAGGGTGAATTTATGGTATTTTCTGAAAACATTCAATTGTTGATGAATACTGAAAAACATATAACAATAGTTTAAAACCGAATTGTTATTTAATAATTATTTATTTTATTTAAATTTATTTTAGGTCAAAATAGACCCATAAAGACTATATATGTTCAATGTAATTCATTGTAGTCAATTTATAATAATATTAGATTTACAGAAAATTTGTAGAACTTTTCACCGTCCTTTACCCAACACCTTGGAGAATTTAAAAATTCACATAAAAATCAATATTACCACTTCTGTGAGTGTAATTTTAAAAATCAGTGAGACACGGTTGATATCATGGAATAAAATGTGGTTCAACAAGATAAGATTAATTTCTGGTGAATAGTAACTTTTTACTTTTATTTACCACGGTTAAAAGTAAATAGGATAATTAAGGAAATAGATGATATTATTATTACCCTAAAACTTGTCAAAATTATATTGGATAAGTTTAATTCGACCAAAAACATATTATAAATAAAATATGAACGTCTTTGTACACTAGGATTAGATTAGGACATTAATTATTATTATATTCAAAGAAGAGTTAAAAGAGTAAAAAACATATTTTAATAAATAATAAATTTTTAATTTTGGGTAATACATATGATAAATTCAAATATAAGTATTCTATAGAAATATTAAAATATTTCCTACATAATCATATTTTATTTATAATTTTTAGAAATTAATTAATTGTATTTATTTATGACACAATGGTGATGTAGTAATTACCAAATTAATGAAATATTAAAATAATTGATATTATAAATATCCAAATAAATGTAATTTGAGAATTTTAATATGTTCTAAAAATATTATAGGTTAATATGACATATTAGGTTTGGTTAGATGAATTTTTTTATATAATAATGTTGTTATTAATTTACCAAAAACAAAATACCAAATAGTTTCAAAATTGACATAAAAGAGTTTTTTTAAAATATATTATATTATAAATTGATATTCTATTCCAAAAAATCTATGGATATGACAAAGGTCTTATATAATTATAGGTGAATCATTAATAAACAACTTGGGGTTCTCATGGAAGTATATGGTATGTTTATTAACCATATAATATAATTATACAAAGAGACATGGTAAATGTCAAACTATTTAACTAAGAGTTAAATCTAAAAGATAATGTTAATATAGTGACCCAAACCTATCTAAAACCTATTGGTTGAGTATTTTTTGACCCATAAGCCCCATAGAATTTATATAATCTCTTTTTTGAGCCATTATAAACATAATATGATTATATTATAAAAACATATTTCTATCTTTTCCGAAGGTGCCCTTACCCCTCTTATAAAAGGGAACTCTCCCTTATCTTTAATTAAATCATTAAAAGCCTTTTGACATTACCAAACCCTACCCAAATATCCTCTCAACTTCCCTCACTTCATTCTAGATGCCTTTTTTAGTCATAAAGTCATCCTATGGAGCCCTTTTGATGAAAACAAAAGGAAGAGCCCGAAGAAGAGGTAATAATTTCACCACACTCTTTCAAGTTCTTTTATTTTTCCACTAATTCGTTCTTTGTTATTTCCATTGTAAAATAATAAATCTAGTATCTTATATATACTATGATGTTATTATAAACATGGTACAACCATATTCATTATTCTATCCATCATTTGAATGATATGTGACCATACGTGCATATATACAGATTACTGTGTCCACGTTATGGTGTAATTGTTATTAAATACATTATTATTTGGATGGGTATAATAATGATGTGTAATTTATGTAAATAATAAATATAAATTTATAATTATTATTTATATATTATATACCATCCAATTATATATTATTTTAATATCAAAATAATGATATTATCGCTTATGCATACGTACTTATTACCGTCTCCATGAACAAGATGACATTCATTCCCCATCATATTCATTCAGGACTAATTTTCATTAGATGGTTAAAAACAATCTTTAAATACATGATATCATTCTGGATATGAATAAGATACATCCCATACATAAAAAATATTAGTCACATAACAAATAATATAAAGGAAAACGAATCTGTTAGCACCAGAAACATCAATAATACAATGATATTATTGTCAATGGAATGTTAAGAGATCATATATGATATTATATTAATATATATGATCCTGGTATAATTTAATAAAAAGAATCACCATTATAGAGGATGTTAACTTACCATCTACCAAGGAAAAGTACAAGGTAAGGGTTTATTAAACAATATCTTCATTATCCGAGGTTGTTTATACTTAATTATCTACTGAGACCTATTTATCATCCATATCCAGGTTTTTTAAAAAAGATTTTCAAAATATTCATACTATTTTATAGACTATGGGATAAAGTAATTTATAACCTTTTATTACTTTCTATAAGATCTTTATAATGTAATTTTTACTTCGCTGTCCAAACAAGGTCCTTTTAAACCTTTTCTACAAAATCAAGGTAAGAATGTCTTTTTTTACTTATACGATAGGTGCAGCTATTTTCTGCCATGTTAAAATCATCAAATATTCCATTAAAAGATTATATAAATATTTTCAATGTAAATTTTTTCTTTTATTATAATTCTACTTTTAAAGTATTTCAGAAAAGATATATTTCTCTCAATAACTTTTGATTTCATCTTTGTCAATATCCTTTGATAGATTTTAATCTAATTTGATGTTGATTTATTATGATACAAAACATCCATATTGTATTGAAGGTTTTATGATATGTTTGATTGTGTATGTGTTATTTTTATACCATTCATGGTTTCTGGAGAATGTATTGACATTTCGAATGCAAGTTTTAATAGGAATGTTTATGTTATGTTTAAACCTGTTCATATGTGGAATGCATTGGACATAGTATGTGACCGGTCGAGCCCCTAATGATCCTCAATGCATCCTTAGGTATCATGAGACAAACTAGTTTCTTGGCACAAGGCCCTGAAAAAATCTTATTTGTAGTTTTGGCACAAGGCCTTCACTTTGTGGTTATGATAGTCTGTTATTTTGCATTCCATAATTATGAAAGTACATATTTATATTGCATGTGATTATTTGACTAGTTGAATATCCGTGTGAAGTAGTAAATTGAATTATTTCATTTTATTATTTCTATATTATGATGAAGTTCATGTTTAAAAGGATTTTGTTTTATTTATACATTACTTTAATTGTTTATGCTTATTTATGAATGTTTCCGCTATATTGTTATCCTTATTGAGCATCTGAGCTCAGCCATTTCTATTTTTTATTTTTCCCAGGATGTGAGGAAGTATTTAATGACTGACCTGTAGGGATAGTCTGAGGGGATATAAGTGTAGACTATGGAGGCTATTTTGTTGTAATTTTTATATTTATTATGTAATGTAAGACTTATGATTGTATCTAGTGTTTTCAAGGATACTAAACTAATCGGTCTTTCGTGACATGATCTTTCTGATCATTCAAATGTTATGTAATAATACACTAACTCTGGGTAACTGAGGTCGGGGTGTTACAATATATTATTTATACTATATTAGATAATATAAATTCTGTTTATTCCATTCAATTTATCCTTTTTTCAAAATTATATTCACATTAGTGGAAAAATTTAGTTTTAAATAAATCCAAATGAAGCGACGAGAAGGAAATTTTTTTAAAAAAAAATTGTCAAAACTGTACAAGGATATTATATATAAAATTAAAATGAAATTGAAAAAAGTTAAACTAAAATGGATTTATGTATGTTTAATATGAATAATTTTACATTAAATAAAATTTAAAATATAAATTAACTATATAAATAAATGAAACAAAAAAGTAATTTTCAATTAACGTTCAGTATATTCCATTATTAATCAAAGAGATGAGAATATTCAATAAATGAAAAAATTTATCCCTAAAATACTCTGATATGATTTTCAAATTATTTTTTTCAAATAAAAATCTTAATGGTTTAAAAAATTAATTTGAAAAATATGCCTATAAAAAAATATGACAAATCTTCCATTAAAAGAAATTAAGAATAAAATAGGATTTATACTTATCAATTATATTTAAAAACATAATTTTATTATTAAATAGTTATAGAAAATATATTAAATATATTTTATTAAAATTATTCACCAAAATTGTTACGGTTTATTAATTATGTAATACATTATTTTTTTCCAAAAAATATTTTTTCAAAAAAATAATTCCATTAGTTCTAAATAGTCTTTTCATTTATGATTAATAAGTAACCAAAAAATTGATTTAATATTAATTTATAAATCACATAATTCCATAATTTAGTTAACAAAATTTATTTTCACTTTTAAAATTTCCATTTGAACAAAACTATAACAATATTGTAGTAATGTGTCATGTTCTGATTAAACTCAGTTTTGCATGTAACAAAAGATAAAATTAGTGCTACAGGTAATGCATATTAATATAAGTGTTCCAAGTATAACCAAATAACTGTGTTAAATTTAATTAATAATATCAAAAATATTAAATTCATTTGAAGATAAATATTTCACAAAATATAGTGGTGTTACATAAAACCCCATTAAGATGAGTTTCAACCTTGAAATTTCTGTCTATCATCAATATTTTCTCATTTAATATTTCAATCATAGAAGCCCGGTTCGTAAAAATGAATAATTAAGCATCCATTAAAATGAAATGATGGAAACAAAATGACTACCTAAAGTTACATGTAAATACGTTTCTATATAAGATAAAAATATTTGCATGTAATTATTTGGAAATAGAATAAAGTCATAAATAGTTATAGATAGTGATAGATATCATTGAACACAAGAAAGTGGGAAATCTATATAAGGTTAAATATCAAAAAAATTGATCACAAGAAATTGGGTGATCTATAGAATGTTAAATATCACAAAATGAAGCCCAAATATATATGAAAAAGAACATTAATATCATAAAAATTATAATAAAAGGGAAATAATTTATTTCAAGATCGTTTTTCTTAATATTGGGTAATTTTCATTAGCATATAAACTACTTGATTAAAATAAATTTCATAACTATAATGTCACCCTATTGTTTTTCGTTGACTAATTTCTACATAATCTGATTCTCCAATAGACGATTTAGAATTTTTATTGCCCGAAGCATTAATGGATCATAATATCCATAAATATAATGATAATTCACTTCTTATGTCTTTAGTAATCCAAAAATGGTTATAAAATGTTATCTAATATGCATAAATCATCACATAGAGAAGTAATACATTAACATCTAAAACGTCAACCAATGTTCAACATAAACCCTTCAATAAATAGTTTCCCTTAAACCCCTTAAAAATTTAAAATTCATAAAAAAGGACACTAACTTACAAACAATCAACTTAACATTAATGTCACTTATATTATAATGTTTATCTTGATTGTCACATACCAAATATTTGAATACCATCATCATTTATTCCTTTAAAACATGTTTATAACATGAATTAACATAAAACCATACGGAAAACATAAATTATTCTTTATTCCGTAAATGAAAAAATACAATAAGATATAACCCTTAAAAAAAATTCTACAAAATCTACCAATGATATCATAAACATCTTTTCAAAAAATCATTAATCAGGTCCATTTTAATTAGGTATATACAATATAAATTTTACATATTTTTTATGAATGAGATCTGTAACCAAAGGGTAGAAGAGATAATATATATAAAAGAGTTTACAAAAGTCAAAAGCGGGGAATATTTTTACAATAATTTTCAAATAGAAAAATCAAGTTAGTAGGGATTGATTTATACCATGAGAGAGTTAGGTAAATTCCCTTATCTGTAACATGATATATAAGCATGATTTCTCACCTGAAGACGTGGATGATGATGATGTTAAGACTCCCGAGGGTACTCATGCAATCAATCCATCTTGATCTAAGTCTCCATTAAATATGTGAATCACCATTTTTGATATATTGTGCAATGGTGGAGGAATAACTCTCAAACCAAATGTTATTCCAACCATTATTTCATTCATTATATAAAACATCAATGAAGATGAGAATCGTAGCCTCCGAGGAATAAGATTCTCCATAAGAGAGATAAAACCATAATTTGACATTTTCCGCACGATCTTAGAAGATTGACACCCACCCTGAGTGTCCAAGGTTTTCTTTGGGGACACCATCCATGTTAATCATGATACAGTAAGGGAAAATAGGGAACCAAAAAAATTCAATGGTTCTGTTAACCGGTCTGAAAGTGGAAGAGATCCCTATATTTCTCAAAGTGCAGAAATCGTGTAGAATATTGTCACAAAAACACATACAAGCCACAATAGAATCCTTAATACCCTGAAAGACCATCTATAATATCTTCCTCCCATGGTACTATACCCCAGTATGTAGAATTATATTCTAATACCACAAAATAATTTTTATATACAACAAAATTTCAACTGTGAATAATGCACATGCCTTCGTAGAATGCTGCCAGTGAGAACAACAATGCATAAGATTCAAAAAACTCATGAACCGAAGACCCTGCATACTTAATAGATATAGGATTTTATTGTATATGTATAGAAATGTAACACAAATAAGAACATTTTATTCAATGACCTCCCTATGCTGATATACATGATGCACAAAGAGCAAAGTGTGATACACAAATTTTGCGAGACACTATTAGTGGGAAGATGATTATGAGAAATTGTCCATAATAGGGTATACTGAGATGGTTTAATCTATTACTTCTTGAAAGAATTATCCCAATATATGTTCATGCTTGAATTATAATAAGTAAAATTATAGTATCCATTTCTATTTATAATACCATTTCTGGAAGGCTCTCAATCCATAAAGTCGGACCAAGAATCCTAATTGTAATTATACACTATCCCATGAATCTCATCTTGTAAAAAAGAGTGATTAGAATCAAAGATATCATTGATAGAGTTATGGTCATCATTATTAAAAAAATTAAATCGAAAAACATATATTGAAGGAGATACAATCCAATTATCATTCCAAAATTTATAAATGGAATTCTTATTAACCATCCATCATGAACAAGACATGATACATTGAGAAGATGATTTAATTGCTATAAATATTGATGATTCAAGGTAATAATCGTTACATTACATAGATTTTCTAATAATTAATGCTTTTATAAAACTCAAGGTATCCATGTTGTTGTGAAAGATATTTCAATTAAGCCTTTCTTGTAGAGAGTTATTAAAAACCCTAATATTTTTAATTAAAATGCATTTTTTATAAAGAGATGTAAAACATTTTTTCCAAGTTATGTTATCCAATATCCTTTCATGAATGTTCCCAATAAAAATTAAATTATTAATTCTCACATTTAAACAAATAATAACCCCTTTCGGCCATTTGTGAATCATAAAAGAGTAAACCAATTTGGGGATAAAAATGAACTTCACCAGACTAATGCTTCTATCCATGGATAAACACTATCCCTTCCAAGTTGTGAGTTGAGAACTAATCCTATCGATAATTCTTTAAAAATAGATAACTTTGATATTTCTCTAAAATATAGTAATTCTATGTAAAATAAATGTAATAATACCTTCTTTGATTCCCATCTCTTAGAGAATGAAATTATATTCAGTAATGGTAATCTTGTTCCCAGAATGGGTGAAGGATTTGTCCCAATTGAAGCATTTCCCAGAGATAATTTGATAATGAAGAAGACTGTTTTTATGAACCATAATATTACTATTAATACCCTTCAAGAAAAGGATAATATCATCTATATAAAAAAGGTTAGTGGGGGACGATATTTACCATGATGTTTATATTTCATTGAGTTTTCCTTATGAAACCTTCGGAGAGATGAACATAGTGAGGTAAACCTCAACAATAGTGAAGAGAAGGGAAGAGATATGATCCCCTTGGGAAAATCCACTAGTGGATTTGAAATAGATTTTTGGAGAACCATTATAATGAAAAACGATATGAGAAGATCCAATAAAGGAAGAAAATGAATGGAAGAAAGTATAGTTAGATCTAAAGTTACCAAGAAACTTGTGTATGAAATTATTGTACATAGTTTAAAAATACTTTGTAATGTAAATATTGAGAGAAATTATAACACATCAACCAGATTTTCTATGTATTTAAATTTTCCAAATAAATCATCTCTTTATACCAAAATCATTACCTCAATATAAGTACATTTTAAGGGTTATCTTTCCCTTAATCATGTGTTTTTTACGAAATATAACCATAAAAATATATGTCTTTTCCAGTTCATCAAATCCTTTAAAAATATTATTGTAAATACATAATCAACTATTACAAAATATTACTTTTATATATCATGATTCATATAACAAGATTCAAGAATTATAATATGAAAACCCTTCAATAACACCACTTTATTATTAACCCATTATCTTCGATTTAACATCTTATTCCTTAACACCTCTTTTAATTTATATATCATTTTTAGATTCATAAGCATCAATAATATAACCATTAATTGTAAAAATCATACTGGTTTGTTTCATGATCTTGACCCTTGGGAAATATATTTTTATAATTAACATAATTAACACATTTAAAACATTCGTCCATTGACAATATTTATGGTAGAACAATATTACAATCCATTTAACTATCTAAAAGTTTGCATTTTCCAAATAAATTATATGATTTATTCATTATTTTACACAATAAACATCTTACAATTACTTTGATACATTCACTTGTTTGATTCATTCCACATTTAAATACAAGATGAAACCAAATATTCTTTTCCCTATGGCCACTATTACCCATAATTTTTGTAAAATATAACATTATCTTATTAGTTGAGTCTGAGAGTTGGTTAAGGTGAATTTTAGTGATAATGTGTGGTGATAAATGATTATGACCAATTAAAATATCCTTTACTCCAATCATGACCCCATTTGTATTCTCATTAGAAAATTAGACATCACATTCAATATTATCCTAGTTTCTTATGGTTCACTATAATTACTGAAAACAAAACTCATAGTGTGAGAAATACAGTAAATAGTGTAAATACACATAATTATGAGTGAGAAATAATTTTAATTAGAATGATACATTGGTCCCACCCATTAAATAATTAAAATTATATATATATGTGTGTGTGTGTGTGTGTTCATATTATCATAATACATTCTTCATATCAAAAAACATGAAAATAAATGTGTTTCATTTGTATATCTTTATAAAATGTGGAATATAAGTAGGTTTAAAAATATTTTCATCATAGCCTATCCCATGGAAAATAAACAGGTTTCATAATCTTTTAATACATTTACATTATCATAAACCATGGAATTGGAATTTGTTTCATAAATAGTATGACATCAAAACATAAACCATTCATAAAAGTATAAAAATGGTTTCCATGGATCATATCTCTATTAAAGAATACATAATATCAATGGATATAGTAATATATGGGAAATTATTTTTATAGACCACTTAGAATATTCTTTTATGTAAACAAATTTTCCACATGAAAAAACCTTTTAAAACAAAATAAAATTTCGAATAATCTTCATTGAAAATATACTATAAATATCATTCTAAAAACAATCAGGAGGAAAACATAATATCTAAACACTTTTTAAATCTTAATAACAATTAAAATAATTTTTTTTCAAAAATATACATGAGAAATTATAATTTAAGGTTCGACTAAATTAATGGTAATGAATTGTTAAAATTATATTCAAACTGTACACATTAAAAAATGATTCATTTCACCTTATCAGTAGATTTCAAACATGAATTTAGTGAAACATTAAATGAACATTACTTTCAAATAAAAAACTAAAATTCAAAATAATTTTAAAAAAATTTATGTTATAAATCATTATAATTTTTTTTAAAAAAATTAGAAACATTATTAGAAGAAATAGTTTCCGATGAAAATATTTTTGTTCACCGAAAAGATGATTTTTCTAAAAAAATTATTTTTTATGCCTTCAGTACATAAAGAGACAATAATAATGGGAAAAACTTTATTCACATTACATGGCCACAAGATATTTCTTTGGAGTTTTATGACATTTGGATTACAAGATTCTATCATTGAAAACATAATCATAAAGAATCTCTATCAAAGATGATATTATAAAATAAAATCTTTACAAATTTGGTGACTTTGAATGGTATGCCCCATGATTGAAAATATTTAAATGAAAATTAAAAAATATTAAGGAAAAATAATTTCCTCATATTATATATCTAATGGGATATATTTACAACATCTATAATTATATATAATTATAACAAAATTATATGTCTCATTTAATGAAAATTGAGACAAAGATCCATTACCAATTTGGTAACTTGTGATCCATAAAAACAATTTAATAGATAACCAAAAAATGTCTATGTAAATACCCAAAAATTTAATTTTATGGTTTATAATATAAAATAATGCATATTATATACACCACATAATATAAACACATTTTGAATATTGCATGTGTCTCATAGAAGAATAGTTGGGAGATATAAATCTTGTACCTTAATTACTAACTTATTTGTACACATTTGAACCTCATTTATAAAAATTAAATTTTTTTTAAATAATAATAATTATATATATTATACCATATATGATTTACATAGGACCAACTATTTCCTATTTATTAAAAATTTCTTGATAAAGTCATTTTAGTGTACAAACACTCTAATTTTTGTATATGATTGGATTTAGTTTTTTATCCCTAATAGAGAGATCATGATTCCTTCATCTACATTTTAATAGTTAAGAAATATGTATCACATTTATAGATAAATTATAAATTTAATAAAAATGTTGAAATATTATTTTGAGAAATTATGTATTTTTTGTTCATGGAGACGGTAGGTCATATGCACCGATGAGTAACACTCTAATTTTCAATGATCTTTATGGAATTTATATATGTAATATTTTATATTTAAATAATGATAATAATATAATAAGTAATATATTATTTATTTAAATATACATATCTATATCACCCATGTGATGTGGTGATGAAAACAAAGGATTCACGTCACTTCATGACGGCGATAGTTCATACGTACACGAATAGTGTTATCGTTATTCTATCTGTAAAAATATAAGAAATAAAATAACACATCACCTATTAAGAATAATAAATATGTCCCTAATTTCAAAATTATGTCTTGTAAATCACATATATTTATCTAAATTATGTTTTGTGTAACATGTTAGTGAAAAATGAATCACATTTCGTTGTTGGGTGGTAGTCCTATGTAAAGAAGAGCGACATTATTATATCTTTTATGGAATGAAATGTAAAAACGTATTTAATATATAAAGGATCCATATGTTTAATCATGTTATAAATATAATATATCATCTTTATACAGATCATAATACCCAACCTAGGAGGTAATAATGGAAAAATGAATTACATCAGTTCACAAGGAGGTAGTCTGCCAAACACAAGAATAATGAATTCATAACCCATTTAATGTGAGTGGATATGGTGGTAAGAAATTAGATTAAAAATATAAATATATGGGAGATACATATTTTATTATATCACTATATTTTGATAAGAATTTACATTGTTGGGGGATGAAATAAAAAAACCACACGTTAAAGAATGTTACCTCTTCTTCAGGTAACATCCTTAGATATCAACCAAAACACATTGTTGGTTGGATTTCATTCCAAACTAAGGCTTCTAGTGTGATAGAAGGGTTTTTTGGAAGTTATTTGGTTTAGTATTTTATAAACCAAAAGGGGTTGATTGTGTAATGAATATGGGATATTCATAGGCCCTTTATATGTTAAGCAAGTGGTACATATATAATTATTTGAAGATAAAAATATTTACATGCATCATTCTCATTCCAAAAGGCTCCAAAATGGTATATTATCGTGGATTAGACAATATAGGGTCCAAATTTGGAATTAAATGGATATTTGATATGTTTTTTTCTATCATTAACTGATATCATATTATTTTAATCTCATATTAAACATAATATTTCCTCAACCATGGTAAATAATAATTATATTTTTACTATTCAATTTGGTCAAAAATCTAGTTAAAAAATTATATAATATAAATTATTTTGATTCCAAATTTGGAATAAATACTTCAAAATTCCATTCAATTATATGATAAATTTAAATATAAAATTAAAACTTCATATTTGAGGAGAAATTGGGTTATTAAAGAAAAAATGTTCAAATGATTAAAATGTTTTTATATTTAAAATTAATCTAAATTTAATTAAAATGAAAAAATGGATTAATTGATTTATAATTGAAATAATGTTACTTTAGAACCTATTTAAAAAAAATTAATTTATTAATAAATTAAACTAAATGGAATCTTTCAATTTAAGTGTTGTATTTCATCACTATTCGTCGATGAGGCAAAACAAATTTTTTTAATTAAAAAAGTGTTTCATCAAAATATTTTATTTATTTAAAAATAGTTTTTAGTTTTATTTCTAGTTAATTTTTCACTAAAATATTAATTTTACATGAATGTGTTACACATGAATTTTAATAATTTTGTAAAACCTATTCATACTCTCCATTCCATCAGTTATATGAAATCTATAATAAAAAAATTTAATTTTATGTCATGTTTTGTTTGAACTCAGTGGTGCATGTAACCTAATATAAACTCAATGTTTTGTTTAATGTAAGATAAAATCAGCGTTTCATGTAAAAAAATATAATATCAGTGTTATGTGGGAAGAAAAATATTGAAAATATTAAAGTCATTTGATGTAACAAAATATTTTACAAAATCATGCTATTTCAAAATAACCCTAGGGATTTGAGAGGATTTGTTGGTGGAGAGATTGGATGAACACCAAAGAGATCATCAAATGGTGGTCTAGTTTACTAGGTGTTAATCTTCAACAAAGGTGTTCATGGATCTCCGGACCATCAATGATGTCATACCATTCTTCATTAGAAATCATTCCAAACACGTTGTTGGATGTTTTTTTAATGGATTTACTCCTCATTTGGATAAACCATGTAGAACATGAAATAATCAAAATAAAAAAATTTAGGTAAATTATTTATTTAGGGGTGTTGTTTTATCATCCAAGAATTAGGAATTGATATTTATTTATATAATTGATTATCCATTATTTTTATATATTTCTTATTTAATGATATAAATCCATAATGAAAAATTTACAATGTTCTTTCCTCTCTATGATATTTGGAAATTTTCTCAAAATTTTATTTACATAATCATCAATAGTATTTTTTTTGGCAGAAGGTTTGACCATAATTGGAACCCGATCATTGCATTATTGATCTTTGACACAAAGGATCCGTTATATGATTTTGGATATAGGATCAATTTCATGATTTATGGATTGATCAATTTGTGGTGATGATGATGGGTAATTGAGTAGTGGATCAATATTTTTTGTTTGGTGTTTGGATAAATGGATGTATGGTGTGATGATAAGAATTTACTGAGTGATTGGGTGGTTGATATGAATACTCTGGTAGTGATTTGTGTTTTTCCAACATTAGATATTGGTTTCTTTGGTGGTTTCATTATTGGATCTTAGGTGGTTGGGGCATGGGTGTATATAGTTGATAGTGTTATGTGTTTTTAGAAAATATTCACATACATAGTGTGTACTTTAGAAGAACACACTCCATATAGTTCCCACTTTTTTAAATAATTTTTTATTCAATTTGAAAGATATAATAGATCATGTGTCTAGACCACACTCTACATGACTCAGTTCTTGAGGCTAGGTTTGTACCCTTAGGTTACACGATCATGGATGTGACATGGTACACATGCATGGTCGTAGTACATGGAAATATCTATAGTACATGGACATGGAAAAATTATACAAGCATGACTAGTTTATGTAGGGATAGACAGTGTACCTGGGTGTGATTCAATGTACAGTGGATTTAGCAGACAACACGAGCCATGTGTATAACTCACTTGTAAATGTATTATAACCTAGAAGAAATGTAGTATATATAGAGAAATATAATACATGTGAGATGGTATGTTATAGGATGTATTAAAAAATTAGAGACATGTTTTATAATCACTAGGATGCACTATATAATTATCAAAGGGCATGGTGGTTCCTTTTTTCTGCACAAACCAAATCTGTTATGAACTTCAGTGAGTGTTCTCAATCATATTAATATAGTTTGTTTCCGTGATCCATCCATATGAGTGTATAGTTATTCATCCCATCGTGAGAATTGAATGTTTGATTATCTCTACATGTTAGTATTAGATAGATATAAGTAGCCCGTAATATAAACTGAGGTTTAATCCTCTATTAATATTCCAAAGGATGTTTTAGAAATCCAATTACCAACTTCTTAGGCATGTGATCCCCATAATAGAGAGCTTACGCTTGGAAGGCACTTGTATACAAAATAATTATGTCCTCTCTTGTGATTTCTATCAGTATATCATGACCCGATGAGTGATTTATCTTGGTAGGATGTTATTTTTCATCCCCTAATTGAATATATGGTTCATAGTGAGTACATGAACTAACCTAGATACTTGTTTTCTACCTTTTTACATATTGTTTTTTCTTGTTTATTCTATTGGTTTTGTTAATTAGAGATAATTTCCACCTGATGGTTCATGTATGGTGAATTTAGTGTATCATATGGGTCATGATTATTCTCATCCCAACATGGGATCTTCCAACAGAATTATGGTTTTTTTAAAGATGGTTTTCCTTTGGATGGATTCCTCTAATTGGGTCGATCTTATTTTTTCTGAAAAGAACATGGATACTTCCATGTGTTTTTTGGTAGCTTCCCCATATTGATAGTAAGTTCAGTTATTTTTCTGTTTTATTAGGTATATATTTATTCATATTCACTTTTTTATACAAATTTTTGTTCTATAATACTTTATTGATGTTTTGAATTCATTTAATGTACAATTTCAAAATATTTCAACATTATATAGGTTTGTGGAGATATATACATGTGTATACGTACTTAGGTTATGGAATCTGATTAATGTGAATTTATTACTAACTAAATGTATCTAGAACTTGTTCTAATGGATTGTTTCACAGAACATTTTAACAACATACATAATGGGAAGATAAGTATAACCGTCCAGGTTTTGTTGAAAATACATCATATCATCAAGTTAGTTTTTTTCATGGTTGGGATCATAATCTACCATTAACGGAGTTTACAATTAACTAGTGTTTCCACTCTATCATCATTGTATCACAATTTAGATAAATGTACAGGAGACCCTATAGATCATCAATGTATTGGTTAAAATTGGGAGAACAACACTTATGGTCATTGATTTGGATCAAGAAATGGTAGTGATGGTTTATTCAATCTGGGGGAAGATGTGTACCATACAATGACTTCATAAGTGACATGGGAACTATATAATGATGTCTATGGTGTCCAAAAATAGAGACCAAGTGTTCAAAAAGGTCTCCCTTTGGAATTTATTGTTGGTGTTTTAATATGGTAAAAATTTATCTATGATATTTTTCATCATTTTAATGATATTATATTCAGATGGAATAGTGGTGTATCTCTTATCCATACCTCTATAGTTAGAGCTATAATACAATGTCTACAAAATTGTGTAGAAACAAAGGTATTTGAATGGTATATCTTATTTTATCGACTAGGGATAGTTTTACATCAAGGATAGATCTGAATTTGCAAATTCCCTAGTATAAATCTATGATATATATGATACGATCCATAATGGGTGAGAAATTCCATTGATTCATTTAATTTGTAGAATGGAATCCCTAAGGATAGATACAAGGATAGGGAGTTCCAAGTGAAATCTCAGTATCATCAGATGTCTGAGTGGTTATTTTATTGTTAGGATGAAACGTTTTAAAGGTTCAGATACTTTAAAGACACTAATTGTTGCAACCTAACCCTAGATATCTCGAAGCTATTTACAACTACCATTACATTATAATAATTATAACGAATTATTTCTTGATATACTGATGATTTAAGTAGCCTTGGTAAACTAGATACATACATGATAAAGGAATACATTAATTACAATTTTTTTGTAATAACAAAAAGGATAATAACTTTATTCCATCAAGCGTAAATTTATATATCACTCTTAGTATAATTCGTTGAATCATGGGGAAAGTTAACATACTAAGGGTGAGATCAAATTCTCAGTAAGTGTAGAGTATAGAGAAATAAATAAGAATTCAATAAGAATAAATCATTATAAAATGGTAAATAACAATACACAAATGAAAAGTAATCCATTTTCTGTAAAATAAGTGAATGTAAATTTATGTAAGGTAAAGAAAAAATTATTACATTCAAATAACTAGATAATGAAAAATAATATATCAAGGTAAAAAGATAAAAAAATTATATTTAATCAATTGACTAAAATGGAAATGAATCTATAGATATGTCGATGAAAAATATTAGGGATTAATAATAAAGTAATATAAAGGCGGAAAATTATTATTTATCGAATTCCATTTTTCTTATGTACAAGGAAACATTACAGTCAAGACCATTCATGGGAGAGTTTTGATTATTGGGTAGAATCCCATCTAATTTTTGAAACTAATTCATGTTATTATACTACTAATATATCGATGGGTTATCTATAACCAAGACATACACATTTCATACCTTTCCAAAACATTCCTCATAATTCAAGTAATTTAATTAACAATATGCCTAATAAAATATCCTTGTAGGGTAGAAGATATTGATTTAAAAATATTTCCCCCAACAGTCAATTCTATTTTGAAATAATTACAATATGAAAAATGATATACATTTTATAATATTAACATATCCATAATAAATGATATGGATAATTAGAGGAAATTAAATGTTCAATGATCATAATAAATTAAATATTATATGGATACTAACAAAGAAATCATAGATGTGAATGTGAATACTATCCTAACACAAATATCTCATTAATAATATAGATTTAGAATACAGATGGTATCAATTCAACATATCCCATGTGGGGTAATAATAAATGGTTTTTTCATTAATGAATTGAAATACTATAAAATTATATTTTAAAAACAATCTTTAAGAAAATATAATTTTGTTTTCAATAACAATTTGAAAATAATTTTCATTAAAAATATTTCTTGAAAAAATTTTCTTTAGTAAGTAAACATTCAAAAATTAAAATGATTATTTAAATAAATTATGGTCATTAAATCTGTATATTTTATATGAGGTAAATAAGACATGAATTTTTCATAGTAAAAATGGTAGAAAAATGGTATGTTTGAAAATAGGTAAAAAGATTCCCTTGAAAACATTACTGAAAGGCAAAAAGGTTAAAAATTTACTTATCAAATAAAATTGAAATGGTCAAAAAAATTGAAAAAAATACTGCAATACAATGTCTTTATTAGAATACAGGTTCTCTAACTAAATATAGAAAGGAATCCAGGTTTCTTGAAAACATTCTCTAAAATATTTTTTGTACATAATAATATAAAATGACACTATTACATGAAAAAAGTTCATGAATAAACCATGAATAAGAAAATAGTGTTTTTGTTTGTCAATGTTCAAATAATTTTCTCTGAAGTAAATTCAAGTGTAAAAAATCCTTGAAAAAATGATATTGTAATATAAACCCTTAAAAATATTATATTCTTTGGGTGATAATCAATCAATGAGTAGATAATTCATATGAACTATAATTCCACATATAGAAGAGGAAATACATAAATAGATATTCAAAATCACCATAAATGTAATCATATTATATTAATGAAAAATAGGAATTAATATAACCCAATGAAACGAAATTGGGTTATAAAATCTTTATCCACATGGTAACATTTAACTCAAATCCTATTAAAGGAAATATTTCTAATTGAAACTCAAAAATAATGATTAATTAATGAATCATGACATTATTTGTAAATATGTCAGTATTTATCCCATATTTAATATATTCAGTGCATTATAATAAAGTGATTGTTTTAATAGGATGTTAATAATAAAAAAAGTAGTGAGATTAAAAGGATAATCATTAAAAATGTTTTCAAGGAAAATAATAATTAAACATTCCAAAGTGTTCCACAACACTTTGAAACATTTGAATCATAATCTCCAAGATGGAATAAAAATAATTGAAACTTGTAAAATCATTAGAATAATGATGTACATGATATAATATGTCAATGGTAAATATATAAACCATATAAAAGAAATGAGGTTCATAACAAAAAAATAAGACTTAATGGAATGTAAATTGTGATGAAATACCTTACCCGGTATCCAACTTGTCACAAATGTCTTTATATTCTTGAATAATAAAATAATGTTTATTATTTATATTCTTTAGAACATTTTTTATATATTTCATTACATTTATTTCACTTCTTACTATTTTTAATACAACTATATAAATAATTGTGATAAAATTGGTTGTCTTAACTGAATTAAGATTATATGTGAATTAAAATGTTAGTAGGTAAAAAATGGTCAAAGGGGTCGTTATATATCATATGAAAATTAATAATTATGTAATATTTAAAATTTTATCTTTAAATTATTATTTTAAAAAACCATTAAATATTGTTATGCAAAATGAATCAGCATTATAATCATAGCAAGGGTCAGTTGAACGTATGTGTGAGTAACATTATAATTTTAAATGATCAATATATAATGATCGTATATAGAATTATATCATTCCAGAATTATAATTATATCATAAATAGAATATTATTTTATCATAAATAATTATGTATATAAATGTAAAATGAATCACATCATGATGAGTAGGTTGTAGTCCACACGTCCACAAACAACGTTATCACTTTATTTGTGTGTAAAAGGTTTATAAAGAAAAAATATAGTATATTTATAAAAATGTATTTATGTAATTAATATAAAAAACAATATATGTCACATATTTTTAAATAAAATATTTTTTGTATACATTCCATGTATTCTTGGAGTGAATCACACGGCTTTTAGGAGGTGGTAGTCCACAACTCCACAAACAATGTTATTGTATTCCCACAACATGAAGTGAATTATTATATATATTCAAAATTAATTAATTAAGTATAAAGAAATAATAAATATCATATATGAAATATATAAATATAGTTTCCATCATAATTCTAAACCATGGAAGGTGGTAAACGAAAACGAACAATCATTGTTTTGTGAGGTGGCAGTTCATCGTACTCGTAAACAGTATATTTGTTACCAATTAAATGGAAGTGTGTATGAGTGTAGGTAAATAATAGAATAAAAAAATATTAGTGTATTTAATATACTATTTTTTATATTAATTTAATGATAATTGTTTAGGTGGTGGAGAATTGAAATAAAACTAAATAGATATGGAAATATGTTAACTTTTAATCGGGTAAGTAATTTTATTTACTTAGTGATATTTCATAGATTGCTTACATATCGAGTATAGAATTCTAGGATTAAAATATATAGGATAAATATATATATGGAATGTTCATTGTCCTGAAAATATTATTGAGAGGTGTGGTGATGTGGAAGGAGATGATACCTTTATATAGTGGAAGAGGAGTGCCACTCTTGTAAATTATAACAATGGGAATTACACAAATGATTTTAGCACTTTAATTGGTTCTAATAGTATTAAAAATTAGTTAAAATCCATAACATGGTCTAAATATGTCCATAAAATGTATTTTATACCCGTTTATGCACCTTTTGGGACCTCTATATTAATGTTCAATCCTTGGTTATGCATAATTTCACATTAACCATTATAAATAACTTTTTTACATTCACTAAATATTTTATTAAAAAAATTATTCAAACTTATTTTAAATTATAAATTAGTATAATTCAGAATATCATATCAATTATTCCAAATTCTAATCACATTATAGATATAAATTAATTTAAATTTAATCATGTAGACAACATGACAAAACATGTATTTATTGCAAAAGCATCCAAAAGTTTGCTAAATTTTTATACCCAATTTAAAAGATAAATTGATTCTAATGTCCTATATTGGATTAAATGAAAAAAAAATTATCCAATTAAACATTAAAACAAATATAAATATAATATATCCTCATAAATAAATTATATGAAAAATCAATTTTGAATTAAAATTCAATATTTTTCTTTATTCATTAAAAAATTAAACCTCAATGAAAATTCTGAAAAATCACCCCAACCTAAGTTTTTTTATTTCAATGATTATTTATATTTTTCATATATATTAAAAAAACATAAAAATGGATTTAAAATAGTTTCACCATTGAATGTATTAAAGATATACTTAATAAAAATATAGGTTTTTATGTGTAAAATTGTGTTTGTTCTTTAATTATGCTAAAAAATTTATTTTATAAATATAAAAATTATTTTATTTAACAAAATATATATATTTAATTAATATCACTAAATTATTGTAATTAATTTAATATTTTTGGGATAAAATATATTTTTTACAATAAAATTAGTCTTCTATATAAATATTCTATGTATATTCATTTGGTTAATATATTTATTTTTTAATTATTTTTTAACTGATGAATTAGTTTTATAAATTATAAATTTTCATAATTTAGTTAATACTATTCATAACAAATAGTGTTTATCTTTTTATATTAAATAATAACATTTTAATAATATATTAGTGTTCTATAACACATGGTATTGTGTTTAATGCATGCTATCATTGAAATTCATTATTTCATGTAATGCAAGCTAATTTATTGTCGCATGGATGAAAATATAAAAAATATATTCAATTTATTTGAAATATTAAATATATTATAAATTATCCAAATATTATATTCTCTTGTGTGTTTTGTGTTTAGTTCCAAGCACGCTATGAAACACAATGTTCCTACTTTATATTTTAAGGGTGTTACATTCTCCCAACCATAAACAAATTGTGTCCTCAAAATTTAAAATCGAACATTGAGATATATTTTATGATATTTCTAATGTTTGAAATCCCATATCATAAGAATGGTTCTTATGAAATACTCTATAAAATAGATAATTAGAAAAACAATGGTGACATGGAATAACACATAACTAGGTCACTATGAATGAGAACATTAGTTCAAATCATTGATACATACTTGGAGGTAAATAGTTAATATGTATAAGGGTGATAGAGGACGTAATTATCAAATAATTGAATGATGAACATAATTTCTAGGGCCTCAAATCCATGAATATGTTATGATTTAGGAGACCACCAGTTCAAAAAAATTAAGGTTTTATAACAACATTTTATTTCTATGTAATTTTCCTAATGTTGGGTAATTATTTATTACATAATAATAATAAAAATATACTAAATTTATAGGTTTCAAATTTATAGGATGAATTTAAACTAATGTATGTGTTTTGATTAAATTCTAATTCATCGATTACTTCATGAAATGAATATCTAAAAATTACCTTTGATCTATGAAGAAATAAAATAAACATTTAACAGATTATAAGGCCAATAAAAGAGTGAAATGTATTAAAATTTCTCTCTAAGTAATTATTATATCTAATATAGTAAATATATTAATCTATATCCTAAAAATTATAAAAATAGTTTCATCATTAATATTTTTTCATTAAATTTTTCAAATTACAATATTGAATAATTACATGGACAATGTATTTCTCGGTGGTAAATGTTAAGCCCTTAACATCCTTCAATCCTAGGTTAATGTCCCACAACCTTTCCTAACATGATTGGTTATCACCCAATATACATGTTGTCCTTTTATAAAACAATATTAATATAATTTATAGAAGAAATATAATGAACATCATTGAAATTAATTTATTAAATATCCTAATGTATTAAATACAATCATAACCCATAAATACATCATCCTTTTATTTGTATAGAGGTCCTTCCATGGTCTAGGTTTTATCCATAATATTTTTTATTGGGTTTCAAAATCCGGACACCTAATATTTAATCTAAACCAACTTATCTTTTTCAAAGTTAATTTTATATCATTATTTCCTCAAATCCTTCATAATGGTTTGCAAATAGAATGTGAATTATCGGATGGATTTCCCCTAGAATTGTCAAATGAGGTGTGCAGTAAGGATTGTTCTCATTTACCTGGTTATGTTGAGTCAGGTGTGATAACCCTATTAGATTTTTTACTTTTGGGATATATATTCTTGAGGAATGCATACTTCTATTATCTATGAAGGGATGTATTTCTATTAAGACCAACATAATCGATATATTAAATAAATTATAGGAGGTTATTTTATACTTATCCTCACAATATATATTAGGGTTTTCTATAATCAATTGAATCCTCAATTTATTTTCCAAGGACACTACTAAATTTTATTTGATACCAACTATAGTGACCTAACCCCATAGAGCCGGGAGACAGCGTCAACTTCCATTACAATTTAATTATTGTGAGTAGTAAAATCATAAAGTACCAAAGTGTATATTAGTCTTAGAAAACCACATACATACATTTGAAAATAATACTCTTATTATAACAAAATACTTATTTATATATGTTTATAGCTAATAAAATTATTACATCTAGTATATCCTTTAATATAATTCTTAGTACACATATTGGAACCCTAGAAAAATGATACATAATAAGGGTTAGATGAAATTCTCAGTAAGGGTAAATCATAGAGTAGTAAATAATTAATAAATATGAATAAATATATATGTAACGGTAAAAAACTGAAAAAACATTCCATGTAATCAATAAGATGGAAAAGAAGTTATTAAAAAACAATTTAGGGTAAATGTAATCACATACCTTTCAAATAATTAAATAAGGAAACATAATAATGGAAGGTATGAAGACGAAACACATTCCATTTATTCAATGAACTGAAGATGAAATTCATCCATAGATATTTCAATTCAAAATATCATGGTTAAATAATTAATGAATCTAAATGACAGAAATTATTAATTATTTGATTCCATGTTTCACATGTACATGGAACCGTTACTTTCAATACATCTCATAATATATTTTATTATATCAGTTAGAAAACCATCTAATTTGTGCAACTAATTCTTCTCAGGAGACTGCTGATTCATTGAGGGGATGTCAGTAATAGTGCCCACCAGTGTCATTCCAATCTATATCATTCATCATCAATCCAATAATTGATTTAAAAATGTGTGTTACCAGATATATAAATGGATTAGATGATAAAATTTATAAATATTTCACCATTTAATAAAAAATATTTGAATAAAAACCATAAGAATAATAGTATATGGTTTAGGAAATAAACATATCTATTATAAATGATATGGATATGTATGTTAAATACAATGTTCCTTGTTCATAGGAAATTGAATATTTCAATGGGACTAATAAAAGAATCTAGGAAGTGAATATGAATACTATCATTGGTCAAATAAATAATAATTCATCCATAAAATTAATATAGATGGTATAAACACAACATATCTAATGCAGAGTAAAAATAAATGGATTCTATTGTTTATTAATAAAAATACTATAACATGATATTTTAAAAAATTTAAAGAAAATATATTTTTAGTTTGAGAAACCTTTTAAAAAATAATTTCATTTAACATAACTTTTTGGAATCAATTTCATCAAAATGTTACATTTTAAATATGAAAGGGATTCTTAAAATAAAATATGGCTTGTTAATTTATTCATTCTGTAAGAGGTCAAAATAATATTACTTTTTTCCAGAAAACATTCTAGGAAAATTTCATTTTTGGAAAGTGAAAATAATATTCTTCTAAAAAACATGTAAAAATAATGTGAAATTTTTTTATTATTTAATTATTTTTAAAAGTTTTAAACCCCCTTTCAAATCCTTTTTATTAAAATGGGTCTTTATTGGAAAATATTTTCTTCATCTAAATAGGAAAATGTATTCTAGTTTTCTTGGAAGCATTTTCTCAATTCATTTATGTAACAAATAGTAAAAAAATAGTACCATTACATGGAGAAAGCCACGAGTAAACCATGGAGAATAAAGTAAATTGTTTTATTAAAAGATTATAAAATAATTTCATCTGAGGGGAATTAAAGTGTAAAAAATATCATTCAAAATGGGATTGTAAAGTAATACCATGAAAAGATATTTACATTAATGTGAAAATTAATAAATGAGTATATAATCTTAAGATACAATAATTCAACATATAGAAGAGGAAATACATCATTTGAATTTAATATACATTATTCAATATATTATATAATATTATCGATAATGAAGATGTAATATAATCTAATGAATAAAATAAGGGTTGTGAAATTATTTTCAACATCGTAACCTTTAAGTCAAATCCTCCTAAATGAAATAACACAAATTTAAACTTAAAAGATCTTGAAGAACTAATGAATAATTAAATTATATATAGTTTGTGAAGTATGTACACTATATATATATATATTAAATTATCATTTAAAATATAA
Source organism: Viscum album (assembly GCA_963277665.1). Taxonomy (NCBI): domain Eukaryota; kingdom Viridiplantae; phylum Streptophyta; class Magnoliopsida; order Santalales; family Viscaceae; genus Viscum; species Viscum album. The sequence continues at coordinate 1,675,058,305 of OY728155.1, forward strand.
ATAGATTATTTTAATAGAATGTTAACAATTACAAAAGGATGTGATATGGAACTATTAGGATAAGCTAATGATGGGGTATCACCTTCCGTGATATTAATAGATGATGCATTGGTCCCTCCTCCCCTGGTGGTGGGGTGGGGGGACACTCCTTAGTTCCCAAAGGAGATATATATTATTTATCCCCTTATCTAACTATGAGTTTCTTCCCTCATTCCATCAAATAACATTAATCCCTAAAGACACATATTTTTTAAAAAATGATCCGTAATTATCATTTTCAACATTTAAGTTCAAGGAAGCCTCAAATAACCTACATTTGATGCTTATCACTAGGTTCATGGATCATAATAATTTTGTGTCCAGTTATGATGAGTTTATTATGGCGTCTTAGGGTTTACATGAATGCCCAACAATTGGTCTGCTTGATAATTAGAACATTACAATTTGATTCATCTTAGATTATGATGTAATCATGGTTGGGTCATGTGATATTTGAAACTACAATGATTTCTTGTTCTATCTCATAGGTTTATATATCTCTTCCACATGAATTGAAGCACTATAATAGTGTTGATTTGGGTCAGTTTTCCTTATCTTAAACTACCATTTCAAAAACCATGATTAACAGAATATTAGGGAATGTAGTTGTTATATGATTTTTCATTGATATTATAACATCATCTATTTTTCATCCAGTCTTTCCCCGAATCTATTTGTAAGTATATGTCTCACGATTACCAGTGGAGTATGTTTCAAATTTTTTGGGGGAGTAGTACCGATAAAAGTAGGTTGTGGTTTTTGAAACACTGTTGGACTTATTCTCTCCCTATAAGAAATTAGGTCACCCAGTAGAAATGTGTACACATGATATCAATAACTACTATTAGTATATTATTATGAGTATTAGAGGTAGTTTCATGTGTGTGGAACCTGGTTTTGGGGAAGGTATGATGGGGCAGCACCAGTAGGGTGTTTCTACCCTCCCTTGTATCAGGAATTGGTTACAAGGATTTACAATAGAAAAAAATGTATTAGTGGTTGGAATTTTAAGTTAGTTGATGAAGTAACTAAGTGATCCAATATTTTTGTGAAATCCCCTTGAGGACTAGTGGTTAGTAATGTCATTAATGATGCAAGAGAATTGGCTTCTTATCCCTATAAATCATACCCTATAGAGGATACTCATATGGATTTTTTGGGGGATGTAAAGGATTGAATGGATGCATCGTATGTAAAAGTAATACATACCTCTAGAAGAATAAGAATATGGGGGCCCTTGGAGTTCGAGACATTGTTAGGGACTTGTGGTTTCTATTGCGGCATGGAATGATGATTCATCTTGAAGATATAGTACGGTGCTACGAGTGGCTATATAATCTTGTACTACATGAGGATAGATTTTCTAGTCATTAACCTGATTAACCATTATGAAGGTATGGTATAAGAGGCATCAACATAGGAAGAGAAATCCAATTACAATCATTAATTACCATGAGATGAGTCCAGTGGTGAGTCATAGTGTCAGTTCTCATGATACAGTATAGTTGATATTTAGGGTAGTGGGTTTTCTTGAATGAGAAAGAGGAAGGTTTAGAGGGACAATATGAATAGGTGAAATTAATATTCATACAAAACTCTACTAATGGATACATGATCTTTCAAGAGGTTAAGAACCATGGAGATGGTTGGAGATAAGAAGTTTTTTTTGAAATTTTATCCACTCACAGTATGCAGTGCATGGGACAATTCCCCTTAATGGTCTTCTAAGTGGAAAAAATAAAGATAATTTCATCGATTATATGAAAATAATGGATATAATTCGAAATTAATATGATAATATTCTGGAAAAGGATCCCAAGATCATATCCACAATAGACAAAGAAGAACAATTGATGGGGAAACTGATACGTGTGGCCACTAATCAGGAGAAGAGTGCATAGAATTAAAAGAAATATCATATACATATAATAGGATTTAATGAATGTAAAATCCAAAAAGAGATATGAAATGGAGATTTGGGGAAAATAGGATTTTCACATTGAATACCCTATAAATGATGATATTTACACAACTGTAACCACTCATTCTTGTAAATTATTAAGGGACAATTCTCCTAGTAGAATTAAGGTGACCTTACCCAATTATGTGCTTTCATTTAGTATTTGATATAGGTGAACATTTTTATTTCTAAATTTTACCTTAAATGTTTTCTAATAATAAAAAACTTAATTTCCAATCAAAAGGAAGTGATATTGCAAAGATAATCACTAAAAACATTCTTGAAGAGAATAATATTTAAACATTTCAATGATTACCATAAAGTTTTAAAACATTTTAATCGAAATATAAATGAGTGAATAATTTTATATGAATCATAAAATATTATTATAATCAATAGGTTCATGATATATCATGGAAAATCGAAATATCTAAACTATAGATAAGAAACTAGGTTCATAATAATAAATAAGTCTCAATGGAATGTAAATTGAGATGAAATCCCTTACATTATGTCTGCCTTGACTCATGTGTATTTATATTCCTAAATATTAAACTAATGTTAATTATTATTTTCATTAGCAATTTTTTCATGTTTATAATTAATTTTATTTCACTTATTAATATTTGTATACAACTATGTAAAAAGTTATTTTTATGTTAGTTTTTTTGAGGAAATTTGGGTTTTTGGTCAAAAACAACTTCAGTAGGTAAAAATGGTTAACTAGGTAATTATATACCAAATACATAATAATATTCATGAAATAATTATCATATGTATACATCATGTATACTTTTAAAAACAAAAATAATATATGGTTATGAAAAATGAATCATCATTACAATCATAGAGATGGTTTGTCGTACCTAGGGATGAGTAACATTCAAAATTTTCAACGATCAATATAGAAATAAGGTAAGTAGAACTATATAATCCCAAAATAATAATTATATAATAAATAACACAATATTAGATTCTATATACATATATATATAATTCATGTAATGTAAAAGGAATCACATCATGTCGAGGAGTTGGTAGTCTACATGTCCACAAAGGATGTTATCACATTTTATGTGTGTGAAAGGGTAATAAAATGATGTATATTATATTTCTAGAAATATAATTACATCATAAATATCATATATTTTTATTTTATGTTATTTATGTATAATTAAAATTAACCTGTATAAATTTCATCTACTGTGTAAATCAATCACATCACTTTTATGAGGACGTTTTATACACTTCCACAAACAATGTTATCGTATTCCAATAAAATAGAGTGCAAAAGATATGTGTTATAAAATAAGTACATAAGTGTACAAACATAAGAAATATAATATATAACATATATAAATATTTTATTGATCATAATTATGAACCATAAACTGTGGTAAAGTAAAATGAATAATCATTGTTTTGTGAGATGGTGGTATGTCTTACACATAATAATCTGATCGTTACACATTAGATGGATGTGTGTGTGAGTGAAGGTAAAACCATTAGAATAAAAATTTCATTGTATATAGAAGTTGTTTTTTCTGTTATATAATATGGTTATAATAACTATTTAGGTGGTGGATACTAGAAATAAAACTATAGACCAAAATGAAAGATGTTACCTCATAATCAGGTTACTTTTTTTGGTTTAAACCAATGGACTCCCATGGATTTATTACTACCGAATTTTAGTCATCAAGGATGAGTAGCGATATTTGGAAGCTATAATTTGGAATATCTTGTCGTAGACAGAGTGTCCTATGAGGTGTGAGGATGTGGGAGGAGATGAGGCCTTTTATTGTGGAGAAGTAGTGGCAGTCTTGTAAATTGTGGGAAAGAGAATTACACCCACATTATTTCGATTTCAGATGTGTCCCAAAGTAGTCCCAATTCATTAAAAAATGTATACATTAAAAATATTTCCATAAAAGATAATTTTTACATGTTTACATGATATTTGGGTCCTTAGTTTTATGGTTCGATCACTTGTAAAGTATAATTTCACCTTCAACATTTTAATTAATTTGATTGATTTCACTAATATTCTAGGAAAAATTATGTTTACATTTTTATAAATGATAAATTATTATTAGTACAAATATGGAATATAGTTTTTAAAATTAAAATAATCTGAATGGAAGAAAATAATTTCAAATATTTATCATTGAGGGGAAGGCAATGGAGGTATTTAACGTAATAACATCAAAAATTTTACAATGTTTTTATAACCAAATTAAAAATGAATTAATCAAACAACCTAAATTGGACTAAATTATAATAATATGATATAATTAAACACTAAAAAAGTTTTAATATATTATTTATCCCTAAAAATAAATTATATGATAAAATTCGTCTTGGGATTAAATTCGATAATTTTCATTATTCATTAAAAAATGGAACATCACTATAATATTCCAAAAATTCAACCTAACATAGATTTTATGTATATATTTCAAATAATAAGTGAATTTTTACTTATATAGTCTATAAAAAACCAATAATAGTATTTAAATTAGGGACTCCATTAAAAGGCGGCTAAAGTGCCATAATAAAAATATTGGTTTTTATGTGTAAAATTTTGTTTTTTCTTATCTTATGATTATAAAATACACTACATGAGAATTAAAAAATATTCTAATGAATAAATATTATATATATATTTTTAATATCACTCCAAAATTTTAATTGATTTATTTTATTACGATAAACATCTTTTTGAGCATGAAAATAATGTTCTATAAAAATATTCATTCAATATTCAATTGGTAAATATATTAATTTATAATTAATTTGTAACCAATGAATTAGTTGTTTAAACCACGTAATTTAAGAATTAAACTAATTATACTCATATCAGTTAGTTTATATATTATTACATTAAATATTATTATTTAAATAATATATTATTGTTTGTCCACACTTAGTCTTTCATGTAATATAATCTATGGAAGAACGTCACTCTTGCATATAAGACAAGATAAATCGGTGGTGTGTAATTCACACATTATAAAATATATTGAATTTATTTAAAATAGTAAATATATTATAAATTCCAAGGGTATTATATTTCTTCACTCACTTTGTATTTTCTGTCATACATGTTATCGAATGTAGTGTCCTACTTTAGATTTTCAGGGTGTTACACTAATATATAAATGTATGTCTTTGGAATATTTCATGGAATGTTCTTAGATTAAGGCGTAGTGTCAGTGTAAAATATTGGGTTTGTGGATCATTAATGATTATATTAAAAAATTATTAAAGATAATATATCATCCAAAAACAATTTTTATAATATAATTTAAAATCTCGCAAATAGTATAGTATGATAAAAATATGAGGCCTCCACTTCATCTGAACTATGATTTAAACCCTTTTGTGACATAACCAAAGTTGGAATCATGTGGTTTTTTATGAATTTCAAAGGAAGAATAGTAAATAACTGAATAATTTTTTTTTGTCATATATCAAATGATAAGACCAAGATATTAATATATTTAATCCTTGTTATGGGAAAACCCTAGGGTTAGCCAATAACCCTAGAGATTTGAGATAATACATTGGAGGATATCATCAATGAATTTTTTTGAGAATGTGGCTTGATAGTTTGATATACCTAGTCAGTGTTAGTCTTCATCCCTATCCTATTGGATAGTGTGTGAATATGTATATTAGACCAAGGTCTCCCATGTGTGTGATATAATAACTTAGTTATATTATCCATCCCTAGAATATTGGACAGTAAAGCACAACATTCCACCATCATATATATGTCCAAAGAAATTTAACCATTCGGGTTCTTGAGAAACTACCCTATGTTTTCATATTTACTTTGGCCAGGGCTTGGTGGATCATCTACCATTGTTGGAATATGTATATAAAATCTATTACCACTCCATTTTTAGTAAATAATAATTAATCACCATATAAGGGAGAACATATAGGTCATCCCTATACATGATAGATCTAAAATAGCAACTATTATGTTCTTAGACTTTATTTGAGAAATTGCATTAAAGGAAAATTTTATCTAGTGGTGGATGTGGAATTCACAGTTATGTTAGTCCTTGAGAACCTATGAATAAGGAATTTGGATTTTTATGAGAGAGAAAATTCTTTCATAAATGTCCCAAAATAGAGAGTAAATAAGAACATTTTTTCTCAGTTTGTATATTTTATCTGATATTCCTTTTCCCATTTGAGATACTATGTTTGGTTGGATAAGTTTTATTATAGTTATGCCTATAACCACTACATGACCCAGTACATGATTTATAAAATATATCATTGAAAAAGTTGTATATGCATGGCCCAATAAATGTTATCGATAATGGAGAGATGGATATTGAGGATGTATTTACCTTCATTGAGTACTAGGTAGAGATCTAGGATTGATTGTAGATGTTCCTTCTTGGGTTACTGATTCCTTTGGTGTATGTATGATAGCAGCACATGATCCTCCATGAGAGATCACAGGAGTGTGGGATCCCAGTATTAGATTATAATCCTCACATTTCATAGCAGTATTTTACTTTTATAGATGAAAAATATTGAATGTTTAACAAATTTAATAACCCTATTTTCATCATATATCAATTTGGAATATTTCAATGATTTATTTCTGAAAAAATAATGGATTTACCAAATAATTCCATGGACCATGGAGACTAATTGTTGTTATATTTAAAATATTAAATATATTATATTACGGGTTCATTAGATATATAAAATAATGGAATATCTCTCAAATTTTGTTCTAAATGGGATGTTTTATACATCCATTAAATATGAGATTAAGGGTTTACTCCAGGTGTAACATAATCTTTATGCCCATTGGATGTTTAGATTAATGGTATTCATGGGTTGATAAATAAATAAATATATAATTTTTATTATTATTTATTAACCTGAAAGAACTACATTCACCTATTTTTAATCCATTTTATGGAAGAACCCTTGTGTTATCTAAATAACCCCATGGTTTTGATAGGATATTTTCAAGAAGATCAATTATGAATGTCAACGACATCCTTGATTAATTGTTTTGTTTCCATAGGGTTCCTCTTTAATAAAGTAGTTCATGGATCACACAAATTAAAATGATGTAAAATAGTTTTTCATTTTTTTCAATCCAAAATCAAAGTCGGATTTTTTTCTACAATGTTCTTATTCCCTATTTGGAAAACCCATGATGAACTTGAATATAACTTTCTAAATAATTGATTTGGTCGATCAGTTTAGCTTTATGAGTTTTGATTTATCTTCTTATAAATAAATTTTTTTATTATTTTTCATCTACAATTATATAATATGATCACAAATTTCGTCATCAATGAATATAGTCCATTATGAATAACGAAAAAAATCCCTCACTTTTATATATAATGATTTTCTCCCCATATTCTTCATACAATCAACAATAATATTTCTTTTGGCCTAGGGTTAGAAATTATAGTAAACATCATCATTTCTTTGTTGATTTTAGGCACAAAACAATTTCATGGGTTTGGATTTAGTATAATTAACTTGATGGGGGGAACAATCATGATTCAATGATAATGATGGAAGAAAAAAAATCTAATATTGATATTTATTATCTGGGGTTCAGTGATGTGGAGGTTCGATGAGACATGATAAATTTATCGAGTGATTGGTTTTCCAGAATCTATCTACAGGTGATTTTTTGGTGTTTTTCAACATTATATTTAATTTATATAGTTGTTTCATGGATAGATATGAGTTGGATATGGAGGAAATGTCATAGATATTTGATAGATTGTAGGGTATTGTTAAAATCCAACCATACAAAACATATACATTGAATGAACACACACAATGTAGTCCCCTCTTATCGTGACTTGGGATTATGTGTAGAGTAAAATATCACATGACTTGTGTCTAGATCACATTCCATGTGACCGAGAATTAGCTGATAAGAATGAACCCAAGGGGTACATGGGAAAAGGCACAACTAGTTACATGGGTATAACTGAAGTACACATACATGTATAGAGAACCCAAGAATAGACATAGTAGATGGGAATGGATAATATACATGTGAACGAATAGAGTTGAAATTCATGGGATAAAGTAATTATTCTTATGTTTAAATCACACACGGAGTTCGGACCCTACATATACCAACCTTGTATAATATAAAACATGCTATTTTTCAGAATAATGAATTACAGTGTAGGATTAATAGGAAAATATATTTATAGACTCATGGAGACAATATATTTACCCCATGGGACACACTATAAACATGTCAAATAGAATTATTGATCTCATTCTCTTATATGAGTAACTCAGTTTGAACATGAGTGAGTTGAGATATCTAGCCAATATAACTAGTGTGGGTTCCTATGGCCTATCCCAATGATGGTACATAGAGGTATCAAGTCATGAGAATAGGTTTCGTGATCCCATCTATGGGTTTTTATTAAATATATATAGGTTTCTCTCAGTGTGTCTTCGTATGTGTTATGTTGTCATTCTTCAATAGGAAAGATTTGGAATCTCATTATCGACTTCTTAGTCATTTGATCCACATTATAACATGATTAGTCTTTGTAGGGTTAGGTATCCTTTTATGGAACTACTTATGATGCCTTATCTATGTATCAATATTTTTTTCTTGATATTTGCGGGGAAATTGTGTTTTCATCTTGGAAAATCCCTTTCAATTTCTATGAAGATTCATAATGTCAAGTCCTAATGAGTATGTACTATCATATGAGTTCCATCAGTATAGAGAGACGTGATGGGTGAGTTCCATCAGAATGGCGTCATTATATATTCCCAAGGTAGAATACTAGGATGAATGTAATGGTGTGAACTCACATAATGACTTGGTTTATACCTTTAAGAATATTGGATTTTATTCTTTATTCCTTTTATTTTTTATTTATAACTAAATCCCTATTTGACTCATTATTATCTGGTTATTTTTTGGTGTCCTAATATGTTTGTGTGTACTCTTCCACACATGGTCTATTCCCACACATGTCATGTCTTATTCAGGTAACATGGAATTCAATGTATTCCTAAGTGGACTAGTATATGGTAGAGATTTGTTGTGTTTGACTGACCACATAACATTTCATCAGTTTATTTTGGGTTCCTATGAAATATTTTCAGTATCCAGCATTCTTATTTATTTTTGGTGATATTGTATTTCTCCCTTTTTCCTATTGTATGTACTAATTTTTTGAAATATAAATTGTGAATGATGTTTTTCTAGAATTTAGAGAATTAATTTTTTTATCATTCAACATTATATTAGTGTATAGTGATATGTTCATATTCATAGGTATTATAAAATAAAGGCTACCATATGTGGAATATACCTACTAATTGTTGGGTACCAAAACATGGCCTATTTGATGTAGGATTTGAGTTCCACACATTGCTTACAACTCTCTCAGAAGTCATATGCTTTTCATTACATTAAAAAAGAGATGTTTTTGATACCTTTCAAGAATGTAACAAAAACATTTATGTTCTTATAGGAATATATAATGTTATTAGACCCTCTTGGGAGATGGTTGTAACATTGAGAATATGTTCTCCTAATATAACTCCTTTAAATAAATATTATTCTTATCCCCAAAATATTATTATCCTTTAATAAAGGGTTATTATAGACCATGGATAAATGGAGTTCCTTTATAAAAACTGAGATATTCCCACTATCCATGGATAACCTAGTAAGAAAGAACTATTTTGTTTCACTTAATTGATATTGATGAAATAGAAATTTGAATCTTGTATAGGATGAATCATTAATGTTAAATATAACTATTATATTCCTTATTATATATCTCATTTAATATGTATGGATGATTTTGTTTGTTTAGATTTTCCTTTGTCTTCATTATATAGTGTCTTAATAAATTTTATACCAACCAAAAAGCATAAATATTCACATTTATTCATCTTATCAAATATTCCCAAATACACTCTTGAATTTTCTCAAGAATGATTTCTTGAATGGATGATAGTATATATCAATGTTGTTAATATTTTTATGAATAAATATATACCTATTAAAGATATTGAACAAATCATGTCATAGTGAAAATTTATTGCGTCATAATCCTATATCAATCAAATATGGAATCATCCTAAAATATATCTCTTAATTTATTTTTTGAAATATTCTACTATAGAATAATCTGAACTCCTTAGGTACAATAATATTTTCATGATAAGAAATTTTACACACCACTTTTACTCCACGCACATGAAAAAACCATGGTTAGGTAATAATGTAAAATATCTATATAATATTATACAATAGATCCTTTAAAATTCATCATGGAAAAATCCATCTATCATGTTCAGTGATTCTCATATATTTAGAATATTTATGATACATTCATCTTATTATTGTGTAATAACATCACATCACATGATGGTAACATTATCATAAATAAATATTAATACATTTTCTATCCAATCATCTCTATACAACCTTTGACTCACTGATTAGATAGTTCAAAATAAATTCAATATCAAACCATCTTAAAAACATGAGTGAAACATCTCATAAAAATTTTCATAACAAGGTATAAATGTGTGATAGTTTTTTAAACACTTCACAATATGTTAACATTACATTTCATATTTTTATCCCTGTTTTGGTTAATGGATAAATATTATAATGACCAATTTTGGTTGAAATGATCTCATCTGCCCCTATTAAATTCATTTGATCAAGGGTTTCTTAATATCAATTGGCTTATCAATCTATGGATTTTAATTTACTTTTGAAGTATGATTACACAATTTAATATATTATCTATAACATTCATTACCAACCACTCTGATGTCACCCCATATAGCTGAACATCAATTCCCTTGAATTCAATTCCTTTTTTATCTCTATAAAAAGATATATTCTCTCACAATTTAAAAAGATGAGTGCCCATAGTATTCTCAAATTTTTTTCGAAATATTAAATGGAATAAAATTAAAAAAATCAACCCATATTGATATTAGAGGAGAAATAAATTCAAAAAATAATCATGAGTGTTTAAAGATATCATTTTTAGGGGCTTTATCAAGATATCAAAAACATTATCATTCATTGAAACATAATTTAATTGATGCTCTCCTTATCACACTTTCTTTTTGCCATTGTATTTATAAAATCCGAAGTAATTATGTAAAAATACATGTTAATATATCTTAAAAATTATGAAATAGATAGTAATTTTTAGGTTAAATGGTTTCTATATTGTATAGTGTACCAAACAAACTACAATGGGTTTCTCCGAAATCATAAATTGTACACTAGACTGAGTTATTACAAAAACAAATATATTGTAATATTATTATTATAAATGGCTGTTATCTCTTAGTCTTCATATTGGATGGAATAAATATAACTAAATATATTTTTTTTTCATAAGTTTATTAACTTTTTTATTATCTTCTAATAAATTTTAGAGTCTTAAAATGAGAATAATTTCAATTTCAAGCACAAACAATCTAATAATTTTTTAAAAAGGATTTTTAACTCCTTTTGATGGAAAATAACATTTAAATCCAGTTCTGGTCACATTAATATGTTATTATTGGTAAAATAATCTTCTTATTTGGATATTGGTCATCAAAATTTACTTTGGTATTTTTTGATAATATTCATTTTTTAATGAATAGTTTAAAATGATGCATTGTAATTCAAACCTAAAATTTCATATAATACATTTATATTTTTAGATTATCCATTAAAATGGTTTTATGATATAATAATATTATTTTTTTATAATTTAATCCAACTTTTTTTATTTCAATTAGTTTCACATTTAATTTAGATATAAACACATGTCAATATTTTGATGTGTTTTACATTTTAAAAAACACTTCCTCAATACATAAATGGGATTTACATTAAATTAATTGTAGTAACTTTTGAGATTTTAATATTCAATAATTGAAATACAAGGTTTTAAAAAGTTTAAAAAAATTGATCGAATATGATAAAAATAATTTCGGTTGAATAGTAATTGTATTATTTTATTTACCACGATTAAAGTATAAATCAAGTAAATAATTGTTAACATAATATTATAATAAATTAAAACTACACTAACACTGGTAATGACCTTATTTTATGATTTATGGCCAACCAATATAATTTATGGGTCGGACTTTTGTTTTTTAGAATCCACCGGGGTGTGATTAAGACATTTATAACATTTTATTTATTGTAGAGACAAAAATATCATAACCACATATCTTCTCATTTATTTTTTAATATATTATTATATAAGTGATCTATATAATTATAAATATCCATTAGAAATATAAAAACATTACCTATATCATCGTATTTTATTTATTATTTTTATATATTAAATAATTTTATTTAATTATGATATAATGATGATGGAATAATAGATTTATTAAAGGATGAATCAAATAAATGATACAAATAATATTTGGATAAATTTAATTTTGACTAATAGATGCCATAAAATATTTTTATTGGTGAATATAACATAATATAAATACATTAATTAAATTTTTTAGAGTTATATCTCTTTTATGAAGTTATAGAAATTCTATTGAATGAATAGTGTCAAAATGGACAATAATGATATTAATTAAAAAAATATTTTATTAAAAAATCATATAATTTTTAAAAATTATAAATTGACTCTGATATGGTCTAAAAATCATTAGTTATCCATTTATTAAAAATTAACCCCAAATAAGTAAAATTTATAGCCACTTAATATTTATAATGTTGTTACTAAGATTAATATTAAAAGAAAATAATTAATGTTAAACTAGAAATATAAGATTTAAATTATAATAATTAAATTTATAAAAATTATTAGTTAAATGGATTTATAACTATACTAATCATATCATCAAAATTAATGATTTTTTAATCATTTGGAATCGAAATTGATTTTATATTAATTTAATAATTTTAATAATTCCATAGGTTCCCCTCCCCTATCCTATAAAAGGCCACTCATTCCTCTCTATTTATCATAATTAAAAAGTATTCTGGCCTGTAAAGGATATAACCAATACCCTTCATATTACAACTCTTCAAATACTATAATCCATTTTTTATAAATAACACCATCTTTAGAGGTGTTAAGGTGTTCATCAAAGGTGTTCAACAGAAGAATATGTATCATTTTATTTATTTATTTCTATTTTTTTCTTATTCCACATCCATCAAATCACCTAAAAATTATGAGATTTTTAATAAATTATACTTAATATAGTTATATATTATTATTTTAATATCATCACCTAAATATATATCCACTTCGATTAAAGGTGAAAGGAATTAATCATTCGTTTGTACGTGTGAACTATCACTTCTACGAATCAATATAATTCATATTTATAACCATACATCATGAAAGGTAATAAAAATGGTATTAAAATTTATATGTTATATTAATGAAATATTTTTAATTTAATATTATAATATATTAATTTCATTCATAGTTCTAAACGCATTAAAATGATCATGTCGTTCATGCATACGTGTAAACTATCACCTCTACGAAGCAATGTGACTCATTTTTATTCATTATATTACTTGTTTGATATATATATATGTATATATGAATTATTAATATTATATTAATGATTATATGATCAATATTTAGGGACAAAAAAATAATTACCTTACTTCTATAATGATCAATAAAAAATGAAGATGTTACTCATGTGTACATATGACAAACCATCTCTACGAATATAAAATTTTACATATTTCCTAACGACATGTAATGTATTGATATGAAGGTATAATTTATATATAAAAATTATAATAATGTCATGAATTTTAATCTTTAGATGATGTAATTTTTACCCCACGGACTCGTGCCACCAAACAAGGTTCATTTTGTAGTCAAGTACCAAATATCATCAAAATGACTTATATGAGCATGAATAATTTTTTGATTTTTATAACATGGTAATAAGTGATATTAATGAAATAATAATATTGAAAAAGGATCTCATAAAAGTTTAAATGAAATGATTTTAATTATTTAGGAATAACAATGAACATATGTGACGAATCAACATAAGGTAAGGGTATCATCTCAATCTCCATTCATTAAGGATAGTTTTGATATTAAAAACCATCTTATTTTTTATGGCATATAATTATCTCCTATCACTTTTAATTTCATTAAATGGTTTTCTAGTTGAATATTTGTCTATAAAGAGTTTAACTATATTAAAAAAGGATTTTTTTTAATGTATGCGGCAAAAATAGCTTATCAACCGCTATGACCATTATTTGATATTCAATTTCTTCTATGGGAAATAACTTTTTTAATAGGAAAATAAATACCCTATTATATTTTTTGGTGTTTTGGTATTGAAAATATTTTTGAATGTGGGTTGACTATTTCAATATCTTGAAATGATTTCTTGTGTTTTAAAATTAAAATTTAAATCTGAAATGTTGATAATTGAAATCAATTATGTGTTATGATTATTTATTGGTACTTGGACATTAGATGGGTGGTTACATGATAAAACTATTATGGGTGGTTATTTGATAAAAAAATATGGGAAGATCTATGACAAACCAATGATTGGTTGTTACATTATATCTTCCAATGCATCAGGTATGGATGTTTGTTATATGGTTATTCCATTTGTAAGAGTGATATCACTACAAAATAAATAGTTTTTTCCATAAGGGATATATCTGTTTGTAGAAGTGTATTTTTTGTTGGTAAAACGTTTTACCAACCAAAATTGTCTTGTCGCTAAATTGTTGGTAATAAAACTCTGTCTCTAAATGTTATTGCGACGGATAAAATAGTTCTGTTGGAATTATACGAATTCAAATAGATAATATATATGTTGGTAAAAATGTTTAACAACAGTTTAATATGAAAAATTTATCGGATTGTAATATTACTGTCATTCATCATTCTATTTATTATAAGAAATATCAACTATTAATATTTATTTATAAATTATATTTTGAATAAAATATTACATGTGTGTGTTCCAACATTTATTGAAAAAATTCTAAATTATATTTCATGATATAATTATATATATTATATTTACTATATATTCATTATAAAATTAGATTATATGTACAATTTCAAACTTGAAATGAAGGTGTATGAAACATGATGCAAATAATTTTAAAAGAATTAGAACTCCAAGAAACGTTACATGAAACTCCAAACTCAGAAATATAATTTCTCAATCCAAGGGTTAAAATATAGAAGGGTCCATGCATGGATTAATAATTTGCCTCTTCACCGTGTCATGATTCCCATTCCTCTTCAATGCCGTGACCACCCCACCCATGAGTCTACATTGCAACATCTTCTACTCATTCATGACCCTTGGAGCAACAGAAACCACCCCGACATTCTCCCTCCCCATGCGTGTATTGATTCAACCGTAGTAGAAAATTTGAAGGTGAAACATAATATTTTCTACCTTGATAGGCTCTCCATGCCTCTTCCATACCGTAACAGCCCCACCCATGAGTCTCCACGGCTACATCTTCTGCTCATACCTGTTCTATGTCACAACACCACCACTATGACATGCTCCCCATGCATGTAATGATGCTCCAGTAGTACCAGAAAATATATTAAAAATGTGAAACATAATCGATTTATGTTATGAATGTATGTGAGATACACATGGTGGGGAGGTGATTAATTTGTTAAAAGAAAAAAAACATATCAAAAAAAAATATCAAAAACAAATATTACCTCTCTAGAAAAATGATGGGTGAGGTGATTAGTTCAAGAAAACCAGGTGCTGGGTTCATTCTGCATCACAATCCCTCTCAACCGTTCTTACTTGGAAAAGCCCGGAAATGAACTATTAATCTTCAACCAATATGCAATCTTTGGCATCATAATTTCAATATAAACTTCTCGATCTACCACTGTACTGAGCAATTCAGGGCACTTCACTAATACATAATTCACTTCCTATAACAATACCTTCACACAACATCTCATAGTGAATCAATCATCAGAATTGCAGACTTTACATAAGGCAGTGTTAGGTTCCATGACATGGGAATTCTTCTTGCGCTTTCCAGTCACCTAAATCGTACTACAATCAGGCATTCCAATATTGAAATCTATGGTAGTGAAATCTTTATTCATAAGAACAACATGGGTGGGAGACAATCCAATGATGCCCAATCCATTATCATGTCGATAACCTACTAGTCGTGTCCGGGATTTATAAAATCTGGAGAAAAATAAGTGGCAAAGTTGGACTCTACAGCAGAGGGAGGAACAATAGGAAGGTCACAGAGATGAGGCACTAGAATCTCCTTCAAATAGTTCTCTAATTGGTTTGGATATTATTTCCCTTTTCACGAGGTATAGGCAGCACAAGGAGTGACGAAAGAGGAATCACTATCGACGTCGTTCATCACAGACCATTCAAGGGGACTACAACTTCCGCAGGGATGAAGGCTTTGTTCCTCAGTCATATATATGGGAAAATAATATGGAGATTCCCTCAGCTGCATAAGAAAATTTAATGCTGCAACATAATATTTTCCTCATCTTACATGAACAAACTTGTATAGGGAACAATTCCATTATCAATATATATTATAGATAATTCATTCATATGCATGCAAGATGAGTTAATCATCATAAATAATCTGCAATATATGAACATATAACAAATTTAAAATAAGAAATATGCATATGTATTTTATTTTCATAGACTAAATGGTTGTACGAAATGACAATAAAAATATGTGTGTATCACAAACACTAATTGAAATTAAAAAAACAAGAAAAATAATAATAATAAAAAATATTAGAGTTAAAGGTACAAAATCTCGAAATGTGACCCTTCACTCACCTAAATCATCAACAACTGTTTTTATCAAACTTGAAAATTTATTTCTTCGCAACATGGAGACTTGTAAAATACCCATGCATGACCTATAAGCACCACTATGGAGAAAAATATAATTGAATATTGATTAAAAGCATGTTAATGAATATATGATATGTACATGGATGAATTCAATAACACGATGAAATCTAGAAAGTAACTAAAATGGAGTTAGATTGACCACAGTGAAATAAAATGATCATACCTAACTTGTTAATCAATTAACTTTATCCTTCATTACATAGAAAGGATTCTTCCATATTAATCACGAAAAATTCACAATTAAAAATCATTTATTATGTATACAACCATGCTAAATGGATATAATCTTTCACAATAATTAAGAGGGAATCCCGTTTCGAAGAGAGCTAAATTATTCACCTACCAATTGCTGAACAAAATGATTCAATCTGAACTCACTATTCTCAAGCCTTATTATAAAGAACCTGAAATATCAATCATGAATAAGGGAACCTTTTACATCACGCTGATTTTTTAAAATCATTCCAATGTAAGTGAATTTAACAAATGATATTGAAAGAAGAAGATAGTATATTCAGAAGCTACATTATTTATAAACAATAAAAATATGCATTATTCAGAACATACAGCAGAAGAGATATTTAACAACAAGAAAATAAAATATGTATAACTCAATAAGTGTTTTCATGAGTTTTTTCTTTGGAACATTGACACAACAAGTATAGATGAACAAAATCATCAAAACCAATAAAAGAACCTCACAAGATCATCACTTTTATAGAATGAAGCAGTGAACAGAGGGAGAGAACCATAGAAAACCATTGTCCAACTAGTCCAAGGATGGGAAGTATTCACAAAAGGTCCTCATCCTATTTAATAATGTAGTAAAAAATGGCTTGAATTTACCTTGACTAACAGCTTGAGTACGGATAAAATTAATATATATTGACTTTTATCTTCCACTGATGTCATGTTGCTGGTCCATATTCACTTCATTTTATTTCAACTATAATTTCGTTCATAAAACCGAGGCAGATTCACCTCTTAATCAAACAGTCCAATTCAACATCATACAACATTGACATTAACAACACGACCAGCTCTGTAAAAAAATCATCAGCTTCAGGCCTCCAAACATTAGGCTATAGTACGACCATTCAATCTTGGACACATGGTGAATAATATCTCAAATATTCACCTCAATCACTGTAGTAAACTTTCACTGAACCAAGGGATCTTCCCATGGGCCTCCAAAAATAGATCATCGGGCTAATATTCTATTGATCGGATCCACGAACCGGAAATAATTGCTATGACTTGGATTAAAACAAATTAACACATGGAAAATCCAAATACCGATATTACCCAACTCCAGCATGGGATAGAAACTACAAATGATGGTGACCTGAGACATAAAACGATAATCTAAACCCCTCTGAAGCTCAATTCTCTTTTCTCAACAAACATATCAATGGAACTACCAAGAACATTATATCTTAAACCTCATTGAATGAAACCCAAAATTCTAAATATCTCGTGGCCTCGAATATCAACAGTATGAAAGCCCGTGGGAACCAATTTGAACTTCCCTAGCTATAGAATCTATATGCCCAAGACCTATTTGAACTAGACCATTTCAATTACCAGTAGAAGATCACACACACTAGCAAGAGGACATCATCATTGATCATTCAGAGGAAATTTTAGTTCATGACCAAAATTTCTAACCATCTCAACAAACAGCCTTTCCTTCTCAACCCATGATTGTTTATCCATTCCATCCACCGAACGCTGCAATGCATCTGAATCATAAAGGAAGTGCTAGGATTTCGTTACATTACAACACTTTAATGTGTACCAATAGTCACACATGTCACATGAAAAAGTAAAAAACCTCGAGAAAGTCCCCTTATTATGTCCACAGACATGTGTTATTAGCTCCTTGTACAACTTCTTTGCTTCATCAATGCTCCCATCATCAAAAAACCCTATCATCAAAGCATTATAGGTTTGGAGGCCAATATTGACACCTTTAAGCTTCAGTTCTTCAAACGCTTCCACTGCATCAGATATTCTCTTCTGAGAAACCAATACTTTAATTTTGGCCTGGTAATTCCATGTGGAAGGGGAAAGGACCCACTTTCCCATCAGCTTCCAATCATCCTCTGCATCTATGAACCTTCCATTCCAATATACCAAGAATCAAATCAAATGTCTCATTTGTTGGCTCTCTTTCATTCTTCTCCATCTACCCCAACACAAAAACCCAAAATCAAATGACCTTATCTTCCGATGGCCCTCTAAAATAATGTTTTCGAATGAGAGATCTAATTTTATAGGAGTTCTTATTGAATACCATGCAGAATATCTTCTAGACATTATTGAAAATTTTCATCTAATGATAGAAATACAAGAGGGAAATGCAATACATCTCTATGTGTCGACACTTCAATTCATCGAACATCTTGATAAAATGATCCAACATGCCTGACATCTCATATACCTACATCATTTTCACTAAGAACCTCTCGAAATATACTCTTGTGTACTTATTATGCTCTTTGACGATCACCTATATCAAAGGGAACTGGTCTGCGACGTCCATCCAACGGGGCACTATGAAGATGTGTCGATGTCTACATCATTTTCTTCAATTTTTCAACAAAGGATCCGAGGTCAGTTTCATTTTGGAATCATTCAAAACATTCCTACAATGAATTTGAAAATAGTATGGGTGCCTTAGAGGTGATGTTAGAAAAGTACGAGTTTGTTGTCGCCGCTCCACCACCACCCATGTCATCTTTTGATCTCAATCCTCCATAACATTCATCTATGAATATAATCCTCTAGCACCCATCATTAATGAATTATAGTTTTTTCTCCCATAGATCATTCATCACCACCCATGTTGGAAACTTCACGAAACAAATGTCAACCTCATTACCATTTAGGAACCTCAAGTCGATGTTATTTCACTCTTCATCTCGAAATTTACACCGCATATACTCAAAAAGAATACCCACAAATAAGAGAAAAATATATGCATGAATTGAAACCAGAAAAATAATACTATATTAAAAATTAAAGGGATAGATTTACAAAATTTAGTAGGGAAAAAAGTTAAGAGAAAAAAACTCATATAAAATGTCTATCATTGTCCTCCTGATTGAGTCAACAAAAATATCCACCATTATGTTGAACAAAAATACCTATTTTCTTACATGAAATCACCTACACAATAGTGTTTGAAAAATAAAATTACAGAAATAGTATTCTCATAATTAAATGTAAGAAAACAAAAAAATATCACAGTATTAGCTAGGGATTGATCACATTAGTTGTCCATGTTTAGAAGGGATAATTCTAATAGAAATGTGTTTTTTTCCAAGAACTAGAATTCTAAAAAGAGGAACCTTCCCTCAATCCTTAAAATCAAATCCATAGAGCTCAAAAAAGTGCATCCCCTCAGTAAGATCACTATGATCCTTAATTTCTCCATAAGGAGGCTTGACTATAACATTATCTCCAGAAGCCACTCCAAGAGAGAAATATTCATCAATAGAAATCATACATGAAATTCTGCCGCTAGGCGCACCCACAGTGCTAAAGGATTAAGGTCCAAAAAACATTATTTTAATGAAAAAGGATAAAAAATTAGCACTTGTAAAAGAATATTCAAATAGAAAACCATCTTGATTTGGTTTAATCTAAAAAGAACATTAAAATAAAATCAAAAGCATGTGAAGTATCCCTTAAAACAGAAAACAACCAGAATACCAACAACTCATATAATTGAGTTAAATATCATATTTTAGTACAACAATCAGAAAAACATAACCAAAAAATAAATAATACAAACTACTATATCACCACACATAAATACAAAACAAGTAAGAAAAGAATACATACAAGCTAGAATGAAAATCAAGACAGAACCAACTAGAAAATTTCTACCAGAAACATCACTATGTTAACCAGCATGAAAAAAGTGTGATAAATACAACATGAATTTTAACCATGTAACATCAAAAAACGACATGAAACAATATGAATAGATTACTCTCTTGAAAATTTCGGCATTCATCAATGCACTCGGTTTTTGTACACCCATTGAATTAATGCCAAGAGTAACATCCCTATTTCCATTTTCTAAAGTTAAACCTCCTTGTTACCTTCAACATTTAAAAGTAAATGTTGATTCAAATAATTAATTTCATCAATGATATTACTAAAACCAATAGAATAATGATAGAGGCTACGCAACAATGATATTTGATATTGTCCCTAATTCACAAAACTGTAAGCATAATTTTTGAGAAAAAATTTAACATCATTTTCAATTAGTTTAGCATCGAATTTAGAAAAAAGAATCTATAATGATTAAACACATCAACATTTTAGAAAATAATATGTAGATAGTATTACATGTTATAATTACACCTCATGAGTATATCCAACAAGAAGAGTTGTTGGTGTCGATCACATATCAACTGAAAATTGGGTTTAGAGAACTCTGAGATAATATGGAGATCATGCATTGAAATTGAGCCTAGATTGACAGTGATAATGATTTTAATGGAATTCTATTGGTATTTTTTAAGATATGTCAGTAGAGGGGCCCAGGGAATGACATATGGATCCTATGAAGATGATAAACAATCTCAGTGACCGGTTTCAGAAGAAGTGATTTCAACTTCTCAACAATGATGTCTCTATATACATTCTGTTATAGGGAAGAACTGTGGTTAGATTTGTACTAACATATATTGTCTGTTGTAGGACCCTACATGGGAATATAGGGAAGGTTTTTTCAATGGACTGGACTCCATATTGGAAAATAATTTCCAGTCCTTCTCAGGATGGTTTATTAATAATTTGGAAAGTTCTATCGATCTGGAAAACTCATGCCATAATGCCATCCAGTGTGTGGGTAATGATGTGTGCTTTCTCTCTTGGTGGTTAGAAAGATTCCTATGGTGGACTTAGCATTTTATGATCCATCTTCAACAGTAATTATAAAACTGAAATGGATGTAAATTTATCATTATCTAAAATTCTCAGTGGGAATAAGCGTTATGTTTCATGCTACCAATATTTTCAAGATGTTGACACCTTCTTTATAACCAATTTTGTTTCTAGTTTATGTCATACTACTTCCCGACTGTGGGACACTAGAGTTGTAATATTTGATGTTTATAAATTTCATGCACATAAACGAGGTTTGAATTCTGTAAAGTTCATTCCTGATGGGGATAGATTGGGAACCAGCTCGAATGATGGAACTTGAAAGCTATTTGACATTAGGACTGGGCACCTGCTTCAAGAATAATATAAGCAATGTGGTGACACTAATGTCCCCCTTATCACCCCATTGCATTCTCTCAATGTCATGGAGGATTTTGTTTCCTATATATTCGAATGGTGAATGTTATGTGTTGGATGTTTTACTCACAAATATGTTCTTGAACATGAGATTTCCCCAAATCTCCCACAGGTGCAACGTAAGATGTTAAGGGTTGTCTGCTGATGAAAGTTCATTATGTACAAAAAATTTGGGAGACAAATTTAAAGGTGTGAGCATTGGGTGGGAAAAAGAGGGAATATAATCCTTGAAGAAAAATGGAACATTTCTGGATTCCTTACTACTCAAATCATTCAGGTGTTATATAGGGAATATTACAACCTTCTTTTCATGGGTCTCTTCTCTTCCTGCTTTATGATAAATCTAGATGGTAAAACATGTAGATCATTTTTAAGGGGAGGATGATGGTTTCCCCAAGAAGAATACATATTTCAGTTCATTGAAACTTATTTTTGATTTTTCAAGTTCCCCGCCTCACTAGATTAGGGATTTCATAGGTATTATTCGGCCCTTGTTTGGTGTTATATTAATTTTGCTACTCTTGGAATTTTTTTGGGATATGCTCTCTTCCCTAGTAATATAAAATAAAAAATCTATGATGGAGTGTATCTAAAATGAAAGGATTCATCAAGAAATATATTATCTTTACAATATATATCATATAAAATTACGTTATAATAGTTCTCTAAAAGTATATAGGTAGGTAATTCAGCATGCATGATCTTAACCAATGAATATTCAATATTATTTTCAACAAACCCAAGGGAAAAACATGTCAAAAAAACACTATCATGCATTTAGAGTCACATATTAGGCACTAACACATAGCCATCATAACAAAGGGGGTTCCAACAGGTAACAAAATTAATGTTAACTTCAATTAAAAATAAAAAATTAAAGAATAATTTACTTTCCTAGAATGAGATGGTGTTATCCTCTAGGAAATGACGAACCATCCATCCTTCTCTATTTAAATTGCACTCAAAATGATTTTTCTCATTAATGTACCAGAAAAAAACAAAAGTGACATTAGATTCAATCATTTTAGTTCAAGAAAGATAAATATGGAAAGACTAACACTGATTGGGGTTGGGAGGACTGCCTTCATGATCTTGCGGGGCCACCGAAGATGAAAACTAAAGCCACCCTTAACTCTAACTGACTTTAAGATCTAGCCTCTAAAAAAGGATACAAAACATGGAAATTGAAACTGTCTTAAGCTTAAATCGACATACCCAAAAGTAAAACCGAGAGGGGAAAGATCAAATAAGTTGGGGTTCAATACGAAATGATGGTTAATAATCCATAAAGAGAAAAAATCAAATGAAATTGAAGAAAAACTGAAACAATTATATGATATTGAACAACTACAATGTCATAACCAGAAGAATAACACCACCAAACATGAGTGAATAGGGAACTGAAGAGGTAGTGCGATGACTAAAGAGATAGAGGCGATGATATGTGATGTGGGATGGTGGGAGGTGTGTTCGGAATGGGGTAGGACGGGATGTGAGGCGGGGCAGTGGGAGGCAACACTGAACCCAGGACCTGTGCGTGGGCAGCGATAACATTGAAGTACAGTTAAGGGTAGCAATGTTTTATAAAAATTACATAAAATATTAATTAAATAAATTATATTTAGATATAATTGAATAAAAAAATTTAAAAAATATAAAAACATATAATATTTTGAGAAAGTAGAAAATTAAAATCAGTTATGATATGTTTTTAATATAATCTCAGGAAATACAGAACTACATTGGATATAAAAATAATATATATATATATATATCTAAATAATTTTTTTTCATAATTGGTTATTGATAAAAGATTTTTTTTATTATTTGTTTTTATAGCATTTTTTATTGACGGTAAATTATTTGTTGGTAATATTCGTTATTAATAACAAATTCTTGTATTAGTAAAAAAATATTGGTTCTTGTATAATAAAGCAATAGATTCAACTATTAGTAAATGAAATTTTGGTATTAAACTATAAATAAATATAGATATATTTGTTGGTAAAAAGAAGTGTTGATATTAAAAATTAATACCAATGAAACTTATTATCTGTTATAAATGCTCAGTTTTACTGACATTTATATTATCTATCAAAAAATTTCCGTTCGTATATTCCATTTTTTGTGTAGTGTATGTATGGAAGATGGCCATATGGTTATTTTATTTATGAATCATTATATCCAATGTTACCTTTATATTCTATATGTTTTTTATATGGGATTAAAGGTAATATTTTTTTTACAAAAATGGTAATCAATGAGCTAATATTTGGTGAAGAGTAATTTCTAATTATTTACGGTCAGACGTATTACTTTATGATAGATTAATCATGGTTTACATATTTTCACATGACTAATAGTTTTTATTCTTTGTGTATTGCTTAATAAGATTATTCTTCTCATCCAAATTTATCAAAAGTTATTCACAGTATTTAAAGAACAATAGATTCAAGGATTGGATCATGGAAATTTTTAGTTGTTTCAACATGATATGAAACCATGTTTCATTTCAAAAGTTTTTGTTTTATAATGAAATATAATAGTGAGTAGAACTATCTATTTTGTAATATTTATTTTGTTATGTATGAGTTATGACCAAATTATATAAATATATAAAACTGAAAATATCTTCAATGTGAATAAAAGTCAAATTATATGCTTATCTTTTGATTATGTAATGTTTAAGTTTGGGGCCCTATAGTTGGTAACATAGGATCATTTAGAGAACTATAATCGTTTTTATATCATTTATAGAATATCAAAAAATGATTTTTTTTAAATTATGGTCTAATTGAAATGATATATCATTTGAAGATTACGAAGATTCCTCATCTACGATATGTCTGTTAAAAATGGTTTTCTACAGAGGAAACATAGTACCTATGCTAGGACAGAATATAAAGGAAAACAACCTTACAAATCAGCATCCTTAGATGATCAGAATTAGAAAAAAACATATTTGTTATAGTGATTTCTCATGTGAATCTGGTGATAAACTGTAGAGGTTTCCATGTACGATTTTAACCTGATCAACTATAGAGTAATATGTTTGTAGTAGATTATTTTCTGATGCAACATACACCATAATTCATAGAATCATCATACCCTATATAGGCTGAAGGGTGGATTAAATTACCATGAAATAATATTTATGTAATGTGGTTTTGATACAATCAAAAGGTTAATCATTATGTTTACTGTTATGAAGGTGGAGCCCAATAGTGATGGTAAATTATTAAAACATTAGATGAAGTGAAGAGTTTTATTCTATGGAATGTGATTAATTAAAGACTATCATATTTGAGAAATATGTATTAAATTATGTTCAAATTTTGATGGAAAATAAATCCTCGTAATTGAGAAAAAGAAGGAAGATTTTATGACTTCATATGCAAAAAATTAATTATTTTGTTAAGGTACATCCAAAATTGTATCTGGGATATTGATAGTAAAGTAAATCTTGTTTACTGATGAATGAAGCTGAAATATTGAAGGGAATTATCATCTCATGAGTTCAAATGATATAAGAAAGCTGTAAAATTTTCTAATATGGTAGAAATTGTGTTTTCAGATGATCATGTGTTCTATGAGAGTAATAAAAAGGAGTGATAATGTTGTCAAGAAATGGGAAATCATTCATCAAAGAAGTATGGTGGTAAGAAAAATAAATTTTCATCTTGTGAGATGTGTGGTAAAAGGAATCATTGAGAATGCCTCTCAATGTCTAGTATGTGATTCTAATGTAGTAATACATTTTATATAGCTCATAAATGTAATGGAGATTATGAGGTAAGCAATGAAACTTCAGTGGTATGATTTTTTAGTTGCAATGAGTTTGTTAATTATGCCAATATGAGACTAATATTGATTAACCATGGTAAAAAACATCAGTATTGAAATCAAGAGGTTGTGAAAAAATCATTTTAAAAAACAATGGTTGATTTTTGGACATCAAATTTATTGGTGAAACGTATGTTAATGTTTAATTTAAAATATTACAATACTCTATTTGACTCCAAATCATCACATTCATTCGTTTATGACATATTTGAATGTAAATTGTAAATATGACCTCAAAATTTTGGTATAGAACTTTTGAAAAAAACTCATAGTTAAAGTATTATAGAATCCATGATATATATAAATCTTCCTTTTGTCATTAGTTGAATTGTCGTTCATGCATATCATTTTGAAAATCCCATAGTGGAATTTGAGATCATTTTGGGTATGAGTTTTCTATTAGTTTATCATGATAATATAGATTTACAAGACAAGTATGTTTTATTCAACGATTTATCACCTTTTATAACTTACCAAAAATATGAGAGATTTATAAATGATGGTATTGAATGTTATCTACCACATTTTGTTGAAAAGAAAGAAATAATTTTGATTAGGGAGATTCCAATAGTGAATGGATTCACAAATGTTTTTCTAGATGAATTTTTTTGTACTGTTCTTAATCAAGTGGTTTAATTTTATATTGATTTAGTTCTCGATGATAATACTATTTCTAGACCCCCATATTGAATGGATCCAGTATAATTTTCCAAATTGAGAAAATTTCTTTAATAATTTCTTGATAAAGGATTCGCTCGACCTATCGCTTAACCAGGGGATTCTCCTGAAGTATATGTGAATCAAAAATGGTTCTTTGGGACTTTTTATTGATTAAAGAGCCTTGAATAACAACACTATTATGAACAATGATCCTTTTTCTCATATCAATTACTTGTTTGATTAGATCCGGGGTGCTATGTATTTTTCAACGATTTTTTTTGAAATCTGGGTACCATCAGCTGAAGGTGAAGGATGGTGACATACCAAAAACAACGTTCTGAATAAGATATGAGAATTATTTGTTTTTGTCCATTACATTTGGGTTATCTAATGCGCCTGTTGTATTTATGAATCTCATGAATGGATTTCTTCATCTGTTATAGATCAGTTTGTGTTTGTGTTTATAGATTATATTTTAGAATGTGAAAAATTGTAGAGGAACATGAAACACAATTAAGTATTGTTAGGAAATGTTTAAAAGAAAATAAACAAAATTGAATGTTTAGTAAGAGTGAATTTTGGTTGATGAAAATTTCATCCTATGGCCATATTGTTTCTAAAGTTATCATAAATTTTGACCCTTATAAAATAAAATTTGTTGAAGAATGTCCAAGATGTAACAATATAATAGTGATTCATATTTTTCCGGGATTAGTGGGTTTTTATTGAAGGCTTGATGGAAAAATTTCTCCATTATCTACCCCACTATCTTAGTTTGCCGGTAAGGGAGTTATGTTCATCATGGTAAAATAATGCGATGATTGTTTTCAGGAACTGAAAATAAGGTTGGTAAATGCTTTAATATTGTCTTTGCCATATAGGAATGATGTATTTGTTGACTATAATGATTATTCAATTATAGGACATGGTTGTGTCCTAATGCATAATTATCAGGTAATTTCTTATTTTTCACTTCAGTTGAATCCTCATGAGCTATATTTCTTTACACATTATTTAAATTAGATTACCTTGTTTTTTAATTTAAAAATTGGATCCAACATTTTTATGGTATAAGGTGTGAGATATATATTTATCACAAAATACTAAAGTCTATATTAACTCAGAAATAATTGAACATGATATAGGGGATATAGCTAAAATTAATACAGGACAAAGAATGGATGATTCACAACCATACAAGGAAAGAGAATAAAGTGGTTGGTGAATTGAGTTGAAAATGTAATGCTACATTAACCATGCAATGTTTGGAAAGAGATATCTGATGAATTTTTTTTTGGAAGTTATTTGTGTAGAAAATTCCTATGTTTTTTTCAGGTGGAAGTGAAATCATATATATAAGACATAATTATGAAAGCATAGAAGGAAGGAAATGAGTTGAAAGAAATGGTAGAATTTGTTCAAAAGGGAATGTTACATGAATTTAACAGTGATAAAGTTTATGTTTTAATGTTTAGAAAGAGATTATTTGTTACTTGTTATTAAAATTTTAAGAAATATTTTTTATGTTAATCTCATAGTTATCTATTTTTAGTTCATCCAAGAAGCACTAATATTTATATAGATAGTTGGGAGTATTACTGGTGGGATGAAATGAGAAAAGTTATTGCTGAATTTTCCCTGAGATATTCGATCTTTAAATAGATTAAACCAAAATAGAAGAAATGAAAAATGATAATTCATAATTTTCTAGCGCCATAGTGGAATTGGGAAAATATATCAATTGATTTCTTTGTGGGATTACCAAATACTTCTTAAGGTAACAATGTGATTTGGGTAATTGTTGATCGACTGACTAGATATACTCATTTTATTCCTATTAGAGACACACGTTCTCTAGATCATAATTCATGGTTGTATATCAAATAGATATTAACGTTATATGGTGTTCCCCTCTCCATTATATCATATCGTGATACCCGGATGACTTGATACTTTTGGAAATGCCTTCAAAAGTCATTGTGTAATAAATTAAATTTCAATATAACATTTGTTCCTTAATTAGATGTGAATTCAGAATAATAAATTCATATGTTAGAGGATATTAGCTGT
This sequence comes from Viscum album, assembly GCA_963277665.1. Classification (NCBI taxonomy): domain Eukaryota; kingdom Viridiplantae; phylum Streptophyta; class Magnoliopsida; order Santalales; family Viscaceae; genus Viscum; species Viscum album. Next base: position 1,675,087,145 of record OY728155.1, read on the forward strand.
TCATGTTCAATGAATTACGGGGGAATTTTGAATCAAAATCTTTCTTTGGTTAAGTTTTCTTATAATAACTTTTTTCATTCCAGCATACAAATTGCACCATTAGAGGAATTGTATGTAAAGTTATATCAAACTCATGGTTTTTATGATGAATTGGTTGAGTATAAATATTCATTAGAAAGATATAATGATTACCCACATCATGTATGTTTATTTATAATTTTTAGAAATCTTATAATTAGTGTTTAATTATGACACAATGATGATGCAATAATAGATTTATTAATGGGTGAATCAAGTAAATGATACTTATAATACTGAAATAAATACAATTTTAACTAATAGATGCCATGAACAAATTTTACAAGTGACTATGAAATATTCTGTGTCCATAAAATGGATTTTTTCAACGTTATATCTCTATTTTAATTTTATTTAAATGCCATGAAACGAATAGTATAAAAAATCAAACGATTGATATTTAACAAAGATTTTTATTAAATATTATAAATGTTTAATAAACACAAAATTTATATTATAAATGATAATGTTAATAAATTATCATTTTATGTGAAATTGTCCCCATATAAATAAAATATATAGCATCTTAATATTTAAAATTTTTTAACAAAATTTAAATTAAATGATAATAATTATGGGTTAACAAAAAAGGTAAGGTTTAAAATAAAATCGATACATGCAAAAAAATTGTTTGATATTTGTATTTGGAACTACCCTTATCTTTTCATCCAAATAAATGAGTTCTGGAAAATTTTGAATCAAAATTGATTTAATATTAATTTAATACATTGAATAATTCAAAGGGTTCCCCTCCCCTCTCAAATAAAAAGGAACCCATTTCTCTCTATTACCCACACTTCCAGATTATTTTTGGATCGGACAAGATATTCCCATAAACATTACTACATTCACACCCAACATTCATAAATCATTATTTTAGGAAGATTAATTCTTATGAGGTGTTGAGGTGTTCTTCAATGGTGATCAACCGAAGAAAAGATATCACTTTCTTTATGTATTTGTATTTTATTTCTTATTACACTTACTTCAAATATCATCCTTCCATGATAAGATAATAACTCAAATATCCAAAATATAATTATATGTTATTATGTAAATAATATAACAGAACTCTATCTCCACTTGAATTAAATGAAAATGGAATTAATCATTCATCCGTAAGTGTGAACTATCACCTTCACAAACTAATCTAATTCATTTTCCATAACTGTCTCTCATGACTGGTTATAACAATATAATTATTTTTCACATGTGATATTAATGAAATGTTAATCATTATAATAAAATATTATATCAATTACATTATTACTTCCATACCCATAAAAATGACAACATCGTTTGTGCGTATGTGTGAACTATCACCTCTACAAAATAATGTGACTCATTTTTCTTCATTTCATTAATTTAATGATATATTAAAGTATATTTAAAAGATTAATATAACAATGATGATGATTTTATCATTATGTGATTATAAAATATTAATTACCTTACTTCCATTTGGATTTATTATTAATGAAGAAGTTACTCATGTGTATATACGGCTTACCATCTCTATGAATATAAATTTGTACAATTCAAAAAAGAACACGTCATGGTTTGATTTAAAGGAATAATTTATGTATATAATGATAATAATGTCAGGAATATTATTCTAGATATGATGTTCATATGACCACATGGACTAGTGGCACCAAAACATGTTCATTTTGTACTCAGATACCAAGTATCAACAAAACATATAATATAAATCTAAATAATTATATAATTTTTATAACATAGAAATAAGAAATATAAAATTAATAATAAATGTAACGCCCTATCCCCAGTTACCTAGAGTCGGTGCTTTATTACGTAACATTGGCATGATCCCAAAAGATCACGTCTTGATAGACCTATTAGTTTACGAACCTTGGAAACACTAGATACATTCATAAGTCATACATTACATCATAAGGTAAAAAAATCTACAAAAAAATCATGTCTTCATATCCCCTCATACAATCCACGCTGTTCATTCATTATATACTTCATCACATCCTATAAAAATTAAAACATTGAAAGGGGAGATCTCATATGCTAAGTAAGGATAACAATACAACGAAAACATTAATAAATAATCATAAACATTAGAGTAATAATAACTAAAAAAAGACTTATAAACATGAACATCATAATAATATGGTAAAATAAATAAATAATTCCATTTATTTATTCACATGGATATTCTACTAGTTGAATAACAACATGAAATATCAATAACTACTTTCATAATGATGGAATGCATAATGCCAGATTATCATAACCACGTAGCCAAGGCCTCATGCCAAGACTACAAATAATATTTTTTCAAGGCCTTGTTCCAAGTCACTATTTTGTCTAATGAGACCTACCGATGCATCAAAGATCTATAGCGGGCTCCACCAGTCACTTATTATGTCCAATTCATTCCTTATATGAAAAGGTTTAAACATATCATAAACCATAACATAATCATATCACATAAAACATGCATAAAGTAAACATAACATTTCCACATTTAAATCACAAGATATCAATATAGAACATTGATATAATAAAAATATTTCAATACCAAAATAAAATAAAAGTAAAACATGGTATTTATTTTTCATTTAAAAAAAGTTATGGCATATAGAGGAAGCCAATACTCAAATAATGGTCACGGTTGTGGAGAAGTTGTTGTCCCCACATACATACGACAAAAAAAACATTCCCTTTTGTAATTAAGTAAAATGATTTGTATAAAAAATAATCCTTTTGAATAAACATAAAAGTAAAATGGGTTTATACACCTTATAAAAGAATGATTTGTATAAAACAAAATAAGCCTCAATGAACGAAGATTGTGACGAAGTCCCTTACCTCGTTTCTGACTTGACTCGGACATTCTTTGACCTCATTAATAATAAAATATAGTTAATTTCTAATTCCGTAAGAACCTTTTTCAATTTTATTATTTCTTTTATATCACTTTTTACCATGTTATTAACATTATGTAATTATTTATGTTAATAATGGTCGTTTTGTCAATCTTTGGTACTTGAGTCAAAAATAATCATCTTATAATTACAAGTTGTTCATGTGGTAAAATATCCATTATATCAAGAATTATATTCAAGATTTATATATCCAATATATCATATATATTCAGTATATACATTCATTTATAATATTACATAACATTTATATGTATGAAATGAAATGCACCGTTCATGGAGACGATAATCCGTACGTACGCATGAACACTTCTTTTATTTCTATTTCGTATTTCATAGAATTAAATCATAATGATATAAGTTATATAATAATTCCAGTATAATATATTATATAATATCATTTACTCTATCCTTTATACGTCCTACATATGGCATTAACGATTCAAATCACTTCGACAGGGTGGTATTCCGCATTTCCTTAAATGAAATTATCATGTTTACCCATAATAGAAATCCTAAAAGTATACCATAAATGAAAAATACAGAAGGATAAGAAAAACTTAAACATAATATATATCATATATAAAAATAGTTTCATCATAATTTCCACCATGAGAGGTGATAAAAGAAGATTAAACAATCATAGTTTCGTGAGGCAATAATTCACCACCCACAGAAAAAGTATGTTCATTAACCATTAGACGAAGGTGTGTGTAAGTGTAAATAAATTCCTTCTCATAAAAACATCCAAGTATATTGGGAATACTTTTTTTGTTAAAAAATAAAATTATAAAACGATTTTAGGAGGCTGGAGATGCAAAATAAACCAAAAAACATAAGAGAAGACATTTCCTTTAAATCAGGTTACTCTTTTCGGTTTTAGCCAAAATGTTTTCATGATGATCTTTCTGCCTAAGGTAAGGCTTCTATGATGAAGAGAGGAATGTTGAGAGGGTATTTGGGTAGAGTTTTGCCAAGCCAAATGGCTTGGATGGTGTTAATAAGGTGGTAGTGGTGGGAGCCTTTTATAAGAGGAGAGGAGGGGAACTCCTGGAAAGTCATGAAATGATACATTATTAGGAAGTGATTTTCCAATTTCAAATGTTCCACAATTATATATTTCTAGGATATGGTGATAAGGGTTATAATTCTACTCAGGAAATAGGTTTTTGACATGTGTAAGTCTCTGATTTTATATTATCTTTTCATTTTATTTATAAATTTCATTATGGAGGTAATCACTGCATCATCGTTGTGTGATAAATAAATTTATTTATTTAATTCATAAAAATTATAAAAATATTACCATGACGTAGGAAATATTTTTATATTTCCAATGAATATTTATAGTCATAATTTTAACTTATATAACCCCATGTAATAATTGTTTTAGTAAAACAACACATGTTTGTGTTAATTTTATTTATTACTTTAAATAAAAAGTTATTAATGTCATTTTCTTACCCATGTGGCTCCATGGGGTCCCCAAGATGGCCCATGGATTGTATTGGTCGTCCATGACTCATCCAATAAGGGTAGGACATGTGTCAATAAATTTTCATATTTTTATAATATCATTTTTTCCTTAAATTTCACTAATTACCTTTAATCGTGATTAATAAGACTTAAAAGTTACTATTCACTAAAAATTATTTTCATCTCATTGAACCACATATTGCCTCATAATGACAACCATGTATGTCATAATTTTGAAAATAAATACACAGAATTGGTAATGATTCATTTAAATGGAAAATTTGTTTTTAAACTACAACTTAGTGGTTTCAGTATTCATAAAAAAATTAGAGTTTTTCAGAAAAATACCAAAAATTCACCCTAAGATATAATTGAAATTCTGAATTAAAAAATGTTTTATATTTTCAAAAATTCAAAACATATAAGTTTCATTAAATAATTGTATAATTAATTTTCTTTTTCAAAACAAATAGCAAGGTTTTAAGAAACAATATCAATCAAAAGATTGACAATTGTTTATGACCAATTTCAATGTGAAATTAATACTAATGACCACCATTGTATAAAATGGTAAAATTAAATTCTAATTATACTTTAAAACCACTTAATGGTATAATTTTTCACTATTAATTATTTTGATTAAAAAAGTTGTCTTTAATTAAAATTTAGTAATTTTTAGTATTCATCAAAATATAAAAGTTATCCGAAAAGTTCCAAAATTTCACCCTAGGATAAATTTGATATTAAAAATCTAAAAATGAAGTCCATTTTGAAAGATAAAATTTATAAAATTTCAAAAAGTATGTATTACTATTCATAACAGCTAGTTTGATTGGTTGTGGTGTGTGTTAGAACTCGAAGTTGTGTACAACACACTCTACTGTATTATTCAAAGGGAAGTGTACCATGAAATCATGGGGTGTTACATTCTCCCCTCCTTCAAATAATTTCATCCTCAAAATTTCCTATAATATCAATATATAAAAATACTTTGGTGATTCCTCATCATAAGTTCATCAGGTTCCCACATTGCCTTCTCTATCTTATGGTTTCCCCATAGAACATTTACCAGATGAGTCATCCGGTTTCACAGCACTTGTTCTCTTATATCAAGAACCCTCACGGGATATTTGCAATAAGACAGATTGGGTTCCAGTTCTAATTCTTCATAGATGTGTACATGCATTAGGTCACGCATGTATTTTCTCCATAGTGATACGTGGAACACATCATGAACTTTGGAGAGACATGGCACATTGCCAAATGGTAAGCTACTACCCCAATTCGTTCTAGAATTACGAAGGGTCCGATGTACTTGGGACTCAATTTACCCTTCTTACAGAAACTTATAACTCCCTTCCATGGAGATACCTTCATGAAAACATGATCTCCTACCTGAAATTCCAAATCCTTCCTTCTATTGTCAGTATAGTTGTTCCGCCTACTTTGGGTTACTTTGATGTGGTTTTGGATTACCTTCACCTTTTCCATTGTTTCCTCCAACAGTTATGGGCCTATAAGTTTTCTTTCACCAACGTCATCCCAAAAGGTTGGTGTGATTCATCTCCTTCCATATAATTCTTCATATGGTGCCATCAGAATACTTGAATGAAAGCTATTGTTATAGTACAATTCTACCATAGGTAAATTTTAATCCCACATACCCTGAATGTCAAGTTAGCATGATCTCAACATGTCTTCTATGGTTTGTATAGTTTGTTTTTATTGTCCATCTATTTGAGGTCTGTAAGCAGTGCTCAAACGAAGTTCAGTATCCAAGTCCATCTAAAGAATTTTCCAGATTCTTGATGTAAAACGGGGATCACGATCCGAGACAATCGATAGGGGTACTCCATGAAGTCTCACAACTTCATTAATATATATTCTTGCTATACGTTCAAGTGGTAGATCTTCTCATATAATAAGAAACTATGTGGACATTGTGAGACGATAAACAATGCCCATATTGCGTCATTCCTTCTAGGAGTCTTTGGTAGTCCCATGACAAATTCCATTGTAATATTATCCCATTTCCACTCAGTTATGGGAAGTGGTTTCAAAACTCTTCCAGGTTGTTGCCTTCTAGATTTCACTTGTTGACAAACCATATATCTTGACACAAAATCAGCAATATCCCTCTTCATGTTGTTCCAAAAAAATTTCCTTCGAATCTATATACATTTTGGTGCTCCCAGGATATATAGATAAATTGGAATTATGAGCATCATCCAATAATTCTCTATTCAGATCAGGTATATCGTGAACACAAAGTCTCTTCCCAAACTTCAAAATTCCATCTTCATACACAAAGTAACTCAATTTATCATCATTTACAGCTTTAATCTTGATTTGCAACTCTCCATCAACGTTCTGAGAACTCTTTATCCTTTATAGTAATGATGGTTTGGAAACCATTTGAAAAAGCATTGATGTTTCACCTTCTATGGTGATTCCCAAATCCATCTTCACTAGATCCATGTTTATAGGATCCTTTCCAACATTCATCTTGTTTAAAACTCGATGATCATTTCGGCTCAAAGAATCTTCCACCTTATTTGCCTTCCCCGTGTGTTATTGTATCGTGCAATCATAATCCTTGAGAAGTTCAAGCCATCGTCTGTTCCTCATGTTGAGTTCTTTTTTTGAGAAAATATATTTCAAACTCTTGTGATCAGTACAAATCTCACATTTTTTACCATATAGGTAGTGTCTCCATATAATCAAAGAAAAGATCACAGCTGCTAATTCAAGATCATGAGTAGGATTGTTCTGCTCATGAATTTTTATCTGTCATGCTTCATAGGCAATAACCCTATCATTCTGCATACGGACACAACAAAGTCCTTTCATTGATGCATCACTGTAAATAACCAACACATCATTCCCCTTTTATTGATTCAATATAGTATCATTGATTAATCTTCTCTTTATTTCGTCAAAACACTCTTCACACTCTTTTTTCTAGACAACTTTAACCACTTTACGTGTGAGCTTCGTTAATGGGTTAGCCAATTGGGCATAATTCAGGAAAAAATGTCGATAATAACCATCCAAACCAATAAAACTACATACCTCAGTTGTACTCGTCAGTGCTAGCCATTGTTGGATTTCCTTGGTCTTAGAAGGATCAACAGATATTCCATTCTTAGAGACAATATGGATATGATAAGATATCTAATGAAGCTAGAATTCACACTTGCTAAACATCCCATATAATTTGGGTATTCTAAGAGTTTTTAAAATAATGCGCAAGTGATTTTAATGAACTTCATATCTTTTGGATTATACCAAGATATCAACAATAAATACCACTACAAAATCATCAAGATATTCATTGAAAAATATATTCATTAGATCCATGAATATAAGGGTTTCATTAGTAAATCCAAAAGGCATTACTGTAAAATTGCAATACCCATACCTTGATCAAAATGTTTTCTTCGAAATGTCTTCCTTCTTCACATATAACTGATGGTATCCAGATCGAAGGTCAATCTTTGAAAAGTATTGAGCTCAATGCAGTTGGTCAAATAAATCATCAATGTGAGGTAGGGGATACTTGTTATTTATTGTTATTGCATTGATCTCTTTCTAGTCATTGCACAACCTGATAGATCCATCTTTCATCTAATAAAAATGGAGAGGGGATCCCCATGGAGAAACACTAGGGAGAATAAATACCTTATTACTCAATTCCTCTAGTTGATTCATTAGTTCATCTAATTCCATAGTGGCCATTCTATAAGGGGTCATCAATATAATCCTTGATCCAGGAATTAAATCAATGGAAAACTCAACTTCTCATTCTGGAGGATGTCCAGGTAAATCTTCCGGAAACACATCTTCATATTCTCTCACAATAGGTACATCCTCTATTTGAACATTCCTTTCCTCGTCATCATTAAATTCATTCTCTTACTCCCAAATAATTGAATTTAGTTGAGCTAATGGGGGTTAATCTAAATAAGAATTAGGTGGTGACGATTCTGGTCTAATGATAAGGTGTTCCTTATCATCATCATCAAAAATCGTATCCTCCTTCTTCTTATAATAAATCTTCTCATCATAGTCTAAAAACCAATCCATACTGAGGAATATATCAAACTCAATCATAGGTATTATAATGAGATCAGCAGATAAAAGAACATTTATGTTCTCTAATGGGGACCGATTCACAAAACATTGTTGCAATGATACTTCCCTTAGGAGCATTGACTAACAATTCTCTGGTTAAATCAAATTGGAAATATCTAATTTTATTAGAAAACGTGGATGATATGAAACAATGCGATGATCTGGAATCAAATAATACATTTTCTAAACTTGAAGAAATCATTAATTTACCTGCCACCACATCTTTCAGAGCTTCAACCTCAGCAGTAGTGACAAAATAAGCATGGCCTTGATCCCATAGCCTCTTCTGATGTAAGTTCCCCTAACAATTAGAAAATTTATTTGCATAATGTCCCATCTCTCTACAATTTTATCATTCAACATTGATAGCCTCATTCTTTCCCTTGCAATTCTTAGCCTGGTGACATTTTTCTCCACATTTATAACAAACTCCCCTTTCTTTTAGGCAATTACCGGGTTGATTCTTCCCACAATTATTGAATAATGGAAAATCCTTCTTTCCCTTTTTCCCTTTAGCTGTCTCTTGTTCCACCATTATCATCTTCTCTTACATTAATTTATTGTCATAAGATTTAGGGAATTCCTTTTCTGTCTTGATATCACATGAGACAATATCTTCATACGATGCTAAGGATTGTGATACTAAAGCTCGATATATATATGGTTTTAACCCATCAATGAAACGATCAATATTACTTCTTGTGTTAGGTATATAATCTTCAGCATGCCTCGCTAACCTTGTAAAATTATCATCATACTTTGCAACATTCTCATCCTCCTTCTACTTTAGACTCAAAAATTTCCTTTCCACATCTGCTCGATGTTCATGTGGAAAGTATTTTTTTATGAAAATTTCATTAAACTCCCTCCATTCCATTCTTGATACTTCTTCATCTTCCTTTGTTTTTTGAATCACCAACCACCATTGGTCGAAATCTCTAGTGAGGCGGTAAACTATCATGACAACCTTTTCCCATTCGCTACTCCCCAAGGTGTGGAATATTTTCTCTAAGTAGTTTATCCATTGCTCAGCTACTAATGGATTTGTACCCCCATTAAATGTTGGCGGTTGTTTCCTCAGGAATCGGTCTAACATTGATCCTCCATATTGAGGATTAGGGTGATCTATACGAGTAAGGTTATTATTCATAACCTAAGTGAGTTTTTCCAGTATGGTGATAAGTTGATCAGCACCAGTTGTATCCCCAGCTTCACTATAATTATCTTGAGTAGGAGGGAAATCCCTACATGGAGTGTGTGTATTGATATAGTTTCCATTCCATCCACTAGGCACCATTTCTAAAAAATGGCATATACTAGATTAGTTTATGAATCAAAATACATAATTCCATACTTTTAAAACACATAACATAAATAGAAATATTTATGGATATAATCCAAAATCATAAAAAAGTTCTCTTTGAGGAAGTATATATTCATAAACCCTTCATAATGGTTTGTAAAGAAAATGAGAATTATCCTAATCATATCCCCTAGTAGTGTCGTAACCATGAGTGCAGCAAGGCCCGTTGCCGTGCACCAATTCTCGTTCGAGTCTAGCTCAAAGCTGTGTTTTTGGGTTTTACCTCTCGGTACATCTGTGTCAAAGATGCCTCTACCTGCATATATCCAGACATAGATGTATTGCTCAGAAAACTCAAAAAATCCCTATAATACCAAAATTCTAGGAAGTTCTTCTATACAAATCCTCAAAGTCTATCTTAGGTCTATGTGCCCTAATTAGAGTTTATCTAAATCTAGCTTCAAATGTTAGTACTAAACTGGCTCTGATAACAAATGTAACGCCCCGACCCCAGTTACCCAGAGTCGGGGTAGTATTATGTAACATTGGCATGATATCAAAAGATCAACTCTTGAAATACTGATTAGTTTAGTATCCTTGTAAACACTAGATGCATTCATAAGTATTACATTACGTCATAAATTAAAATATATCTACAAAAACATCATGTCTTCATATCCCCTCATACTATCCCTATATGTCATTCATAATATATTTCATCTCATCCTAGAAAAATTAAAACATTAAAAGGGGTGAGCTCAGATGCTCATTAAGGATAGTAATACAGGGGAAACATTGATAAATAAACTTAAACATTTAAGGAAATGTATAACTAAAAAAATCCTTTTAAACTTGAACATCAGCATAATATGGCAAAAATAAAATGAAATAATTCCATTTACTTATTCAAATGGATATTCTACTAGTCGAATAATCACAAGCAATATCAATATCCACTTTTATAATGATGAAATGCATAATGCCAGAATATCATAACCACGTAGCCAAGGCCTCATGCCAATACAATAAATAATATTTTTTCAAATCCTCATTCCAAGACACTAGTTTGCCTCATGAGACCGAACCGATGAATTGAGGAGCTAGATCGGGCTCCACCCTTAACTTATTATTTCCAATTCATTCCTTATATGAAAAGGTGTAAACATATCATAAACCATAACATAATCATATCACATAAAACATGAATAAAAGAAACATAACATTTCCAAATTTCAATCACAAGATATCAATATAGCACATTGATATAATAAAACCATTTTCAATACCAAAATAAATGAAAAGTAAAACATTCTATTTATTTTTCATTTAAAAAAATTTATGGTTTGTAGAGGATTCTCAAACTCAAATAAGGGTCACTGCGGCAAAGAAGTCGTTGTCACTGCATACGTATGACAAAAAAACATTCCCTTTTGTCGTTTAGTAAAACGATTCGTATAAAAAATATTCCTTTTTAATAAATGTAAAAGTCATAGGGGTTTATAAACCTTATAAAAGAACGTTTTATATAAAACAAAATATGTCTCAATGAAAGATGATTGAGACGAAGTCCTTTACCTCGTGTCCGACTTTACACGATTGTTATTTAACCTCGTGAATAATAAAGTAGAGATAATTTATAATTTCTTAAGAACCTTTTTCAATTTTATTATTCCTTTTATATCACTTATCACCATGTTATTAACATTATTTAATTATTTAAGTTAATAACAGCCCTTTTGCCAATCATTGGTACTTGAGTCAAAAATAAACTTCTTATAATTACAAGTTGTTCATGTGCTAAAATATCCATTATATCAAGAATTATATTCATGATGTAGATATCATATATATCAAATATATTTAGTATATACATTCATTTATAATATTACATAACATTCATAGGTAAGAAATGAAATGCACCGTTCATGGAGACGGTAATCCATACATACACATGAACGCTTCTTTCATTCTATTTCATATTTAATAGAATGAAATCAAAATGATATAAGTTGTATTATAATTCCAGTATAATATCATCTATAATATCATTTATTTCATCCTTTATACGTCCCATATATGGCATTAACGATTCAAATTACATTAATGGGGCGGTAGTCCGCACTTCCTAAAAGGAAATTATTGTGTTTACCCACAATGAAAATTATAAAGGTATTACATAAATGAAAAATACAGAAGCATAAGGAAAAAATAAACATAATATATATCACATATAAAAATTGTTTCATCATAATGGCCACCATGATAGGTGTTAAAATAAGATTGAACAATTATCGTTTCGTCAGGCAGTAATTTTCCACCCACAGAAACAGTGTGTTCTTTTACCATTAGACGAAGGTGGGTGTAAGTGTAAATAAAATCCTTCTCATAAAAACATCAAAGTATATTGAGGATATTTTTTTTGTTACAAAAGAAAATAATAAAAAGTGCTTAGGGGTTGGAGAAGCTAAATAAAACAAAACAACATAAGAGAAGACATTTCCTTTAAATCGGGTAACTCCCCTCGGTTTGAGACAAAATGGTTTCTTGAAGAGCATTCTGCCTAAGGTAAGGCTTCTAGGATGAAGGGATAAATTTTTATTGGGTATTTGGGTAGAGGAAAGCCCATTAAAATGGCTTGGAAGGTGTGAATATGGTGGTATTGGTGGGGCCTTTTATAAGAGGAGAGTAAGCGCACTCATGGAATGTCATGAAACGTTACATTATTATGAAGTGATTTTCGGATTTCAAATGTCCCAAAATTATATAATTCTAGGATAAGGTGATAAGGGTTAGAAATCACCTCATATAATAGGTTTTTTACAAGTGTATGTCTTAGATTTTAGATTACCTTTTCATTTTATTTAAAAAGTTCATTAATGAGGTAATCGCTACATCATCATGGTGTGATAAATAAAATTATTTACTTAATTCCTAAAAATTATTTATAAATAACCATGATGTAGGAAATCTTTTTATTTTTCCAATTAATATTTATAGTAGAAATTGTAACTTATATAACCCAATGTAATAATTGTTTTAGTAAAACAACACATGTTTGTGTCAATTTTATTTTTTACATTAAATAAAAAGTTAATAATGTCATTTTCTTACCCAAGTGGCTCCATGGGGTCCCCAAGTTGACCCATGGATTTTATTGGTCGGCCATGAATCTTCCAATAATGGTAGGACAAGTGTCAAGAAGTTTTCCTATTTTTATAATATCATTTTTACCTTAAACTTCACTAATTACCTTTAATCGCGATTAATAGACTTAAAATTTACTATTCAACAAAAATTATTTTCATCTAATTGAACCACATTTTTCATCCTAATGAAAACCATTTATGTCAGATTTTTGAAATTCAATACAAAAAGGTGGTAATGTTTCATTTACATGACAAATTAGTTTTTAAACTACCACTTTGTGGTTTCACTATTCATCAAAAATTGTAGTTTATAAGAAAAATACCAAAAATTAACCCTAAGCTATAATTGATATTTTGAATTAAAAAATTATGTCTATTTCAAAAAAATTCAAACATATAAGTTGCATTAATTAATTTTATAATTGACTCTCATTTTCAAACAAATATCATGTTTATAAAAAACAATATCAATCAAAAGATAGACAATTTTTTATGTCTAATTTCAATGTGAAATTATTTCTAATGACCACCATTGGATAAAATGGTGAAATTATATTATAATTATACTTTAAAAACACTCAATTGTTTAATTAATCTCTATTTAATATTTTGATTAAAAAAGTTGTTTTTAATTAAAATTTAGTAATTTCCACTATTCATCAAAATATAAAAGTTATCCGAAAATTCCAAAATTTTACCCTAGGCTAAATTAGATATTCAAAATCCAAAAATGAAGTCCATTTTGAATGATAAAATTTAAAAAAAATTCAAAAAGTAGGTATTACTATTCATAATGGCTAGTTGGATTGGTTGTGGTGTGTGTTAGAACTCGAAGTTGAGTACTACACATTCTTTTGTATTATTCAAAGGGAAGTGTACCATAAAAGCTTGGGGTGTTACAATAAAATTGAAATATGTTTTCATGAATGTATAAATTAACCTCTATTTATTATTCAGTAATAAAAAGGAACATACATGATGAATCAATCTTAAGGTATGTGACTTCTTCTCAATCTACTTTCATTGAGGAATATTTTGATATTATACACCACCAACATTTAAACAATTTATAATTAAACCATTTGACTTTTAATATCATTCAATGGGTTTTTATAGGATTATTTTTTATAAATAGTTTTACTAAATAAATAATTGAATTTATTTCAATGCACGTGGCGATAATGAATTTTTTTCCACCATGACAATTATTTGATTTTTGTATTCCAATACAAGTCATAATGTTATTTAAAGAAAAAGAAACCTCGTATCACATTTTTTGGTGTTCTGGTATTGATAGTGTTTTTGAATGTATATTTAATATTTCAACATCTTGAAATGATTTTTTGTGATTTAAAAAGAAATTAAATGAGTGAAATGTTGATAATTTCAATATTTTATGTATAATGATTATATAATGGTACTTGAACTTTTGACGTGTGGTTATGTGATAAAAAATTGATGGGTGGTTACATGAAAACCAAATACTGGTGGTTTCATGATAAAAAAATGACGGGTGGTTACAGTATAACCTCAAATGCATTCGGTATGGAACTCAGTGGTTTGTCTATTCCATTTTTTGGAGTGATGAGTGTTGAAATAGACCATATGTTTATTCTATTTATGTATGATTATGTCCCAAGTTAAAATTATATGTTATTTGTTCATTTATATGGGTTTAAGTTATTATTCTTATTAAAAAATAGAAATCAATGAAATAATAATCAAGGAAGTGAAATTACTACTTTATAAAGGTGGAAAGTATTAGTTTATGATAATTTGCTCATGTTTTACATATTTATGATGCCTAAAAGTTTTCCTTCATTATGAATCCATTATTTTTTTTAATTATCATCCCATGATTTTCATTATTTTTAATTGGATTTATAAATTAATAGATTCTAGGAAGGGATCAAATAAAAGTTATGTTGTTTCAAAATGAAATGAAACAACGTTTATTTTTTGTATTTTTTTATGAAAAAATTGATTGTGATTACATGTATAAAATTTGTAATATTTATGTTTATATGGATTAATTATGACCTAATTATATATATATATATAAACCTAAAATTATCCTTTATATGAGTTAAAGTCAAATTATTGACTTATCTCTATATTATGTAATGTTTAATGTAAGGTCCTTATTGTAGTACTTTTTAAAAATATGTTTCAAACATAACAATTTAACTAGATTAGTTTAAAATTAATATTAAAATAATTATCACTCCCAATTATGAATGTGTATGAAACTTTTACCATCATGTATTCATATAGTGAATTCATCCAAATCATTTTGTTTATGGATTGTGATGGCCCACTACATTAAACTTCCCATGTTCTTATTGAGATGGAATTTTTCCTCATGGAGTACCTAGAAATACCTATTCCATTGATAAAAAATGAACCTCCGAAATCATTATTTATAGAAATGATATCTCCAGACCAATAGATATTCTAAAAAATATAAATCTACAATGATATTTCTTTTTCATACACCTAGATATAGCCCATAGTTCCTTTTCCATCGTTAAAGGTCAATTTTTACCACAATAATTTATTCTTTTTTATTCATTAGAATAATTCACAAAGTGTAATGGATAAAATAATTCCTTATGTTGAAATTTTCATTTTTAATAGGCTTATATTAAGCCTTTGAAACAACTTTATATCTAAATGAATGCCTTTTTTCATCTAAGGAAAATGTGATCCTATAAAAAATAAGTGTAAATTCCTATCCAGATTATTTCATTCTATATAATTTTAACAACTCAATGGTAAACATATCTCTAAAAATATTGATCCAATGATTCATTATAACTGCATAAAAATATTACCAAATAAATTACAACCAAATTGTGAGTAATTCTATTAATATTTATGTTATTTTAATCATGTTACTTCCCCATTGACATTATGAATATTTATAAAGAATTATCTTGTTCACATATAATTATTTTCTGTGGATGTGAAACCAACATTAATTTTTCATTGTTCTCAATTTAATTTATCTCTTCATTCATCAATGGAATGTAATCGTTATTTAGTAATATTTCATGACCACACTTTGTTTCAACTAGGGATTGAAATTTTTGTAATGATAAATCATCATTAAAAAATGGTTTTAAAAACCCATTCTTCAATAATTATGAATATTTTAAATATTTATTCATTTTCCATGTATTGTGAACAAACATACTCCTTTATCTATGTATTGATCATGAATACAAAATTCATTATCAACATGTAAAATTTGAAAAACCAGTGATGCAACCAAAAATGTCTTATGAAATCTACCACATTCACCTCAATATTTGTCAGTATCATCATCAATTGGAAATTAATTTTTTAAATAATTTTAATTTTACACGACAATAACATCATAATTTCTATGATATTTTGGAGATTCTAGTTGTAATTGTGTTGAGTCCTTCCATATGGTGTATATACATGAAATATTGAGTCATCAAATCACTGATAAAATTTCATAAATTTCATCATTTAATAATTATATATCCGTGGATACTCAATTCATAAACTATTATAAATTTTATTTATTAAAAACCACATCTTATAAGTTCTATTGGATAAATTTGGATTGATTTAACCAAGATTAATGATATATCCCTCTATTATGTCATCTTATCTATAATAGTACTTATTTGTACCATGCTTTAAATACATAACTCACCCCATGTTCAACAAACATAAATTATTTATTTAATCTACTTTAAAATTTATGGTGTGTAGGAAACTCTATATTCATGATTTATAATTCGTGTCTCCTAATATAATTCAATGTAATCATTCCTAAACTAAAATTCATTTTCAAAATGAACATTTCGGATATCACACCCAATCTTATTTCTATGACACTATTAAAAGTTCATAATCATATCTATAACATGTAATATACATTGTATAAAATTGATACGAGTCATATGAGAAAATCATTTTACAATCTAATATTGTACTCAAATATGTTGGTTTGTTTCGTGGTCATTATACTGCACCCATCTGGGTGTATCAATTCGATATTCTTATTCAGTTGTCTCTATAAATTTATTGTTTTTAAAATAATTTATTCATTTTCACACTCATTAAATGAGATTATTAAATAATGAATAAACTTTTTTTAACATCTCATGGAATCCTATTTTGTTATTTTTCACATTTTATTTCAACAAAATAGCATGTTATCATATGAAAAATCTCATTCTCATTCTTCATACAAACGTTTCATAAATATAGGTCTTTTTAAATCAATAATTGATTATCACTATTCTATTATAACTTCAAGATACTTTGTTATCCTCGATTCATATAATGGAAGGACTATTCATTTTAAATGTTTCCATAATCAACAAAACAATTAGTGGAGAAACACTATATCGATTTTCGAAGTCCCAAATAAAAAGTGAAAATAATAAGATTAAAATTTTTTATTCCTAATTTAGGTTCTACCAAACACATTTACAATGTCTTATCTATTTTTATTGATAGTAAAAACCCCAACATCATTCCATTATAATTTTCTCATGAGACATTTTTTGTCATGTGAAACTTGCAACTACAATTCACTATAAAAATATTTACACTTATTACTAGTTTTTAATCCACCTAATCACAAAATATTTCTCTTGATTAATCCACCTCATAATATAATTTGACTTATCCCCATTTTAATTATTTTAATAATGTTATATGATTATTTTTTTATATAAAACTAGAACAAATAAAAAATTTATTATTTTTCTTGGGATAATTTTTTATTTTATCTCTTATTTTGTATGTTTTCCCAATTGTCATTATTTTTATTAAACATTTATCCTCCTAAATTGATGGACAATCCTTGATAAATGTTGTGATATATTATATATATACACATATTCAATGTTCCTTTATACTATTTTGAATAATGACATTCCATTAAAAATAATAATCATTTGTTTAAAAAATATTCTTTAAAATTTTTTATAGGTTTAATTTTGATTTTAAACACAAATAAATTCTATTGAATTTTTATTTCATAGTAATTATCACATTTACCATTAGCTTCCACCCAACATTAGTCAAAACATAAATTTTATTATACACCATATTGATATATATTATTTTAACACATCATTTTAAATAGTAGTTGGTGTAATTTCCTTCAATGGTGAAGTAATCGAGATTCCCTTTATCATTTTTATTTCAATTTAATTTTTTAATATCTATTGTATAAGAAAATTATCCATTAAATGATAGTATTTTCAATGTTTTCCATAGTTATATCAATAAAATTAATCACTTATTTAAAATATTTTCCATATTTATTGATATGATTTTAAAATTGAATGTGGTTATTTTTGACATATATAATGTCACTTTTTTCATATGATATATCTTATTTATTTATCTTATTATTTTTCTGGAATTTTTTTGTATAAATCTAAAGTCATTGATATCTTTTATTGGGTATATGGTTTGAGCGGAATGTTACAATGACCATGGATAGTAATCATATAGGTGTGATTTTTCAATATTTTAGCTATTCTTGGATGGACATATAGTTTTTAATATTTTGAAACATAACCATTAATAATTACTAAAATACTAATTTCTATTATTATCATTATATTTTTGTATTATCATCCTTCACCATTATATTTTTTCAAAATAAAACTACGTGATAAAAAATCATCCCATTTCCCTCTCCACCTTTCTTTATAGTCTTCCAACATTAATTCCAAAATATATTATAAATATAGTCATATTGTTCTAACATCATCACTTATCTTCATATTTTATCCTACCATTTACATTCTCATATATTGACTTGGAAGCCTAGGATTTCTCTTTTTGAGGAAATTTATTTTTCATTTCATTGTTATATAAGTTACAATAATATTTTAATAATCCCACCATCACATTATTATTTAGAAAATATGTTTTGTCTCCAATTTCATTCATTTGAAAGACTGTGTCTTTGTATTTTCTATTTTAGTATAAATATTAATAATTTTTTTTGTTAAATTTAGGTGTAATATAAAGGTTAAAATTTTTAATACCTATTATGATTATGAAATACATAAAATTTTGTTCCATCATGTTTTTCGGTTGACATAATAAAAGGTTTTAAAAAATTTCATAAATATTTCTTAATGTTAATGATGTACACATGGAACATGTAAAAATTCAATATATGATTTTTTATAAAATCTTTGATATTGTTGAAATCAATTTATTTTTATTTATTTATAAATAGTATTCAATATGTTTTTAATGGGGTCTGTAATGAATAAAATAATGTTTGATAACCTGAATGTTTTTACTTAAACATAAAATTAATGATTGTATATTTTTTAATATTTGTTAAAATATTTTTTTTTGGATATGAGGAAGTTATTGACATTTAATATCATAATTATCATGAAGATGTTACCCCTGGTTTCATTATATAATACTATATTATATTTTGAGATTTGATATGAATGGATACTGAATAAATATTATATTAAAATGTAATGGTCCATTAAATAGTGTTTTATTTAGTAGTGTGAATATATATAAGGTGATTTAATTTGTATATTATTATATTGATTTTTCTTATTACCTCCATTTAGATTATCATTGTATGCCTTGGGTAGTAATATTGAAATTCAAGGGATGTGTACTATAGATGTTGAGATTTTATAATATCTAGTTTGTGTCTAGTGGATGATTATAATCTATTGTGAGGGGATTTCACCAGAAGAGGCTAGGTGAGAGATAGAAAGGTTCAATGTTTTGTTAGTATCTCAAAGAATATCCATATAAATTGATCCAACCATTATATTTTCAATGATTTTTTAGTTGGATCCTTGGAATTCATCCTTTGATGATTGTGTTATAGTTATCATTTATGTTTATTAAATTATTACTCATTGGTTCTAATAATTTGGTTATATTTTAATAAAACTTGATTTATTTATAAATAAATGATGATACTCTTATTTTACAATTAAATGTGTTATATTATATATTGAGATATTATTCAACTTTATTTACCGTTCCATAATATTGAAGATCATTTCCCAGTAAATTTATATGGATTTAATTTATAATTTTATTTGATAATA
This sequence comes from Viscum album, assembly GCA_963277665.1. Taxonomy (NCBI): domain Eukaryota; kingdom Viridiplantae; phylum Streptophyta; class Magnoliopsida; order Santalales; family Viscaceae; genus Viscum; species Viscum album. Next base: position 1,675,107,300 of record OY728155.1, read on the forward strand.
TTATATAATATTAATTTAATCCTAATAAACGATCACATTTTTAAATTAAATATTAAATGGAATATCCACCAATCTATTCTAATTTTTTATAAAATATGTTATAAATTTATTTCTGATGTTACATGTTTTTCATAAAAGGTAAAATAATAATTTATTATTTTTATTTCAAAATATAATATAATTGTGTTAGTTCTTAAATTTATTCATAGATAATTTTCTAACACCCCATTATGAATACTTTATCACACCCTATATACCAACATTTCATGTATACTGACCTTATCTAATTGGATGTAGGAAAATTAATTAAACTACTTGATATTGAAAATGATCCCTACCACATTTTTTGGCATGGTGGTGGTGATAAATTGAAAGATCTATCATCCTATATTAAGTAGGGTATTCCTATTTTTGAATTTGGTTAATAATTTTCACATCATTTATTAATCATATTCATATCTCTATATTCCTCATTTTGGATTATTATGATATTTTATGTTAATTTATCAGAGTATGAGGATTGATAATCCTGTTTGGGTAGATATTTTGATGATTATCATTAATTGAGTATTCAATAAAAAAAATTTACCCTATTTTTATATCATTGTTTTTTAAAAGTAGTTATTCATATGTGTTCTATATCTAACCAATAGAGCAGTATTGCTTTATTTTTGGAAAAAAAATTTATTAATATATTACATAATTGAATCCTAATTTCTATCAATGTTTGAGTGAATTAATTAGACCTTCTATTCTTTCAATGATATGATTTATAACTCATGGATCACCTAATGTTGGAGAATGGACTCATTGGATCAAATACTGAAATCATCATGTGTTTCAATGGGAGTAATCTTCCCAAGTAGTATAGGAGTATTTGACGCATAATTAAATACTCTTTATTCTTATAGAGATTATTGAAAATTTTAAGATAACGTTTTGAACATTCATGCATGAGGATATGAATTTGAAATGAGGGCATTCCATTATTCAGGATATGATAAATAATAACAATCACATGAATGTTATATGGAAATTTTTCATCACAAAATAATAACTTCAATTATAATAGATGTGATGATGAGGTTATCTGATTTTCAACATAATGATCAAATAGTGATATAATACACTAATAGTATCACAATGATAACATTGTATCTACATGAGTTAGTATCATATGATTCATTGATTGATTAATTTTTTAAAATTGATATCTATTAGTATACCTAGTGAAAGGATCTTTTATTTAGTCAAACTCAAACTAGGATAACTTTTCTCTCATTATAATTATGGAAGCAATCATGGAATTCATGTTTCTAAATGGTAATATTACCTCAATATCTTAAATTATGAATGGGGGATCAAATATGAAAATAGAAATAATTTTGGTATTAGGTAGATAATAGTAGTGGAGATAAAATAAAATATTGATTTTGTAATATTTAATTAATGAAGAGTAAACATATAGTATTTTTCATCCTGGTAATATAGGGTATAGAAATAAGGCATTATAAAAAGATCCTAAATATTTTCATGGATATAGGATGGTAGGTAAACTATTTATATTTTGTATAGGCATTTCTCAAAGGAATATTGGAGTTAGTTATATTCTATTAGATAATATTAAATATCAAATGGATTCATTTGAAATTAATAAATATTATTCTAAAAATTTTTTTAACATTAGGATGATAATGTTGATTTATAATCCATGTGAAGATTCTTAAGACTATACCAAAGATAGAAATGTGATTCTAATAGATAGTATTTTATCAATGTTTTATGTTGTTATATTAAAAACCCTAGGTGACTATATAATTTTACAATTAGATGTTTTATATATATTTCTGAATGCTTTCATCTTGTTTTAAATAATTATACAAAATGATATTTTTTGAGGATTTACCTTTTTTTGGGAACAATCAAATTCTCATATACATTTCTCTTAATGTTAAAAATACAATATAATGTCCTATTTAATAATTTTAAAATCTATTTTTCCCATAAACTTTATAAATAATGTTCGATATTGATTCCTTTTTTGATTTTTCAGTGTCAAAGGGAAAATCATGTTCAACCCATTTATATTTTTTTTGAATCCATAGGGGGAATATTTTATTCATCGTATTGTCGCATGATTGGTTTTTTTTGTGTTTGTTAAATGTGTTAATTTTTATGTGCATGATTTTTCCCTGATGATGTCAATATATATATTTTTTTAAATTAAGGCCTTTGGTCAATGATGTCTTCTAACGTTTAAAAATTATATAGTCATTACTTGTTTACGGAAAAGAGTAAAAACCAGTATCTAGTACAAGAGTCTACGTCTAATCATCTTGTAAAGACTCCGATCCTAGATAGTAGTATATAATATGATCCCATATACCTTAGATGTTGATTATTAATATTATAAGTAGATTGAATATTCATTGTTGAGGGAACTATATATAAAATGAAAGTTGAAAAATCCTATTTTTTTCTGGAAATTGAAGTAAATGATGATAAAGAGTTGACATCTTATCAAATATGAAGAATGTTCATTTTATATTTGATTTTATCATCGTGGTTTTATATTAAATATTAATTCCATAAATTTAAAGAAATTTTAAATGATGAGGAGAGCACTAATTAATGATTTTTACCTTTAAAAAAATTCATTGTGAATCTTATGATTGTTGAGGAGGTTAACTATAAAAGATGGTTATTTTACCCTCTTGAATATTTAATTTGGTGAATATGGTGATATTATGACATGGGATGTTATTACTGGTGACCTATATTGGTGGGACTTCATTTTTCATGTACTCATTGTTTTTATAGATTAAAGGTGAATAATGGAAATCTAAATTATTCAAAAGAAACATCTATAGGCTATAGAAATTAAATATGATTGGTCATCACTAGATTCTAAATTTACAATGGTTCCTTTTATTGGACAGAGTATAGCCTAAGTGATTCTAATAAAATAATAGTAGATTCAAAAAATTAGTGGAAATTCAAGTCATATTAAATCATATATTGTGTATCACCAATGAACTATGGGTGATTTAGTTATATGATAGTTTCAATTTTATTGAGGTTTTGATGAAACTAGGATGTAATGTAATCTTATATCATGATATGTCAATAAAATTAGAGTGTTTATTTATTTGAGAGAATTTTTTTTTTCTTGTAATAGAAATCATAATAGATTTTATATGTTTAAGTAAAATAAGTATCACCCTTATCCGACTCATTATCTTGATTTTTTTATCACCAAGCTAGAATGTGATACTTATTTGGTATAAACACTCGTTAAACATTTCAATCATCTAAATAACGGGATTATAGGGATGTTTATTCTTTTTAATCACACATATTATAACCATAAACGATGGCTCTCCTAGGATTTAGAGTGTTTTATTTTATAAGGGAGGATTATGATTTTTCATTCATTGGGAAAATAAACATTATAGATAATTAATTTGGCTGAATGTGATTTGGTTAAAATAATTAGGACACAAATTGTCACACCCATGACTTATTCTAAATTTATTTCTCATTTAATTTACATCTGTTCTTTTTTTGGTGGTTTCCCTAGGTTTTAGGGAGGAATAGATGAGTATTCATGAATTGGGCCAAACCATGAGCCCAATTTCAAATTAAAAAATAAATTTTGTATCTTTTATAACATTTTCATTTTTCAACATTTTTCACCCATTCAACTTCCTAAATGACCTCTCCTGGCTTATTATCACAACCATTGAAATTTGGAGATTTTAGAAATCAATAACCAGGTTTTATTTGGGTTTTTATCTAAGTGGTTGGGCCTGCCCGACAGCCCAATTCCTATTTTAAAAATAAATTTGATTATGTTATAACTTATTCTATTTTTGTGATATTTTAGTGATTCTAAGTCTCACCCTAGCCTAATTAACCCATCCGAACGTCTGAGCTATCTTTCCCCTCTTTGGAGCTCTAGTTAATCGTGATTTGTTGCATAACGTCATAGTCTTCCTCAAATCACCCACGTTTGAAGAGGTAAAGTATTTTATTCATAATTATCAATTTTTACTGTTTTTCCCCCATTAAAATTCATAAATGATCTCATTATCCTTGTTCTAACCTCCCACGAAGGTTTGGGTATTTTTGAAATCAGCTACTGGTATTTTTTTGGGGCGATTTATACAAGATATTTTACGTAAGTTGTTATCCTTCTTTATTCTTTCAATTTGTTTAGGGTTACATCCAATTTACCTAGGTTTTATTACCTTATCTTTGAGGTTCCTAATGTCCAGAAAGTAGGGTTTAAAACGTATGGTTTTATATTGTGTTTCATGGTCTGAAATTCTCGTTCTAGCTCAGGTTTACCTTCCTTGAGGTGCGGCGGTGGTGCGTATGAGTTTCACACAAAGGATTCAAAAGTTTCCTTTGTTTTGGTAGGTCATTCCATTGTGTAAGAAATATTTGTGAATTTGATACTATTATTATGGTATCTTAATGGTTAATTAATTTTATTATTTCTGAAAAAAATAGTTTTATTGGTGTTGTATTTTGAATGAATCCTATGTGAAAATTTCATGTGAAATTGGGGGTTTTTTCAAGGAAATGTTTTATTAGTTTAATTAGGGATAGCCTATAAGTAATTAGTTGATTTTATTTAACTATAATAGGGATAAAAATACTATTTTGAATGATTATCCCTTGTGTTTTTTGCTTCAAAATCTGGTTTTAATGGTGTTTGTGAACCACATTAAATTCTAAGAGTTGTGTTGTGTAAAAATAAAGATTTTGCAATGATGTAGTTTCTTGAACCATATGGGGCTCCCCTAAAAATGATTTTGTGTTTTCAATGAAATTTAGTAGGCTGACCTTTTTGTTTTGGAATCTTAAAAATGTGCACATAGGGCCCAATAAGGGTGTTTTATATGAAAATTGATTTATTTTGAATTCTGAAATTGATTGAGCTCAAAAGGGGAAGCCCGGGTACCTAGGTGGGGCGGATTTGTACTAGTACGGATAGTGGACCGGATGAGTTTTTTTCCTGTTTCACATAGAATTTGGATAACAACAACTCTAACTAAACAATTTGGATGATTATTAGGGACCAATAATTTATGGGTATGTTCCCTACTAGTGGCTCGTGCACGAGAATGAATTTTTCTATGGTTACTTTACACCGAGGTACGAGGTACATAGGGCCCAAGACAACCGAGTTCCTAGGGGTGTTCCCAATGTTGTTTCTCATGGGATTTGTAGTATTTACCCATGTATTAGGGTGTGTTTGGATGTAAATTATAGTATCTAAAATTTCTATTTTAAGTAATTAATATTCCAAAAATTTTGGATTGAAATCTATTTTCAATTGGAGGTTTCATTTCATGAAATTTTAACACTACTTTTCCATGTGTTTGAAAACTTCTTGCTTTTTCACATTGTATTTCATACTCCTTGGAATCATTGGGTGGTATCCTATTGGGCATAGGATAACACCCTACTTACACCTCTTGGGTGTAAGTAATCTTGGTTATGTCTGATTCAGGTAAAATAAATGCTACGGGTGATGGCGGTTCAGGGTGTTAGTTCCCATCCTTGGTGCGGAGTTGTGGAGATAGCATGGGAGCGATGACCCCTAGTCATGTGGAGTCCTTGAGGATGTGTTGATGCTATAATTATTTTTATTTGGACCACTTGTATTAGCTTTAAACCAATGTATTTAGTTCTGGTTTTTACTTAAGTCTTGTTTAGCTCAAAAATTTCAGATTTATATTATGGATTGTTTTTAATGTTTTATGTTTTCATACTCGGGTAAATCATTCCAAAACCTAAATTAATGACACCAGGGAACCTGTTCCAGCCCATGGGGATAGGTAAAACCCTTAGGGTCATGTCACGGGCTGGGTTTGGTGCCGGTTTTGACAGCAACCAGATTCGGTTCGTGACAAAATGGTATCAAAGGATGTTCACTCCTTGGGTCATGTTAATAGGGGAAGAGTCAGGATAGTCTAGAGCTAGGAATGTAGGGAATTGAAATTTCAGTCATCCGATGTGTGCCTGGCCAGCACACCTCATGATGGGATTCAAGTCACCAGGGGAAGTTTGGATTTATCTGAGTCCTTTGGTTTTCTTGGTTTAATGATGACTCTGGGAAATGAAAAGAGAGTTGGGCGAATAATCTCAGTGAGATCGCAGGGCATGGAAAGCCAGGTGGAGCTGTGGATATTTCCCTAGAATACTCTTTATGACGGCGAAGTGATTGGAATATGGATGCCAACAATATGTCCAAGTCACCCACCGAAACTAGTTTCCTCTCACGTTGTCTTGTGTCTCTTTGTTTTGGAATCCTGGAAACATGGATTTATTTTAGCAAAAAAATGAATTCACATTAAGGAGTGTGAATTTTTTTGAAGATATTTTATACTAAAGTGAAAATGGTATTATTTTTTTTTTATTTCCTATAAATGGAATTTCATAATTATTTCAAATTGGTAAATTATGTGTTTACACCTCTTTTGAAAGTATGAACTGTGTTAATTGGGGATTTGAAAATATGTTTCTAGTGGAATTTTTTTAAACTGTGGAAAAGTTTTTTGGGAATGAATTAAGTGTTATAGAATTTTTATTGTGGGGGTTATAGATGGATTTTGTGTTTGGTGTCTACTGAGAAAAAAATTATGAACTTTTAGAACCTTGTCTTGAAATGAGAAGAGTTGAGTTCTTAATTAAATGGAGATTTATGAAATGATTTTTTTCATGAAACTAGAACTGTTTTGAAATGGGATGAAATGTTTTGAAACGATTGTTAATATCATGAATATGTGCTTTTATTGAATTATGGATTCTTTTCTATATTGGTTTGTGATATGAAAAATTGGGTTTTGATATTATGGTTATTGTTTTTGAGAAAGTGAAAGTGTGGTTAAATGTTTTGACTTTAAAAAGAGTAAAGGTTTGATTTTTGGTAATTGGTGCTCCCAAGGGTGACCACATGCATAGGTTTATTTGGGAATATGGATGGATATGCGGTGGGTTACCAGTGTGGAATGTTAACATGAATGTGTAAGGCTCATGAGATACTATTGGTAAATGCGCAACCCAGCAACACTGCTTTTTTTAAATAATGTTTTTGATGGAAAGTTTTGTGTTTTGATAATGTATGGTTGGGAGGTATGGATTATGTGTTTTCTGGATTATTATTGTGGGATTTTTCGAGTTCAGTAACCCATCTTGTTTGAACTATGTTTTGGTTTGGTGTTTCATTGATAAGTTGGAATGAAGTGTTGGTCAGTGGTCTCTTTTGAGGAAAAGTTTGGGAGGCCAATATGGTGGATCCCCTCATTTGTTCAGTTCAGGTTTCTAGTATGTTGTGTCCAAATGACCAGATCAGTTGGGTCCTTGGGTTTTCTTGTAGGCTAGGGTACTCCCCCATAAAGTGTTAATTTATGATTGCTGTTTGGCCTATGGGTATTCACCGATGGATGATCCTCCAGTTGATCAATATAAGGACCTTATTCTTGATATTTGGAGATTGTGTTTACCCCTCTTATTTTTCAATTAAGAGGACCCCCCTGTAGTGGGAGAGTGTTTGTTGGAGGTTGAAATATAACATAGTTTTTTATGTTTTCTAAGTTCCCTAAGGTCAATGATGTTCAGGGTTTTCAGTGTATAATGATGTCTTAAAGGGCCTCCGGGTCTTTCGTCAGTCTCATTGAAGCAAGAGTTCATGTTAGGCCACTAGTGTGAAAGATCTGGCCAAGAGTGGATATTATGGACATTTTCTTGAATCATGTGTTGTTTGGGACTCAGTACAAGGTCCCTCTCCTTGTGTTTTCTTTTATCCACAATGTTCATGTTTGGTGATACCTTGCGATGTCATGTGTTCACTTGAATATAAGGGTGGAGATTGTGCAATCTTATGAGAGTCACTATTTTGTTGGATGTGTGTCTCCCTATAGGAAATTATAAATACTATGTTCTAGATGAATGTGATTCTTTATTTCCTTTCATTCCACAATTTAGCATCCAAAGAAAAAAAGGGGCGATGTGTGTGCATCCTCTAAGTTCTTGTTTTGGTAAAATAACGGGTTGGGTAAAAGCGGGTTTGAAGTGAGTCATGTCTCAAAGAGACCATATGATATTACAGTATAATTTTTTTGGAAATAGAAGAAGATGTTCAGTTTAGGGGTTTCCAAATCCTAACTGCGAGGCTGAATATAAGGCCCCAGCCTTAAACCTTACTTAATCTTGAGTTATTAAAAGATTACACATTGAGGTTCTTTTCGGGTTTAGAGTTTTAGAGAATTAGATCATAAAACTTGCATTACATTCCACATATAAACAAAGTGGTTACATAAAGATAGTATTCTTCATTCCCATCAATTGAATAATATTTAAAATAAACATGGATTCTTTCTTGACACTTCCTTGACACTATCATCATATCATGTACCTTTCCCTTGACCTGTGAAAAACATTTCAAAAAAACTTGGGATTAGCATAAAAAGCTCAGTAGGGGATATAAAAATATGGAAAGGAAACATGGGTACACATATACATAAGGATTAGATCATACTTTACCCATAAAACATAAGCACTTTAACATACCTCATCAAATCATGAATAAATCATAGAAATCATAAGACATAAAGGTAACTTGAGGCATTCATAACATTCTTACGTATGGAGTAACCCTCTTGGTTACGTTTGGAATACCCATCACAGTATATTCCCTAAAATCTCTTCGGAGAAACCTTAACATTTCACTCCTTCGCGTTACCCAATGCATTGGAGAGCTATATCGGGCTCACCCGCCCTTAGTTTATCACGGAACCACCTGTCTTCATAATAATGCCCAAGAACCATAACATAATCGTATCACATAAAACATGCATAAAGGAAACATAACATTTCCACATTTCAATCACAAGATATCAATACAACACAAAAAACATTGTGAAAACCATTTTCAATACCAAAATAAAAGAAAAGTAAAACATGGTATTTATTTTTCTTTTAAAAAGAAGGTATGGCTTGTAGAGGAAGTCGAAACTCAAACAACGGTCACGATGGCGGAGAAGTCATTGTCGCCACATACGTATGACAAAAACATTCCCTTTTGTCGTTTAGTAAACGCTTCGTATAAAAAATATTCCTTTTGAATATACATAAAAGTCAAAGGGGTTTATACACCGTATAAAAGAAAGTTGTGTATAAAATAAAATATGCCTCAATGAAAGGAGATTGAGACGAAGTCCCATACCTCATATCCGACTTGACCTGACCGTTCTTTAATCTCCTGAATAATAAACTCGAGTTAATCTCTACTTGATTAAGAACCTTTTTCAAGTTTATTATTCCTTTTATACCATGTTATGAACACCATGTAATCATTTAAGTTAATAATGTTCATTTTGTCGGTATTTGGTTCTTAAATCAAAAATAGACTTCTTACACTTACATGTTGTTAATTTGGTAAAAGGTTCATTATATCCATAATGATATTAATGATTTGGATAACATATACATCAAATATATTCAGCATATACATGTATTTATAATATTACATCACATTTAGAGGTAAGAAATGAAATGCATCGTTCATGGAGACAGTAAGTCGTACGTACGCATGAACGCTACTTCCATTTCTATTTCATATTTTCTGGAATGGAGTCATAAGGATATAAGAGTATATTATAATTCCAGTATAATAACATTTATAATATCATTAACTTTATCCTTTACACATCCCCCATATGGTATTAATGAATCAAATCACTTTCAGGGGGCGGTAGTCCGCACTTCCTAAAATGAAGATATCGTGTTTAACCATAATGGAAACCATAAAGGTATGCCCAAAATGAAAAAAACATAAGCTTAAGGAAAACATAAACATATTATATATCATATATATAAATAGTGACATCATAATGGCCACCTTTGAAGGTGTTAAATGAGTATTGATCAATCATCGTTTTGGGAGGCAGAATTTCGCCATCCACGGAAACCGTATGTTCTTTAACCATTTGATGTAGTTGTGTGAGAGTGTAGCTCAAATAAATCTTATAACAACATCCTATTATATTGAATATACTAGTGTTGTTACAAAAGAAGTAAATAAAAATAGTTTAGGGGGTTGGAGAAACAAAATAAAACAAATGAACATGAGAGAATGAATTATCTTTAAAAGTGTAACTCCTTTTGATTTGAGCCTAAAGGCTTCCTTTGAAAGGATTATGCCCAAAGGGAATCCTCTAGGATGAGGAGAGGGATGTGTAGAGATTAAATGGGAAGGGTTTGGCCGATCCAAAGGCTTGAAGAGTGTGTGAAATGAGGTAGAGGTGGGGGCCTTTTATAAGAGGAGAAGAGGGGCACTTTTGGAAAGTAAAGAAATATTACTTTATTTGAAAATGTGTTTCGTTTTTAAAAGGTCTCAGATTGATATAATTCGTGGATAAGGTGATAAGGGTTTGCAATATTCCCATCCAATAGTTTTTGGACAAGTGTAGGTCTTAGATATTACATTATCTTTCCATTTTATTTTAATCGTTAAATAATGAGGTCATCACTGCATCACTATTATGTCATAAATAATTTAATTTATTTAATGTCTAAAAATTATAAAAAAACAATATTATGTAGGACATCTTTTTATCTTTCCAATGACTATTTATAATCAAAAACATTATCTTTATAACCCCATGTAAAAATTGTTTTCGTAAAACATATTATGTTTGTGTAATTTTTACTTTTACATTAAATAAAAAGTTGTTTATGTCATTTCCCAACCAAAGTGGATCCATGGGGTCCCCAAGTTGACCCATGGCTTGTCTCGGTCGGCCATGACACAACCAATTAGGGTAGGACATGTTTCAAGCTCATATTATTTTATTAAAGCATTATTTTTACCTTAAACTACACTAATTACCACTAATCACGATTAAGAACTTAATAAGTTACTATTCACCAAAAAATTATTATAATCTCATTGAACCAAATTTTACTTCTTAATGACAACCATGTATGTCGGATTTTTGAAATTCAAAACACAATGATGGAAAAAATTTATTTAAACGGAAAATCAGTCTTTATAAGCACCACTTAGTGGTTTCACTATTCATCAAAAATTGATGTTTTTCAGATAATTACCAAAAATTCACCCTAAGCTATATTTGATATTACGAATTCAAAAATGAAGTCTATTTTACAAAATTCAAAACATATAAGTCACATTAATTAATTTAATAAATAATTCCCGCTGTCAGAGCAAATAGCGTGTTTTTATGAAACAATAAGTATCAAAAGATTGACACGAGTTTAAGTCCAATTTCAAAGTGAAATTGATTCCAATGACCACCATTGGATTAAATGGTAAAAATATAGTCATATTACACATTAAGACCAATTCAAAAGATAATCTAATCATATAAATAAATTAGATTAAAAAGCTGTTTTGATGTAAAATGCAGTATTTTTCATTATTCATTAAAAAATGAACATTGTCAGAAAAATACCAAAAATTCACAGAAAGTAAATTATTATGTCCCAATAATAAAGAATAAGTTTATTTTGACAAATATATTTTATAAAAATGTCAAAATATAGATTTAAAAAGGGTTTTCCATCATAAGGCAGTAAAACAATCTTTTAAGAATATTAGTGTATTCCATGCTTAAGATTGGATTTATTTTCATTTTAAGCCTCTAAAACACTATCTTAATCATTAATAGACATAGATAAAAGTATCTATTATTCATTACTTACTTGGGATGTTACATCCTTCCCCCCTTTAGAAAATTGTGTCCCCACAATTTATTTACTTATCGAATAAATGGGGGTACTTATCCCTCATTGCATTTTCATATTACCATGTTGCCTCTTTAATCATGTGGTTTTTCCAAAAAACCTTTACCTGGTGAATCACCTTATTCCGTAACACTTGCTCCCTGTGGTCAAGAATCTGGACCGGTTGTTCCTCATAAGATACGTTATCTTCCAGCTGAACTACCTCTTGACTCAAAACATGAGATGGATCTGGAATATACTTTCTCAACATCGAAACGTGAAAAACATTGTATACCTGAGATAAACTCGGAGGTAAAGCCAATCGGTAAGAAACTGATCCAACTCTCTCCAGAATTTCATATGGTCCAATGAACCATGGACTCAGCTTTCCTTTCATACCAAATCTCATCACACTTTTCCAAGGAGAAACCTTGAGAAAAACATGATCACCTACCTCAAAAGTTAGATCCTTCCTCCGGTTATCCGCATAACTCTTCTGCCTGCTCTGAGCTGTTCTCATGTGCTTCTGAATCAGCTGAAATTTTTCTGCCATCTCTTCTACCAATTCTGATCCCATCAACTTCCTTTCACTCACTTCATCCTAGAAAGCTGGATTTCGACACCGCTTCCCATATAATGCCTGAAATGGTGCCATCTGTATACTGGAATGAAAAATGTTATTATAAGAAAATTCAACCAAAGAAATATGTTGGTCCCATCTTCCCTGATAATCCAAAGAACAAGCTCGTAGCATATCCTCCAATGTTTGATTTTTTCGTTCTGACTGCCCATCTGATTGAGGATGAAAAGCTGTACTAAAATTTAATTCAGTACCCAATGACTTCTGAAGGCCTTTCCAAAAGTTAGAAGTGAACATGGGATCATGATCAGATACAATGGAGAGATGAACTCCATGTAACCTGACTATCTCTTTAAGATACAAACGTGAAAGTTGATCTAGGGAAAAAGTATCTCGTATAGAATGGAAATGAGCAGATTTAGTTAAGCGATCAAAAATAACTCAGATTTCATTATTTCCTTGAGATGTCTTCCGTAATCCCACAACAAAGTCCATGGATATATTCTCCCATTTCCACTCTGGCACTGGTAAAGGCTGAAGCATCCCTTTCTGTAACTGCTGCTCTTCTTTAACCTGTTGACATGTCAAACACTTCACAGTAAAAACAACAATATCTCTTTTCATTCCATCCCACTATTAATACTCCCGCATATCTCTGTACATCTTAGTACTACCAGGATGAACTGAAAACGGAGAACTATGAACTTCACATAACAACTCTCTCTTCAACTGTGAATCAAAAGGCACACACAATCTCTTCCCAAATCTCAAAACACAATCATTATCAATGTTGAATTCAGGAAACTTACCTTTCTGAACCAGCTCTACCTTTTTCTGCAACTCACTGTCTTGCTTCTGTGCTTGCTTGATTCTATCTGATAGAGAAGATCTCACTGATACCTGAAACAAAACAGAAGGACTTCCTACACCAACAACTTATATGCCAATGTTCATCAAATCCTTAACTAAAGGATCACGTTCCAAACGCAACATTGCTAATGAAGAATTACTTTTTTGACTCAAAGCATCAGCCACTTTATTTTCTTTTCTCGGATGGTAATGAATTGTACAATCATAATCCATGATTAATTCTAGCCATCTCCTTTGTCTCATGTTCAATTCTTTCTGAGTGAATATATACTTTAAACTTTTGTGATCGGTATATATTTTACACTTTACTCCATAAAAATGATGCCTCCAAATTTTTAAAGTGAAAACAACAGTAGCTAATTTCAAATCATGTGTAGGGTAATTTTCCCCATGAGTTTTCAACTGTCGTGAAGCATAAGCAATTACCTGATCATTCCGAATTAGGACGCAACCAAGTCCTTTCAATGAAGCATCACTGTATATAAAAAACTCACCATTCCTTGAAGGTAGTGCCAAAACTGGAGCATTCACCAACCTTCTTTTCAACTCCTGAAAACAAACAAAGTATCCTATACAACTTCATTTGATGGCCCGACATCTGCTGAAGTAGTTTCAAAGGATTTCACCACCCCTTTCTGCTTATAGTCTAACTGCTTCCCATCACTCAAGCTCTTTTTCGGACACTCATTTGCATAGTGACCCATCTCATTGCACTTATAACATTTCACTAACTGTAAATCAAATTTGGTCTTACCTTCACCTTGATCCTTTTCAGTGCAATCACGAGCCTTATGTCCCATCTTACCACATCGATAGCACTTTCCAGAATTCAGAAGACATTCCCCAGCATGCCTTTTTCCAAATTCATCACAAACTAGAAACATAGTTTTCTTACCATCAGACTTTTTTGAAGAATTCTTACCTTTCTCCTGCCACCTCGGTCTCTTCTTCCGTTGGTTTTTATAGAAACCTTGATCATCGACAAACTCCACTTCCACATTATCAACACATCGAACAAGCTTTTCATAACATTTAAACTCACAAGAATCTAATGCCTTTTGATATTTTGGCTTTAATCCTAAGTAAAAACTATTTATTTTACTATAAAGTTATCGCATAAAATTTGGACCGTACCTTGCCAATCGAGTGAACCTTTCTTCATAGGTAGCCACTGAGTCTTCCTCTTGCCTCAATTCCAATAATTGCTTTTCCATCCTAAGTCGAATAGCCTTAGGAATATTCTTCACAAGAAACATACATTTCAATTAATCCCAGTCGAGGGCATCAATCTCATCAGCGTCCCTGATATTTTTAACCATCGACCACCACTGATCTTCTTCACCCTCCAAACGGTAAATAGCAAGACTAACCTTTTGATTGTCTGAACACCCCATGACATCGAAAATATTCTCCAGTGCATTAATCCACCCTTCAGCTAACACAGGGTCAGATGATCCTCTGAATGATGGGGGATGTTGCGTCATGAAATGTTCCACCACTAACATGTTCCTCTGTGGTTGATCTGGCTGATCTCGTGCATGGATACCACCACCATTTATAGCCTGAGTCAACTGTGCCATTACTGCAACAAACTATTCATTTCCAGTTCCAACCATCTCAAGACGCTTATTTGGAAGGTTATTTCCTTCTGTATTCCTTCCTAGCACTGCTTCCATGTTTCCTCTACGGAAAACCATTCTGAACAAACATGTCTTAGATGAAGCAACATGGTAATATTCAAATGCTATATCACTTAAATTTTACCATAAAAAAATATTTTTGGATAATCATTTAATATAATTATAACTCCTAAAGTTATCTAAACCGACCTCTGATACCAACTATAAGGCCCCAGCCTTAAACATTACTTAATCTTGAGTTATTACAAGATTACACATTGAGGATCTTTTCGGGTTTAGAGTTTTAGAGAATTAGATCATAAAACTTGCATTACATTCCACATATAAACAAAGTGGTTACATAAAGATAGTATTCTTCATTCCCATCATTTGAATCATATTTAAAATAAACATGGATTCTTTCTTGACACTTCCTTAACACTATCATCATATCATGTACCTTTCCCTTGACCTGTGAAAAACATTTCAAAAAAACATGGGATAAGCATAAAAAGCTCAGTAAGGGATATAAAAATATGGAAAGGAAACATGGGTATATATATACATAAGGATGAGATCATACTTTACCCATAAAACAAAATCACTTTAACATACCTCATCAAATCATGAATAAATCATATAAATCATAAGACATAAAGGTAACTTGAGGCATTCATAACATTCTTACGTAGGGAGTAACCCTCTTGGTTACGTTTGGAATACCCATCACAGAATATTCCCTAAAATCTCTTTAGAGAAACCTTAACATTTCACTCCTTTGCGTTACCCAATGCATTGGAGAGCTATATCGGGATCACCCGCCCTTAGTTTATCACGGAACCACCCGTCTTCATAATAATACACAAGAACCATAACATAATCGTATCACATAAAACATGCATAAAGGAAACATAAAATTTCCACATTTCAATCAGAAGATATCAATACAAGACAAAAAACATTGTGAAAACCATTTTCAATACCAAAATAAAAGAAAAGTAAAACATGGTATTTATTTTTCTTTTAAAAAGAAGGTATGGCTTGTAGAGGAAGCCGAAATTCAAATAACGGTCACGACGGCGGAGAAGTCGTTGTCGCCGCATACGTACGACAAAAACATTCCCTTTTGTCATTTAGTAAATGCTTCGTATAAAAAATATTCCTTTTGAATAAACGTAAAATTCAAAGGGGTTTATACACTGCATAAAAGAAAGTTGTGTATAAAATAAAATATGCCTCAATGAAAGGAGATTGAGACGAAGTCACATACCTTATATCCGACTTGACCCGACCGTTCTTTAATCTCCTAAATAATAAACTTGAGTTAATCTCTACTATATTAAGAACCTTTTTCATGTTTATTATTCCTTTTATACCATGTTATGAACATCATGTAATCATTTAAGTTAATAATGTTCATTTTGTTGGTATTTGGTTCTTAAGTCAAAAATAGACTGCTTACACTTACATGTTGTTAATTTGGTAAAAGGTTTGTTATATCCAGATTGATATTAATGATTCGGATAACATATACATCATATATATTCAGCATATACATGTATTTATAATATTACATCACATTTAGTGGTAAGAAATGAAACACACCATTCATGGAGACGGTAAGCCGTACGTACGCATGAACGCTACTTCCATTTCTATTTCGTATTTTCTGAAATGGACTCATAATGATATAAGAGTATATTATAATTCCAGTATAATAACATTTATAATATCATTAACTTTATCCTTTACACATCCCACATATGATATTAATGAATCAAATCACTTTCAGGGGGCGGTAGTCCGCACTTCCTAAAATGAAGATATCGTGTTTACCCATAATGGAAACCATAAAGGTATGCCCAAAATTAAAAAAACAGATGCTTAAAGAAAACATAAACATATTATATATCATATATAAAAATAGTGACATCATAATGTCCTCCTTTGAAGGTGTTAAATGAGTATTGACCAATTATCGTTTCGGGAGGCAGAATTTCGCCATCCACAGAAACCGTATGTTCTTTAACTATTTTCTGTAGTTTTGTGAGAGTTTAGCTCAAATAAATCTTATAAAAACATCCTATTATATTGAATATACTTGTGTTGTTACAAAAGTAGTAAATAAAATGAGTTTAGGGGGTTGGAGAAACAAAATAAAACAAATGAACATGAGAGAATGAATTACCTTTAAAAGTGTAACTCCTTTTGATTTGAGCCTAAAGGCTTCATTTGAAAGGATTATGCCCAAAGGGAATCATCTATGATGATTAGATGGATGTGTAGAGAGGAAACGGGAAGGGTTTGGCCGAGACAAAGGCTTGAGGAGTGTGTGAAATGAGGTAGAGGTGGGGGTCTTTTATAAGAGGAGAAGAGGGTCACTTTTGGAAAGTAAAGAAATATTACTTTATTTGAAAATGTGTTTCTGTTTTAAAAGGTCCCACATTGATATAATTCGTGGATAAGGTGATAAGGGTTTGAAATATTCCCATCAAATAGTTTTTGGACAATTTTAGGTCTTATATATTAAATTATCTTTCCATTTTATTTTAATCGTTAAATAATGAGGTCATCGCTGCATCACTATTATGTCATAAATAATTTAATTTAATTAATGTCTAAAAATTATAAAAAAAATAATATTATGTAGGAAATCTTTTTTATCTTTCCAATTAATATTTATAATCAAAAATATGATATTTATAACCCCATGTAAAAATTGTTTTCGTAAAACATATTATGTTTGTGTCATTTTTACTTTTACATTAAATAAAAAGTCGTTTTTGTCATTTCCCAACCAATGTGGATCCATGGGGTCCCCAAGTTGACCCATGGCTTGTCTCGGTCAGCCATGACACAACCAATGAGGGTAGGACATGTGTCAAGCTCATCTTATTTTATTAAAGCATTATTTTAACTTAAACTACACTAATTGCCACTAATCGCGATTAAAAACTTATTAAGTTACTATTCACCAAAAAATTATTATAATCTCATTGAACCACATTTTACTTCTTAATGACACCCATGTATGTCGGATTTTTGAAATTCGAAACACAATGATGGAAAAATTTTATTTAAATGGAAAATCAGTCTTTATAAGTACCACTTAGTGGTTTCACTATTCATCAAAAATTGATGTTTTTCAAAAAATTACCAAAAATTCACCCTAAGCTATATTTGATATTAAGAATTCAAAAATGAAGTCTATTTTAAAAAATTGAAAAAATATAATTCACATTAATTAATTTAATAATTAATTCCCGCTGTCAGAGCAAATAGCATGTTTTTATGAAACAATAAGTATCAAAAGATTGACACTAGTTTAAGTCCAATTTCAAAGTGAAATTGATTTCAATGACCACCATTGAATTAAATGGTAAAAATATATTCATATTACACATTAAGACCAATTCAAAAGATAATCTAATCATATAAATAAATTATATTAAAAAGCTGTTTTGATGTAAAATGCAGTATTTTTCACTATTCTTTAAAAAATGAACATTGTCAAAAAATACCAAAAATTAACACAATGTAAATTTTGATGTCCCAATCATAAAGAATAAGTTTATTTTGACAAACATGGTTTATAAAATTTTTAAAAGATATATTTAAAAATTGTTTTCCATCATAAGGCAGTAAAACAATCTTTTAAGAATATTAGTGTATTCCATGCTTAAGATTGGATTTAATTTCATTTTAAGCCTCTAAAACACTATCTTAATAATTAATAGACATAGATAAAAATGTATATTATTCATTAATTACTTGGGATGTTACACTGAAGATGCTTCAATCCATTGAGCTCCATCCATAGGCCCTGGAGAGAAGTTGGCGCTTAGTTAGGGGAAATCATAGAGTCGTTCAAACTTTTGGTCAAGTTCATATCCTCAATATGAAATATAGAAATAGTTTAAACCGCTGGTGTCATCTTCTTGTTCCAATTTCTCACATTTTGTGGGAAGGGGTGTGAGTACCTTGTTCCCAGGTCATACCCTGAGTTGATTTTTTCCCCTTTGGGGTCCCTTGTGTTTTTGGAGAAAAGTTTAAAATTTGGGTTAGGTACGTTGAAGTGCATATTTTGTGTGTGGTTAGCAGTAACCATGTGCCAACCCAGGGGACTGTGTGATAAGATACAGTAGCTACCACATGGTCCCCACACGTGTATGATCCTTGGCCAGGGAAACTATGTGAAGTTTCCTCTTTGGACATAATGATCCACACAGTTAACTCACGGTTTCCCAAACCGTGTGAACCAATCGTACGACCATGCCAGATCCTTTAAATTATGATTTTTTTTGTTCTTATCTCATAATAGTTAGTTAATATGGTAGGGTTTTATTTTTCTATACCCCCAATGGGTCTCATGTATGTTTAATTGGATTAATTATGATATTAATCTACCCCTAATGCTGGGAAGTCTATTCGAGGCCCCGTGTTAGTGTTTTCATTTTGTCTTAAGTAATGTTGTGTTTGTTATTATGGTAAAGAGAACCTACATGGGTATCATTTATGTTATCATGGAAAAGTAATAATTTTAGTTTAACCCTTATAATGGGGAGACCGTTCTTTCCTTCCCCAATTGTTTTCCTTATTCTTTCGTAGAAATTGAGTTGTCCCTGGTGGTGGTATGTCCAGATTGGGTCAAACCGTACTAGTGACACAGTTTTCTCCATGGTGTATTCTAGGTATGAGGTAGTATTGTTTAAGTCCATCTATTCACAAATTTGTTACTTGGGTAAATTTGGGGTTGGATAACACCCAATGGTTTTGTTTACGTAATGTTGTGGTAGCGTTATTCTAGTTCATTGTTCGTTTCAAGTGGATTGCTTGAGCGTCATCTTGTAGTGTTTGAGGTGTTTTGTTTTGGGATGTAATTTGAATGTGTTTCATAATTATAAGTAAGTGGGGTTATTTTTGGTTGGTGAAAGTATTATCTTCTTTTGTTTGATCAACTGGAGATGTTCATCTATTTTTAAGCGGGTGAAAACGTGGCAAGGAAGTCTGTCTTGGTCTATCGTTTGGGCTTTGCTTTTGCATCTGGTGTTTATGTGGCATTCCGGGGCAGAATGCTTTATGGTGGGGATAATTGTTACACCCATGACTTATATTAAAGTTATTTCTCATTTAATTTACATCCTTGCTTTGTTTTGGGGGTTTCCTTAGGTTTTAGGGAGGAATAGATGAGTATTCATGAATTGGGCCAATCCGTGAGCCCAATTTCAGATTAAAAAATAAATTTTGAATCTTTTATAACCTTTTAATTTTTAAACATTTTTCACCCATTCAACTTCCTAAATCACCTCCCCTTACCTATTAACCCCACCATTTAAATTTAAATCTTTTATAAATCCATAACCAGGGTTTATATGGGTTTTTATGTAAGGGGTTGGGCCTGCCCGAAAGCCCATTTTCTTTTTTTAAAATAACTGTTTATTTTGTTATAACTTATTCAGTATTTGGGATTTTCGGTGATTCGAAGTCTCACCCAATCCCAATTAACCCATCCGTGCATCGGAGCTCACTCCACCCACTTTGGATCTCTGGTTAATCACGATTTGTTGCCGAACTTCATAGGTTTCCTTAAATCACCCAGATTTGCAGAGGTAAAGTATTTCCTTCATAACTCTCTCAATTTTTACTCTTTTCCCCCATTCAAATTCCTAAATGATCTCCTTTTCCTTGTTTGAACCTCCCTTGAAGGTTTTGGTATTTTTGAAATCATCTAATGGTATTTTTTTGGGGATATTTATAGAAGATATTTTAAGTAAGTTGTTCTCCTTTGTTCTTTTTTCAATTTGTTTAGGGTTACATCCAATTTACCATGGGTTTCAACCCTTATCTTTGAGGTTACTAATTTCCAGAAAGTATTGTGTTTCATGGTCTGAAATTCTGGTTTTAGGTCTGGTTTACCTTCTTTGAGGTGCGGCGGTGGTGCGTATGAGTTTCGCACAAAAGATTCAAGGGTTTCCATGGTTTTGGTAGGTGGTTAAATTGTGTATGAAATCATTTCGAATTGCCTACTATTTTTATGGTATCTTCATGCTAATTTAATTTTATTATTTCTGAAAAAATTGATTTAGTGGTGTTTTATTTAGAATGAATCCTAAGTGCCAATTTCATGTGAAATTGGGGGTTTCTTCATGGAAACGTTTTATTAGATTAATTAGGTATACCCTATAAGTAAATAGTTTATTATATTTAACTATTATAGAGATAAAAATACTGTTCTTAATGATTATCCCTGGTGTTTTTTTTTGCAAAATCTGGTTTTAATGGTGTTTGTGAACCACATGAAATTCTAAGAGTTGTGTTGTGTAAAAATGGAGATTTTGCACAGATGTTGTTTCTTGAACAATATGGTGCTACCCTAAAAATGATTTTGGGTTTTCACTGAAATGTATTAGGCTTCCCTTTATGTTTTGGAAATTTAAAAATGTGCACATAGTATTCAAGTTAGGTTTATAAGGAGTTTTGTGTCTAAAACACTACAGGATTTTGAGGAATTGTTTTATGAAAAATCTAAGTGTTTTGTTGCATGTTTTAAGTGGTATAAAATGTGATAGATAATGTATTGGTTATGATTGACCAGTAATGGTGTTTTATATGAAAATTTAATTATTTTTCATTCTAAAATTTATTGATCATAAAAGGGGATGCTCGGGTACCTAGGTGGGGCGGATTTGTACTAGTACGGCTAGTGGACTGGATGGGTTTTGTCCCTGTTTCACATAGAATTTGGATAAAGACAACCCTAACTAAACAATGTGGATTATTATTGGAGACCACTAGGTTATGGGTATGTTCCCTACTAGTGGCTCGTGCACGAGAATGAGATTTTCTATGGTTACTTTACACCGAGGTACGAGGTACATACGGCCCAAGACAACCTAGTGCCTAGGGGTGTTCCCAATGTTGTTTCTCATTGGATTTGTAGTATTTACCCTTGTATTAGGGTGTGTTTGGATGTAAATTACAGTATCTATCATTTATATTTCATGGTGTTAATATTATTAAAATATTGGATTGAAATCTATTTTCAATTGGAGGTATCATTTCTTGAAATTTTAAAACTACTTTTCCATGTGTTTGAAAACTGATTTCTTTTTCACATTGTATTTCTTAATCATTGTATTCATTGGGTGGAATCCTATTTGGCGTAGGCTCACACCCTACTTACACCCCTTTGGTGTAAGTAGACTTGGTTATGTTTGATTCAGGTAATGTAAAGGCTACGGGTGATGGCAGTTCAGGGTGTTAGTTCCCATCCTTGGTGCAGAGTTGTGGAGAGAGCTTGTGGGTGATGGCCCCTAGTTGTGTGGAGTCCTTGGGGCTGTATTGATGTTATAATTATTTTTATTTGGACCTCTTGTATTACATTTAAACCAATATATTTAGTCCCTTTTTCACTTATATCTTGTTTAGCTCAAACATTTCAGATTTATATTATGGATTGTTTTTAATGTTTTATGCTTTCATAATCAGGTAAATCGTTCCCAAACCTAAATCAATGACACCCGGGCACTTGTGCCAGCCCGTGGGGATAGGGAACGCCCTTCAGGTCATGTCACGAACTGGGATTGGTGCCAGTTTTGGCTGC
Organism: Viscum album; assembly: GCA_963277665.1. Lineage (NCBI taxonomy): Eukaryota > Viridiplantae > Streptophyta > Magnoliopsida > Santalales > Viscaceae > Viscum > Viscum album. The sequence goes on from OY728155.1 coordinate 1,675,129,732, forward strand.
GACCAGATTCGGTTCGTGACACAAACAATATCTTATTTTTCAGATAAAATTAAATGTTTAGATATTTTTTATTTATCATAAGCTCTATGTGGAAAATTCAATGTTTTTTGGGATTTTCTAAGGATTCATAATAACCTAAATCATACATATTTTTATATGGGAGATTTTTGAAGTGATTGTGTATTAATTTTTAGATGACTTGTTTATCTAATACTATTACATAACTAAAAAATTTATCTAGATTTTAAAATTTTCAAATATTTTAATTCAATTTTTATTTGGAGTCCCTTAAACACCCTTCTCATTAGTTAGAATCATCTATAAGAACTCAGAAGATAGTAACCCACAATTTTATCCTTACTCTTTAGTCTTATACTATTTATTCCATGTGGTTTCATCAAGGTTACCTTAAATTCTTATCTTCTTATCTTATCTTATTTCAGTCATGTCAAATATTATTTCTCTATCATTAATAATAAATCATTGAGATTCCATTGTCAGGGGAAACAAATTGGTTTCCATTTATTATTTGGGTTTTAATAATATTATATTAATCCAGCCTTACCCCTTATAGTATTAAAATAATTTTGAAAAACAATTTCATGCAACATCCATATGAAGATCAATTTATTTCCCCACAATAAAAAAATTATGAGTTATTTCTCAAAACTAATAATTGTTTTAGTAATATAAAATTTATAATTGATGATTATAATTATTATATATTCATTATGATGTTATTCTCTCTTGGTTATCATTTCACATGGAGAATAGATTTCAAAAATTAATATAAATTATATTTTATTGTAATTTATTCACACAAAGGGATTGAAAAAATTATATTGTATAGGTTTTTGTAAAATAATTTATGAATTTTTCAAAAAATAATTTATCATGATTTAAAAGGAATATATATCATTTTTTAAAATGGATTTTAAAATAATAAATTCATCCTAGAAAACATTAAATTAGGATCACCATGTAATATTTTTTTATATTTATTACTTATATTTCCTATTTTTAAGAAGGGTCTTGGTCAAACTATAAATAATTTTTTTATGTTTTATTCATGTTTTATTAAATGACTGTTTCAATTTTATCATATTTTAGGAATTCATCGATCTTAAATATTTTCTATTCTATTGAATATATAACCCTTATATTTTGATTATGTGTGGATGAATTCTAATGTGATATGTGATATAGATGGATGATGAATTTATATTACATTGTAAACAAATTTTTAATTTATATATATTAAATGGTGATGTTCCATCATACATACCATGATGTCATCAATAGATTTTTATATTGAATTATTTTCTTATCACCTTTTACTATTTAATGGGAAGACTTAGTTTTCCATGTGAAAATTCAAGTGAATTGTATTATAGTAGTTGAAATTATCAACAATCTAGTTTTTCTATAGAGGACAATTATTACTGGCTAGAGTAATTTCTATCTCAAAAGGGTAGGTGAGAACGAAATGAGGTGTAAGTTCTTGTAGGATCATATATGATAGCTATATAAATGGATTTTTCTATGGTTAGATACAAAAATATCCACTTAGAACCTAATAATTAATTTCATAATCCTTGATTTTTATTATAATTTGTGTTTATTATATAATAATATTTATTATCAATTCATCAGTTATTATTGACAATCAAAAATTCATAATAGATTTATCGTTGATGAAATATAGCCATATTTAGTAATATTATAGGAAAAAGTCCAAAATAAAGTTCACATCAATGAGTTGTGTGAGTCTGTATATTGAGTCTACATGCAAGATAGCAAATTCATGATCACATGAGGTATTGTTTTAAACTCCAATAAGAATCCATTTTTGAAGTTTGCATTTTCCCTTTATTGTATATAGTATTAGTGGTTGTCAGGGAAGTAAGATTTTAATGTTTTGAATATGTCAATGTGATTTTAAAAGATTATTTTATTTGATGTTTGGTTTATTTATCTATTCATGTTAATGAATAAAATTTATCATTGATGATTGCTTGCTGATGATAAATAATTATAGAAGAATCTAAAACCCAATCACGTTGAAGAATAGACCACTCTCCCATGTAATGTTATCATGGAAGAAGATAAACAATGTTTATGTATACGATATATATTGAATATATTCATTAATTATAGTGAAAATATATTTTTATGTTTTTGAGTTTACTTAATGAGATTTCATAGATGGAATTCAGGTTTAAAACAAGTTATATAACGTTTGGAGAGTGACTATTATTAAAAATATTTTGATGTTTCCTTTTGAAGTTGGATCAACCCTTTAATGTTTCTTAACAAAAATAAGGTACTAATGAATATATATATGATTTGATGAATCACAATATAATAATGTGATCAGATGGAGGTTGTAACAAAATGTTTTTTCAGATTGAATTCATAGTTCTGTTAGATGGTTGATAGGGGAAATGTTTTTATGAATGTTTCACTGGGACATTAGAGTAAATTTCATCGAAAATTGATATTATTAGATTCTTAGTGAAGTATTACTCATTTATTAGATATCATAATTCCTTATATATATTATTTATGTTAGATATTCATAGATAAAAAACAGTATGAAATAGAGGTGTGTGAAGGAAAAAATTGGCGTCGTTTGGGAAAATTTGATTTCATAAAAATGTTTTCCTAAATTTTCTATATTTTATCATTTTCTTGGTATACTCCATAATTATAGCCTAGTGTTGGTGAACCATGTGAAATTGGTCAGTGTTTTCATTGCATTCATTTCTGATCATTCACTACTACATGAAAGGAGGGAAGAGTGTTTTGTTTAATAATGATGTATGATCCGAATGGGACGTAATTTTTTCCATTCTGGCCCAAATTCTCCCCATCTCGGTGTATTTAACCAGGTAAGGATAAATGTTATTATCTTATCCAATGGTTAATTTCACTGTTTATCGATCAAATGTTTTAATAAAAATTTTAAATCAAAAAGGGATTCAAATATTTGATGGATACAATTTTCAATTTTGGATGAATTATATGAAAAAATACTTCTAATCCTAGTAATATATGAATTTATAATAGTGATTGATATTATTTCATCAATGGTGGACATTTTTGTTTATATGAAGTGGATTAAATGGAATTACATGTTAATAACAATATAAATTATGCTTTTATAGGATCAATGTCCAATGTAATCTATATGAATGTTATTTCATGTAATTCCTCACATTATATGTGGTAAAGGATTCTAAATATTAACTAGGGTGATTCAAATGTAAATGAAAAAAAGCTGTAGAGTCTATTGTATAAGTATAAGGATATGAGAGAGCACCATAATATTTCTGTTAATTCATTCGTTGACCAGGTGAATGTTTTTGAAGAAAATTGTTTGGTCTTAGATAAATTATTGATGATATTAATAATACATTAACCTCTGTTAAATCCAAAGTATTCTGTTCTGGAAGTCAAATATCTGAACGAGATGACAATGGATAACTTTCACAATGCTCTTATTGTATATAATATCAAAAATGATAATCGGTTTGTGGAAAAACATAAGTCCAAAATTTTTTAATTCATGCATATAAAGAGTATCAGTATTAAATATGGGAAGGAAGAATAAGATATGGGTGACATCATGTCATTCATTTCATCAAATTTACAAAGTGGAATATGAAAGGTCAACGGAAAACTTCCACTTACAAGTATTCACTGTGGAAATGCTTTCACATCTTATTTTATAGTTCCTGAATTAGTTTCAAGATGTTTGTGAGGATGAATTATTAATTAAAATGAATACTTATTCATCCTATGTTAATCGAAAGAGAAGTTTTAAAGTAAATTTCATCGAAAAGAAGAATCATCTTTCACATGAAAATGGAAATTTTAATAAATCTGAGGATGAAGAGATGGATAACTACTATTATCATGTTAGAAACGTTATGGTAGAATTTTTAAGTATATATTATAAAATGGTGTAAAGGTAAAATTTTGATGAATAAGATAATGGAATATTTGATATCCAATATTTAATAGAAGCCTATCTTGATGATATCAATGTATGGGGAACCAAAATGATGAATGAAAATTTAGTAGATCATGATGAAAATCATTAGTTGTAGTTGAAGGATGATGGGAAAACTGTGACCAATGATGAAATTGAAAAACTCAAGTCCTAAATTATAGTTAATTTAACTAATACTATTTAGTACAATCTCAAAGGAGAATAAAAAAATATTGAAATTGATAGTTTGTGTCAAATAGTAAAATATATAATCAAATGAATCAAAGAACATGAAGTGGATTCTGTATAAATATGTTGAATTACATAATATTTGTATAGAATTTAGAATCCTTGTATGAAATCGGGAAATTAGATGACTTAATATATTGAAAATATGTAATTGAAGCATAAAATTACATAAATACAGAAGAAACAATTGTATCCAAATAAAGGGTTTTGTATGACGCTTGATTGAAAAAAATCAATGTTGATTGATCTAAGAGTGCATGCTCCCACTTCAAGATTAAAAATTTATTTTTTTAAAAATATGAATCATAATGATCATAGAAACCAAGAATGAACTGGTCTTACAATATTGTATAGGAATATACCTTGTATCATGTGTTATTATCCTGGAAATATGGGAAATTCTCCAAATATATCTTCCATATATAAAAGGTAAAGAAGGAAAAAAGGGAACCTAATGTGGACACATCAAATTAAATATTTATGGAATGATTTATATGGACTTTATTTATAGTGTAGATGATTGATACACATTGATAAATATTTTTCATCAATAATGTAGTGAAATGTGCAGTACGAAGATATTATTGACGGGGATGTGGGTAACATAGTGGGAGTATAAGTTGATAATGATGATTTAAAATAATATACTATGGATAGTTATAAGGAAGTAAAATATTTTTATGCACAGATGTCAAAGAGTCAAGCTGTAATTAATAGGTAAAATGCCATTGGTGATTAAATAGAACAATTTGAAACATAGAGAATAAAGTATTTACAACATACATATTTCCTATATTAGGTAGAGAATAAATTTATTTAGGATGAAGTTAGAGATGTGAAATATTATTATTCTATGAATTAATAGTTTAACCAAATTGAGAAGAATAGTTTTGGTATATTTTTCCAAGATCATCATATATGAATTTATTTGATACCAAATGGGTCTTTTGTGACAAGATGAATGAAGATGATACAAAGAATTGATAAAAGCATGAGTAGTGTGAAAAGAGTACCCCCTGATAGGGGGCATCAATGTTAATGAATATTTTTCACCTATTTAATGGGTACAGTCATTCGAATTAGTGTTTTCATTAGAAGTAATAATGATGTTCAATGATTTCTAAATGGATGTGAAGTTATTATTTGATAGTGTATTTCTAGAAGAATAAGTGTATATAGAGAAACCATATGGTTTTCTCAATAATAAATATTATAACAGAGTCATTTGGATGACAAAAGTGGTATATGGGATGATGCAAGCACTGAGAGAATCATATTCAAGGCTATAACAATTTTTGAAGAAACATGGTTTTCCACATGATGGATTTGATTGAAAACATTATTTCAAAAAATTTAGTTGTTAATGGATGATAGATCTATAGTTTTTTGACGATATAATATTTGGTGGAATATATGAAGCATAATGATATATTTTCATCAAATTTATGAAAAGTGAGTTTGAAATGACAATGATTGGTGAACTGACATTTTTCCGTTGTCTATAGGTGAAACAAGGAGTCAATGGAGCATTTATTTATCACCCCTAATTTCCACGAAATCTCTAAAAATATTTCAAATGGATAATTCCAAGGATATGATGACTCCAATTCCTACATTAATGAAACTTTCATGACATGATGACGAAAAATAGTTAATGTCACAGAATATAGGATGACTAATTAAAGCCTATTATAATTTATATAGACAAGACATGATATTTGTTTCCACATTCCAATTAGAACCATTTATATGTAATTACAAATAAATAAAATTATTTGAAGAAAAAATAATTCATTAGTATATCAATGGTATGATGGATTTTGGTTAGCGGTATGATAAAAAATATTTGCAAAATTTATTGGGCTATACAGATGCAGATTGGGCTAGATTATAAGATTATAGAAAATAATCATTAGGTGGTTATTTCTATTTTGTTATAATTTTTTATATATTTTATAAGAAAAAAACATGATTTTAATTCATTGAGTACTGTAAAATCTAAATAAATTGCTGGTACTCAAGCATTCTCACAACTACTATAGATGTATTAGAAACTTGATGATATGTTTATTGAAGTGATGTTTCCAAATATATTAAATTTTAATAATTCAACTCTTATAAATAAAATAAAAAATTCATTACATAATTGATGGACTATGGACAATAAAATAATTTATCATTATACCAATGAGGTTGTGGAGCATGGGCTTGTAAAGTTAGAGTATCTGCCTATAGAAGCACATGTAACAAATTTTATGATGAAGGCCTTGCCAATATAGTATTTTTAATAACATTAATTGGACTTTTGATTGTAGTCAACTCACCATATTTTAAAAAGTGTGTATGTGAGAACCCTCTCACCAAGTATTGATGTGGTTTTTATTTGTGTACAAATATAAGTTCATTACAAGATTACAGTCATAGAGGAGAGACCTTTCGGTTCATTGATAAAGGAGGAGAAAATATATTTGATTAGGATGGGTGGATAATATGATAACAGAAGTTTTGAAAATTATGATGCTAAATATGTTTGATCAAATGTTATATATCCTGACAGATGGGGTTCATGTTGAAGATAGTTTAGAGGTTTCTGAATTAATTGATTTATTGATAAACATTTCATGATAATATTGTTTCTCACATCGATCCTAGATCTTGTGGGATTAGAGTATTTTTCGAGTAAATCATTGATCACTACCTAAATCATAATTTGAAATCTTTTGTTGATGATGCAGTAATATTTAACATTGTATCAAAAGGTGAAGAGTTTTCAAAAAACGGAAAGGGGGAGATTGTTGAAAAAAACTATCATAGTAACTTTTCAATTATGTTGAGTTTATTATGTTTGTTGAAAAAGTATGTTTCCAAATATAGTTGGTGTTTTATAAATATAATTTTGACATTTAATGTTTAAAAAAGGAGTAGTTGAGGTTGAAAGCATCCAAAAGGGAGGAAACAATATAAATAGCCATTGAAGCCTCTCATTCGAGGAAGCATGCCTTAACTAAAATCCAAAGTCTCTCAATTCATGAATTTGATTCATGAATGATATTTTAGGTGTTATGGTTTTCATAATATTATCTATTTCATGGATAATATTACTTATCAATGGTTTTCTCAAATTCCTAAAATATGTGAGATTCACAAAGGATAACTGGAATTCTTAAAAGGATTTAGGTTAGTGAAGGATAAGTGAGCTTCTTGAAAGTGAGGTAATAACAAATGTGATGTTATATTTGAGAAAGTGGTGAGATTTAAAAATTTTGTGGTGTTCATGAAAGTAGTATATGATTATGAATAATTATGATGTTTTGTAAAGTCATTGTGAGCTTTGTGAAAGCATAATGCATCACGAAATCGGGGATAATGGATACCTAAATAAGTCAACAAACTGATTGTTTTCATCATGTGGATGAATGTGAAAATTAATAATTCCATAAATGAGGTGAAAAACATATTGATTTAGGTGATCAAAATAAAAATAATCTAAATGAATAGGGATCACAATTTTTTTGAGTGTGTAATGGGCTTTCAAATTGGGATTGGTTGTAAACTAGGAGATATAGTGAGTCCACATTGAACCCTGTAATATCATTGTACATTAGTGGGTTTGGTACCTGGTCACATTTATTTTGTATGATCCATGGATGAATCCCAATATAGTTAAACCATTTAAAATTTTATTTTCTTCTGTATGATTTCTTTTATTCTCATAGACTACCACATGAAATGAGAGAATAATGTTTTGTTTAACAATAAAAAAACTATTTAAAGGGGAAGAAATTATTATCATTCACACCCTGATTCACCCCCTCTCAGGCTACATAACCTAGTTTGGATAAATATTTATAATATTCGGAACAATATTTCACACCACATGTCACTAAATATTCTAGGTAGTGGCATGTAGTTCCATACAAAGAACCCATATACATACTTTTTGAATATTAGTCCTGGGAATAGACTTATTTAAGTCTTTATTATTCCTCATTCCCCCATAGGAAACTATTATATTCTTCTTAACATATTGATACCTTGGACTATTACTACACCATGGGTCTGGAAAAATAATCATTGAGTAAGGTATTACACATGAAATAGTGAAAAGATAAATGAGAGGTATTAAGGGATATATTTCCTACTTCAAAATAATTGATAATATCATATTCATCCTCCACTAGATACTCATGGGCCCCTGATTCCTAGAATAGCTCAGCCAGTACAACAATAAAAAGGTTATGTCCCAAGGAACCTGATGTAGACTCCATTATCAAGTACCCTTAAGGAGTGATAAGAAACTTTGAGACCATTTAATGAATCTCTTCAACCTAACATAATGAATCTACAATATGAAAATAAATCTAGTTAGTACCTTGAGTATTTTTAAAGTGGATATTTATTTTCGATATATATTTTAATTTTTCACTTTATAAATCAGCTCGATCCACATGCACTATAACATTTTTTACTATATAAATCTACTCTATCCACATGAACTATAACATTTTTCACTATATAGAAAAACATCCCCATAGTTAGGAAGGTACATAACCTCATACTTTTATGGGTGTTCATTATTGTATGTATCCACCCAATAAATAAATCAACCATGAATCAAAAAAAATACATGGTTTTGGGGTATCTAATGAATTACACAAAAATTTCTACTAGGTGAACTATCCTTACTCTTAGATGTACTATGAAAACTTGTGTAACCCTCATGTGTAGTTTTATATGAAATATTTTAGCCACCCCACCATTCCATATTTATAAATATCAAGGAATATCTAGAATAATATCTTCAATTATATATCTAGGTATAGGGAAAAATCTCCTCACTAAACCACTATTAGTACCAACAAAAACACCTTTTCGAGGACAACGGTTTGTTTTGTGACCCTTTGTGTGAAAGATATTAATAGAAACTCAGTTTTTTATTAGAAAATGATTTAGATTCCTATAATTTTATAGATATCATGGAAACTAATCATAAAATATCTACGCTGATGGTGGGAAGAATTTTTGTACTTTTATTTTCTATATTGTAATTTTGAGATGAGATCTCGATGGAACTCGATAATGAATAGTGGAATCCAAATTTCCTCATGTATTCTAATTATATATAGGTGGTCTATAAAAACCCGATAGGTCTATAATACGTTTTACCTCATGCAAATTAATATCTAAATTTTCTTCTTGGTTACAGATCAAACACCATATCACAACCTACCTGATTTTCCAAGATATTCTCCTGGTACTCAGTGGTGCATTGACATGCAAAAATCTCTCCAGCTGAAGTTTTTTTTTGATGTCTAAGTTGAAATATTAAGTTTATTTAATTGAAAACATATTTTCCATCATGTAAGGGTTAATAATGGGGATATTTTTCAAAAAAATATTATTAATATCATAATACAATGAGTTATATAATCAATGATAACTTCTTGCATAAATATTTCGTCCACCCATAAAAACTAATATAGCACTATCCGTTGGGAATCGAGGTACTCCCTTTTATCATTCGTTATTAGTATCACCAATATCCATTTTTGTGGATAAATTCTTCACATTTCCAATCTATGTTGTTCTCCACTAATAACATTATTCGTGAAGTTCCATATTCATCAACTTGAGAAACCATATTGATAGTTTAGTAATGTAATTGAAATTTTCCATGAAAATAGAGAAATGATCAATTTACTCAATGATCTATTGTCCAAATGTTGTCTATCAAAATTATTTATTAGGGTGGGGGTAATCATTCAATAACCTATCTTATATGAGACTAGTGGATAAGATACTAGAAATAATCTCCATTTTTATGAATTGATCATCATATCCCCCATCTGACCGAATTATAGGGGGATACACCTTTTATGGTAAACAAATATCCTTGATAGACCAGGAATGAATTATAGTCAATGAATTATATTTTGGTTCTACATAATAATAGACACAGAAAAATAAATGAGATTATTGAGTCTATATTCAAACTATGTATGAAAATTTTGAAATTTATGATCACATAATTATGTTTTTTTGATCCCCTGCCAAACCATTTTCTGAATCCCCCTGGACTATAACTACCTTAATACTCCCCACAGTGAGAGGTTCTTGATTTTATGTGATGTTAAATTGACTAAGAATATAAAACCATGAATTATACTCTTCAAAAAATCCATATTGAGGGTAAGTCTATATTGTATATTGTAGTTGAAAACCGTGATGTGAATTACCTCATGTATTACTTTCAAACTATAGTAAAAAAACATAAATATTTAACACATCTCCCATCTATAAAAAATAATTTTCAGGAAATTATTTAAATACTCATGTCAGGAAAGGTTTCATCAAACACATATCTAATATGAGATCTCTATTATTCAAACCCATTTTAATGTATTGTATTAGAAACAATAAATCATGAGAATGTTGGAATATGGGAACATTATTATCCAATAAAAATTTACTCTTACATTCTTTATATACATGACATTAATTTCCACTATTCACCTCGTATCCTTATACATATGACTTGGGTAGGGTGGTTTATACATAATCCCCACACATGTCCTTACTACATCTCTAAAATATCAAGTAATAAAAATGTGTAATACCCACCCATTCTATTATAAGTATGCCTTTCAAGAAACAAGAATCCTAACAACATGATGTTAAACTATCAGAAATGGTTGTTTCATATTACCATAAATTTTATGACTTAAATTATTTTGTTTTTGATTAATTCTATTAAAGGATACATAATATTTTTCCCTAATGGCCTCTCATAACGTCACATCTATCCCAACTCCCCTTGAGAGGTTATATTTTCCCCATCATTGATTACCACTCTATAGAGTATTAACAAGTCTAAAGATCTTCCATATAAATAAATATTCCATAAATATCCCCCATTGGACTTAAACCACGAGGGTCCCCACTATACTGTAGCATGTGAGTATCCCCAATATATAATAATCACGATCATTCTCATTTTCACTAAACCATGAGTATCCCCACTACACCCTGAAATATTAGCATCCCCATTAAACTCTACTCCATGTGGGTCCCTATTATACTCTTTACCCCAATCATCCACACTAGGCTATAATCCATATGCATCATCAATGTAATATAAAATCTGGGCCTCCATACTATAATATAAATATTTTGAATCCTCACTAGAACTATAAACCATGATTTTCCCCACAAGAATCAAAACTGTGAGCATCCCCTCTATAATTTTTACAATGATCACTTCCCTATTTATTTTTAGAATACACAGTGTTATCACCTTCCTAGATTCAAAACCCCTAACTCGTTCTTATTTATGTTATGAGAAAAATATTCCTTCATATTATAACACGAGTATAATAAAATAAGAATCAAAAATTCCCATGACACACATCCCTTATCAAAATGACTTGTACTGGATATACTTGGACTATGTGGTGGAATCTTTTTTTGAAGAATTATTCACACATTATACACACAAAATATATTTATAAAAAATTGATCACAATGTATATAGGTAGAAGAAATGAACCACTATATATGGAGGATGTTTATTATCTCTTTTTTTAGGTTTGTAGTTGGTGAAATTTTAGGGAGATATCATACAAAACAATAGGGTATAGTCTAGAATTTTCATTTAGTTATGTAACTTTTTAAAATTCCATATTAAACTAATAAGAGATTCTATATTCCTTGATTTGTTCCATTTCTATCTTGGATACAATGATTTTTATTGCATATTTCATGATGGAAATTTTTGTGTGGATATGTTTCTCCATGATTATTTGAATTATTTATATAATTACTACAATATAATTTTGATTATTTATATGTGTTATACATCGAACATATTTATTGTTCGTAAAATATTTATAGAAGAAATTTCTAATTTTATAATTATAAATATGAGAAATTATTCCCATATATTATATATTTATACCCTTGTAACGTTTTACATTCACATTGGAATTCACATACACATTCCCATTTGTGGAAGTCATAATTTGTTATCAAGAAAGAGTATGTCAGATTGGTTCAATATAAATTTGTTTAATGTATTTTTCACATTAACAATTTCAAATCAGAAAAATTTCTCTTCTATATTATTATAATTACAATTACATTATTATTTTCCTGTATCATATCACATAATTCAATTTATCACCCAGGTTTTGTGAAAACCCCACTTCCAAATTATTAGTCTCTATGGAATTTGGTTTATCAAGAGATTTCTTTAATAAATCATTATTATTATTTAGGTATTTGAATTTAATTTCATGATTCATCTTTTCTTTTAAACACAGCTAGAGCTTAATTCTCAATTAAAACTAATTTGGTGTCTCCTAATTATTTATTTCCTCGTATTTAGTTATTTTTTCATCCCAAGAGGGATCAATAGTTTATTTTTATTTATTAATATAATCTATATGAAGTTATTTATCTAATTTCTCTTCCACTTTTTAAATTTTATCACCATAATAATATTTTATTATTGTATGAGTAATTTCATTTCATTTTAATAATTATTATTTTCATTTAATTTAAATAATTTTCATCCACTACAAGTACATTACTCCTTTTCTTCCCATTGATGATTTTTGGGTTGATCATCTTCCTCATTTTATTATAACTTCTCATCCTAAGATCTATACAATTTCCCGATCTTATCCTTAGTTAATAAGTTAAAATTAATGTTATATTATACATAACATTTCATAACACAATCAGTTTGATAAAAATTATATGAATTCATTAAAGATCATGGGATATTATATGACATCAAATTCCTCCTCATAGGACCATTTAGATTCCATATTACTAAAATATTATAGTTTAATTATGTTGTTCCATTTTATATCTATCCATTATTCATCAATTCATTCCCCCTCTTCATCACATAGGCTATCAAGATGTTTTTAATTATATTAATTTAAACATATCAATGTATTAATTCTATTATGAATAATTTTTATCAATAATCTCTATAACAAATATCCTAAATTTATTAAATAGAAAGACCAAATATATAAATAACATAAATAATACATTAAAATCATGTTTTAAATAATACATGAAAGGGTATTCACATAATCCTAATACTGAAAGGATTAGTTGTTTAGAAATTAGTAAAATAAATATATTATTTTATAACAATTGGAATCATTTTCCATAACTGTTCTCTTGAAAACCATTTAGTAGACATGTCACATGACGTAATCATTTTATTACCCGTATAATAGAATCATATTAAAATATTGTTATCAAAATCTCAACAAGTGAAAAAATTTAAATATATTATATCATATGAATTGGTTAAATATAAAGAAAATAATATTGAAATAAGAGTTTATAATACCATTTATGATATTAAAAAAAATAGATGATCCACATATCATATTAAGAAATCAATAAGAAAAAATTAATCACAAATCATATAACATGTAAACATGACATATGGTAGAAGATACACAAAAATGAATAATCATGAAAAAATGGAATTTCATGGAAGAAAAATTAATATTGTAAGTTGGAAAAATATAATGAAAATCATAGAAATATTAAATATTGTGATAAACATGTAAACATGTTATATAAAAAAATAGTAAAAAAGTGTGTCCAAAACCATTATTCCTATTCCAATATGAACAAAAAAATCATGTAAACACCAGAAAATGTGAGAAAACCCATCATTCCCACAACAATGTTAAAATACTATTATCTTCAGGCCAAAATATATCATGATATGTAATATTATACCAATAAATTAATTGGAAATATATGACCCTACCCATTATCATCCATACATTTTTTGTTCCACAAAAATATAATTATCATAATATTATAAATAACACCAGTAAAAAATAATGTGTTTCTTAAATATATCACATAACATGAACATCATAAATCATGGTATATCAAAATCTCATTATCCAAAATGGCTAATAACATAAAAAATCCATCAATTATTAATAGATATAAAGTTTATGTTATTGAGATCCAAATCTTTGATAGATTTTCTTTGAAAAACAAATTAAACATCGTTGTAAGAGTCAAGGTAATATACCCCTTTTCAAATTGTAATGACTTTGTTCTCTATGTTTGATATTGGTCTATTGGATAACCAATGGTATTTTACCTATTAATTGAAGCTTGACTCTTCAGCATCTGTACAGAAATATATTTGACTTCCTTATAACTATCCTTAGTATATTATTTTTAATCATCATTATCCACTTATAATCCCACTAAGTTAACCACATCCCCATCAATCTTATCTGTGTACTCCTCACTATGGTACTTTTTTTTGATGGTAAATATCATGAAGTTGAATATCTACAATGTAATTGGAGAAGAATATATGGGTTTTATATCTAGAGTGGATGAAAATAGGTTTTTTCAAAAATTTATTGGAAAAATATGTCATTCATTATTCAAAGACCTTGTCAAAGGTGATTTAGATATAGATCATTCCATTATATCACATGATCATACCCACAGTTAGATTATTTTAAATAATTGAATTTCATCAGAATTATGTAAACATGTAATGATCTAATTTAACCCAGAGCGGGTGAATTTAGTTATGCAGTGGTGTGTGTACCCATCTCACTAAGAGACATCTATGGTAACATGTATTATGTTCTTATAAATAATTATTTCAATTGGATTAAATTATTATTTTCCACTTCAAACTAGAATAATGTGTTCAGTTTCATAAAAAACATCATAGGGAATCTAATGATGGTTGGATAAAATATTTTTAAATTTCTTTCTGGTAATGGTACATAATTTACCAACAACCATGTGTAAAATATTCTTATGAAACATCGATTAATGAATCAATTTTTGGAAGATATAACTCGTCAACAAAATTAAGTGGTTGAGAGGAGGAATTGAATCATAAACAATATAAATAAATAATTCATATTCAAAAGGAACTACTAGATATAATTTGGAAGGAAGTAATCTTGTTATTAGTCTAAATATAAATCATGGATTTACTGCATCAAAAATAAGATAATACTCTCTATGATATGTGGTATTCTAAGAATCTAATATTGAAATAGGTTTATATAAGTTCTTTAATATAATAAACAGAAACCACATAAATTTCATTATTTTTGTGATGAGTGGATATTCCATTGTTATTTGGGAAAAAGAAAAGATTATAAATATTTTAATAATAGCTTATAAAATTAGTTAAAATAAATTATGTCATTGTAGAATAGATTGATAGAATCATCCACGACATAGTGAAAAGTATGTAGATAAGATTAATGGGGATATGGGTAACCTAGTGAGAGTATAAGTGGAAAATGATGATTTAAAATAATATACTAAGGATAGTTATAATGATGTCAAATATATTTCTGCACATATGTTGAAGAGTAGACCTGAAATTAATAGGTAAAATACCATTGTTGATCAAATAAAACAATTTCAAACATAGAGAATGAAGTCTTTACAACATACATATTTCCTATATTAGGTAGAGCATAAATTTATTGAAAATGAAGTTGGAGATAAGAAATATTCTTATGCGATGAATGAATAGTTTAACCAAATTGAGAAGAATATTCATTATATATTTTTTCAAGATCAATAAATATGAATTTATTTGATACAAAATGGGTCTTTTGTGACAAGATGAATGAAGATGACACAAAAAATTGAAAAAAATCATGACTAGTGTGAAAAGTGTACTCCCAGATTTGGGGTATCAATGTTGATGAATCATTTTCACCTATTTCATAGGTAGAGTCAATCAGATTAGTGTTTTCAGTAGATGTTAAATTAATGATCAATGATTTCTAGATGGATGTGAAGTTATCATTTCAGAGTGGGATTCTAGAAGAAGAAATGTATATAGAGAAACCATATGGTTTTCTCATTAATAAATATGATAATAGAGTATGTTGGATGACAGAAGTTGTATATGGGATGAAGTAAGCACCGAGAGCATCATATTCAAGGCTATAACAGTTTTCTATGAAACATGGTTTTACACATGATGGATTTGATTATAACCATTTTTTAAAAAATTATAGTCGTCAATGGATGATAGTTCTAGAGATTTTTGATGATATAATATTTTGTGGAATAGATGAAGCATAGTGATATATGTTCATAGAATTTAAGAAAAGTGAGTTAGAAATTATAATGTTTGGTGAACTGAAATTTTTCCATTGTCTATAGGTGAAACAAGGAGTCAATGGAACATTTATTTCTCAATCCATATTTCCAAGGAAACGTTAAAAATATTTTCAATAGATAATTCCAAGGATATGATGACTCCAATGCCTACATTAAGGAAACATTCACGAGATGATGATGAAAAATAGTTAATGTCACAGAATATAGGATCACTAATTAAACCTATTATAGTTGACATATACAAGACATGATATTTTTTTCCACATTCCAATTAGAACCATTTATATGTAATCACAAATAAATCCACTTACTTGAAGAAAAAATAATTCATTAGTATATCAAGGGTATGATGAACTTTAGTTAGCAGTATAATAAAAAATATAAGAAAAATTTAATTGGCTATACAGATGCAGATTGGGCTAGATTAGAATATTATAGAAAATAAACATTAGGTAGTTATTTCAATATTTTTATATTTTTTATGTATTTTTGTTGAAAGTAACATGATCTAAATTCATTGAGTATTGTAAAATATAAATAAATTAGTGGTAATCAAGCGTTCTCACAACTACTATAGATGAAGTAGAAACATAATGATATGTTATTTGATGTAATGTTTCCGAATAGAATCCATTGTAATAATTAAACTCTTATAAATCATAGAAAACATTCATTACATAATTGATTTATTGTTCACATTAAAATAACTTATCATTATACCAATGAGGTTGTTGTGGAAGTGCTGGTAATGTTAGAGTATGTGCCTGTAGAAGCACATGTTAATAATTTTATGATGAAGGCCTTACCAAAATAGTATTTTTTATATAATTAATTTGATTTTGGATTGTAGTCAACTCACCATATTTTAAAAAGTGTGTATGTGATACCCCTCTCACCAAGGTTTGATGTGGTTTTTATTTATGTACAGAAATAAGGTCATTACAATGTTACACTCATAGAGGAGAGACCTTTTGGTTCATTGATAATGGGGGAGAAAATATATTGATTAGGATGGGTGGATAAGATGATAGCGAGAGTTTTAAGTATTATGATACTATATATGATTGATCAAATGTAATATATCCCGACATATGAGGTTCGTGTTGAAGATAGTTCAAAGGTTTTTGAATGAATTTATTCATTGATAAACACTACATGATAATAATGTTTCTCACATCAATCACAGATCATGTGGGCCTAGAGTAATTGTTGAGTAATTCATTGATCACAACCTAAATCGTAATATGAAAACTTTTGTTGATGATGTAGTAATATTTAACATTTTATCAAAAGGTGAAGACTTTTCCTCAAACCGAAAGCAGGAGATTGTTGAAAAAATAATCATTGTAACTTTTCAATTATATTGAGTTTATTGTGTTAGTTGATAAAGTATGTTTCCGAAGTAATTTGGGGTTTTCTAAATATAATTTTGACATGGTAAGTTGAAAAAATGAGTAGGTGAGTTTGAATGCTTCCAAAAGGGAGGAAATAATATAAATAGTCTTTGATGCCTCTCATTCGAGGAAGCATGCCTTAACTAAAATCCAAAGTCTCTAAATTCATTAATTTGATTCATGAAAAAAAATTTAGGTGTTATGTTTTTCATAATAGTATCTATTTCTTGGATAATGTTAATTAGCAATGGTTTTTTCAACATCATAAAAGTTATGAGATTCACAAAGGATAAGTGGTCTTCGTAAAAGGATTGAATATTATGAAGGATAAGTGATCCTCGTCAAAGGGATGGAATAAAAAATGCTATGTTATAATTGATAAAGTGGTGAGATTTAATAATTTTGTGTTTTTCGTGAAAGTAGCATATTATTTTGAATAATTGGAATGTTTTGTGTAGTCGTTGTGAGCATTGTGAAAGCATTATGCATTACGAAATGGTTAATAATGGATTTCGAAATAAGTCAACTGAATTATTTTTTACATCATGTTTATAAAGGTGGAACTTAATAATTCCCTAAATGAGGTGTAAAACATATAGATTCATGTGATGAAAATAAAAATCATCTATATGAATAGGGATAACACTTTTTTGAGAGAGTAGTGGGATTTCAAATTGTGGTTGGTTGTAAACTAGTAGATATAGTGTGTCCACAGTGAAATCTATAATAACAGTGTACATTAGTGGGTTTGGTTCCTGGTCACATTTATTTTTATTCTCCGTTGAACCTTGTATAATTTTATTATCTTGTGTATGATTTCATTTATTCTCATAGACTACCACATGAAAGGAGATAATAGTGTATTGTTTAAAAATAAAAAAAATTATTTGAAGGGGAATTAATTTTTATCATTTAAACCTTGATTCACACCCTCTCAGGATACATAACCTAGTTTAGATAAATGTTTTATAATATTGGGAACAATATTCAACACTAGAAGTCACTTAATATTCAAGGTAGTGGCATGTATTCCAAACCATAGAACCCATATAAATCAATTGAGTGTGGGTGTAAATCCCTCATATGTTATTCTATGAAATTAACTGGATCGGCAATTCTTCTGCATCTACATCTTAACATGATTCATCTTATTATTTAAGGATACATTATGACATGGTGAACTACTTGATCAGGGGAGATATATTGACAAAAAAATTCATTACGGCTTCATTCCATAATTAAATTTAAACACATCTCACTAAGTGGTTGTGTAGTAATAAGGTCATAAACATTTGGGTCAATGGAAATATCCTCTAATGTGAGGGTTACCTTGGAGTCCTTTTCCTCTACATACATACTAGGTGAATATTCATTCTGATAATCGAGTGACTTAGGTCCTTATTATTACTCATTTCCCATATGAAACTAATAGATTCTTCTTAATGTATTGATACCTTGGACTACTACTCCCCTATGGGTCTGAAAAAATAATCATTGATCAGTTATTACACAAGAAATGTTCAAATGATAATTGACAGGTATTAACTGTTGTCTTGCATACATCAAAATTATTTACAATATCATATTCATTCTCCACTACAAATTCATGGGCCCTGGATTCCTAGACTAGCTTAGCCACTACACCAATCAAAAGATTATGTCCTAAGGAACTTGAGGTAGACTCCATTAACAAGGACCCTTAAGGATTGATATGAAACTTTGAGACCATTGCATGAATTCCCTCTACCTAACGTAAGGAATCTACAATATAAAAATAAAGGGAGTTAGCACATTGAGATCATTTAAGTGGAAATTGATTTTCGGTTTATATATTCATATTTCACTATATGAATCAGCTTGATCCACATGCACAATAACATTTTTTGATCATAAGTGGTCAATGATTCACCCAATGTTTCTGGAAGTATACACCTATACCACTATTGAATCCATGGATTCATGAGATATTGTTCTCGCTTCTTAAGAATAGGGGAGTTTCACCCCTCACTTCCTCTATGATGGTCCAAGAAGATGTTCTTGATTTTTTTCGCTGTATGAATCCTATATATATGAGAGGGGGATAATATGTCAATGTCCCTTTGAGTAAAAAAAATCTGCCCCATGTATGTGTGATCTCATCACCGTGCTGATATTCCCCCAACCCACACGTGTCACATCATTGGGAGTATTCATCACTAAAATACATTTACACCATTCCTTTTAATAGGAAAACTATGTTATATCCTTAATCGAGATTCCCCACATAACATTTCATCACTCGATTTCATCTTGTTTAAGTTAGTTCAATAAGACCTAAATCACATCAATGTAGGTCATTATTTCCATCTAGGGTACTAGAAATGTGGTCTCAAAAATATAATGTTGACTAAATATATCATAGATGAATGGAGATACACGAAAATACTCATAAACATGAGGAAAATCTATATCTCCTCCCATAATTTACTTGCTCCAGGGAATGCTAATTTTATTGAATCTCCCTGATCAGTAACATATGATTCTTTAGGTCTGTTAAATATACTTCCACATAGGTCTAGGATGATTTTTCCAATTGTTTGATCCACTTAATTGGAGAATAATTCATTAGTAGATATTCCCACACTGATGGATTCACCTTGATATGGAATGGATAGACATGGATGTTCATTAATTTACACTACCAAAAAATATGACATCCTCATTAATTAATGAGTTCCAAAAAAATGAAATTTATTTTAAATTGACATTATTGACCTATTTTTTAATTTTCCATAAATGAAATTATATTTCTTAACACCACCTAATGATACACCACTAACTTACCGTGGAAAAAATCACAGAGTATTAATTTTGATGTATGAATAATAATAAAACTAATCTATACGATGATGATTTATTGGGATAACTTCAACTAGAGTTACAATATTATCATTAGGTGGTGATCATTGTTTTTATCATAAAATAGATTACATGGAAACATTAAGAATGGTTTCTAGAAAGTAAAATTAAATTTATCATACAACTTATCGATTATGATTTTATCTATCAGTGGAACCAACACACCAGCTATGAAGAACACTAGAAACATCCTCTCATGGATGGAATTATTACTGTAATACATAATATCTACAGATTTAGTGGTCCATAAATACATAATGTCATGACAATATGATTCACATTCCATTGCATATCAAATTTATTTTCTAATACTAAGATGATATGGCTAATCATGTTGATGTGAGGAAGTTATGACACCGTTTTGAATGTATCTTACCTCATCCCCATATGGGTGTTCATTATTTTATGTATCAACCTAATAAATAAATCCACCATAAATACTAAAAGTACAAGGTTTGTGGGTATCTAATGAGTTACATAAAATACATACTAGGTGCACTATCCCTACTCATAGATGTACTATTACAACTTGGGTAAACCTCATGTGTAGTTTTATGGGAAATATTTTAGCCACCCCATAATTTCCTATTTATAAATATCAATTAATATCATGAATAATATCTTCAATGATACATCTTGGTATAGGAAAAAATCCTCTCACTACAGCTATATTAGTACTAGTAAACACACATTTTCGAGGAAAATGTTTTGTTTTGTGTCCCTTTGTGACATAGATATTAATAGAAACTCATTATGATATTAAAAAATGATTTAGATTCATATAATATTGTGGATATACTGATATATAATCCTTTAATAACTACGATGAATGCAGGAAGAATTTGTGTTTAGTTACCATCTACATAGTAATTTTGAGATGAGATCTGGATGGAACTAGATAAAAAATAGTGGAATCTAAATTTACTCATGTTTTCTAATTATATATAGGTGGTCTAAAAAACAATAGAGGTCTATAATATATATTACCTATATGGAAATTAATCTATAAATTTTCATCTTTTTTACAGATGACACAACAAATCACAACCCACCTGATTGTTCTTGATACGCGCCTGGTACTCAGTGGTGCATTTACATTCTAAAATCTCACCAGCAAGAGATTCGTTTTAAGACGTCCTATATAGAATATTACGTTTATTTAATTGAAAACATATTTTCTCTCATGTGAGGGATAATAATGGGGATATTTTTCTGAAAAACTATATTTATCTCATAAAACAATGAGTTATATAATCAATTATAGCTTCTTGGGTAATGATTTTTTCCACCCATAAAAACTAATATAGCAATATCCTTTGCGAATCCAGGTACTCCCTTTTATCATTCATTAGTAGGTTCACCAGCATCTAGTGTTTTGGATAAATTCCTTCACATGGCCTATCTATGTTATTCTCCACTAATAACATTATTCATGTAGTTCCATATTGAACAACATGGGAAACCATATTTATAGTTTAGTAAAGTAATTGATATTTTCCATGAAAAGAGAGAAATGATAAATTTACTCAATGATCTATTGACTAAATGTTGTCTATCTACATTATTTATTGGGGTAGGGGCAATAATTAAATAACATATTTTATATGAGACTAGAGGATAAGATAATAAAAATAATTGACTTTTTTATTAATTAATCATCTTCTCCCCCATTAGACCGAATTGTTGGGTGATACACCTTTTATAGTGAAAAATATCCTTGATAGATCAGGAATAAAATATAGTTATTGAAATAAATTTTGGATCTACATGATAAAAGTCTCATGAAAATCTATGAGATGATTAAGTCTATATCAAAACTATGAATGAAAATCTGGAATGTTATGAACAAATAATTATGTTATTTTGATCCCCTACCAAACCATTTTTTGAATCCCCCTGGCCTATTACTACCTTTATACTCACCACAATGAGAGGGTATTGATTTTTTGAGATGTTAAATTGACTAATAATAGAAAACCATTAATTATAATCCTATAAAATTATATATTGAAGGTAAATATCTATGTTCTATTGAAGTTGAAAACTGTTATGTAAATTACCTCACGTATTACATTCAAACTATAGTAAAATACATATGACTATTTCAGACAACTCCCATCTATAAAAAATAATTTTTAGGAAATTATTTAAATACTTATGTGAGGAAAGGATTCACGGAACACATATCTAATATTACATCTCTATTATTCTAACCCATTTTAATATACTGTTTCAGAAACAAAAAATATTGAGAATTATGGAATATGGGAATATGATTATCCAATAAAAATTCACTCTTACATTCTCAATATTCATGAAATTAATTTCCACGATTCACCTTGTATCCTTATACATTAGACTTGGGTAGTGTGGTTTATACATAATCCCCATACATGTCCTTACTAAATATCTAAAATATCAAGTAAACCTAATGCATAATACCCACCCAATATATTACCAGTATCCCTTTCAAGAGACAGGAATAATAACAACATGATGTTAAACTACATGTAATGGTTTTTCCATATAACCTTAAATTTTATTACGTAAATTATTTTGTTCTTGATTAAAGTTATTAAAGGATACAAAATTTTCTTCCCAGAGGTCTAATCATAACATCACTTCCATACCAACTCCCCTTGAGAAGTGATATTTTCCCCAACATTGATTACCATCCTATAGATTATCAACAAGCCTAGAGATCTTCCCTATAAATATTTATTCCATAAATATACCCCATTGGACTTTAATCCATGAGGGTCCCCACTACACTACAACATGTGATTATCACCAATCTATACTAAATCATGAGCATATTCATTTTCACTAAACCATGAGTATACCCACTACATCCTGAAATATTAGCATCCCCGTTAAACTCTACTCCATGTGGGTCCCCATTGGAATCATTACCTCAATCATCCCCACTAAGATATAATATACGTGCATCATCAATGTACTATAAAATATGAGCCTCCCTTGTCAAGAACCATCCTCGGGGCCCATGCCGTGACTACCCCAATCCCACCATTCATAGGCCAGGGGCTGGTGACTAGTACCAAAGGCGTATATCCCAATTTCTAAGAAGGCATGGCCTTTTTCAAAGTAAACAAAACAACACAAAGTACAAGCAGAATTAATAAACTAAGTATAAAAGAATGTGAGGAAAATTAAATGGGCTAGAATACAAACACAACTGGAAGTACAACTACAACTGAACAAAAGTACAACATAAAAGACAAGAAACTGGATGAATAGAAGCAGCTCCTAGGTCATCCACCTTGGATCCTACCTGAAGGGTAGGTACAGATATCGTAGCTCCTGGATTTTCCACCATGGATCCTACCTGAAGGGTAGGTATAGATAGCCTCCACAACTCTCTTTCCCATAAACCTCCTCCGTGTATTGTCTCATCGTGATGTCCACCTCTGGATTCTGACTCGGCATGAGGTCCACCTCTAGGTACTATCCAGTCCTCAAACACTCAGCCTCTGTCAGTGCTGCCCGTCATCTACAACCAACACAATGAGTTGTGGGCATATCCCATGCAGGGGTGAGGATATGATACTTAGTAGGGACCCCGAGACCTTCAAGGTCTTACTTAATCCAACAAGGATAATCACAAAGAAGGATCTCAACAGATAACCCTTACTTAGGTATAAGCCCATACTTATACCTATATTATCAAGTAACCCATCTCAATCATGAGGAAACAAAAAGGATATGAAATCAACGTATATCCAATACATATGTATATGAACAAACATATACCTAAGATATCATGTGACCCATCTCAATCTTGAGGTAAACACAAAGCTCATAGACTCAGCTCAAACCAAGATTTTCATTATCGAAACCGTAATAGATGAAGAGATCAGTCTCTAACGTGTACAATGATCCTGTCATGACTTCAAGGTACTTCTCACTAACCTAATACTGCAGAGATACTCCTCATGTCGAGTACCGTGGGTCTGCCTCCCAAACACAGTAGTTCTCCCTACAGTGGTCGGCCACCAAAACATAATAGTACACCCCCCTAATATCCTGTAGAGGTAATTCTTCTGTTGAATACCGCGGGTCTACACCCAAATGCAGTAGTTCTCCATCCGCCATGGGTCTGTACCCAAACACAGTAGTGCTCTGTCCACCGGGCTAGTCGACTCAGTCCATGTCGAGTCGGTTAAGTAGTCTTGAGGTCTCATCCAGCTACACGGAATCCATAATCTGTACGCTCATCTCCGGGAGGGTCCACTCAACGAGCTACAAGTCAATACTCCAAGTATCAAAAAAACCCATGAATAAGTATCTCAAATACCTCCTCGTCATAGGGATATCAACGCAATAGATGGTGTGTCAATCGGGTGCCCGGTCTGTTTGTAATCAGCTTTTTCGTCCTAGGGGCCCGGTTGGTTTCGTGTATGAACCAACCCAACCGCATCTGAACAGTACCCCGAACACTCATAGGGTATACTCATAGGGTCTGTTTCTCAATGTGATTTCCAATGCTGCTAATGGTTGGCCAGATAGTCATGCAGTCTGAAAGTTATCGTCTTTTTCGTTCCAGGGTCCCGGTTGGATTTTAAGTTCAATCCAACCCAGCCACTATCCAACTGCGTCCAAATCTTAGGAGAAGTATGCCAAATTTTATGTCTCATCATAAGAAATACAACAATGTATATGGAACATCTATTGGATGTCTGAATCTCGTGTTATAAGTGTTTTCACTCTGAGGGCCTGGTTGGTTTCGTGTTCGATCAGACCCAGACATACACAAAGTTTACCTAAACCTTGGGTGAAATATACCGAAACGACCGCCTTGATCCAAGGATCGCATCACAACTGACTATGCTTCGATCAGAGGTCTGTAGCCCATGTTATGGGCTTTTAAGCGAACATGTCCGGTTTTTGGGGGTTTGGGGCCCGGTCCATCCCGGCCCGATACCCCATGGGTCGACACGTTAGGGCGCGGCCCGGCCCCGTGGGCACGGCCTGACCCAACTGACGTGGCCTGGCTCAGCCAGCGTGGCCCGGACCAGACGTAGTGGCCTGGACCATCCTGGGCGGCCATGTTCCGTGCAGTCAGTCCGGCCTGGGCGGCCGGGTTGCCTGGCGCGGGCGCGGCCCGGTGTGGCCAGCTCAATGCTGGCTGAGCCGAGCAGAATGGGGGGGGGGTGCCCCTAATTGAAACCACGACCCTCCCACATGGGGGTCACTCCCTTCATTCCAGCCTGGGGTTACAATCCCCGTTCTTCTCGGAAACCGGCCGGTGAGTCCCCGCGGGACAAGCCGGTCCCGCCCCCTGTGCACCGGCGGCCGGCAGCTTCGACCACCCTATACTACTCCGCCGCGGCCAGAGGGCGCGACCTTGGTCCAACTAGTGCGGTGCGGCTGCGATGCTCCCCTCCACCGCAGCCCACCCCGGCCGCAACACTTCTTGGTTTTCTGGAACGGTGCGACGGTGCAGTGCCCCTTCGTTGCGGCCCGACTTCGGCTGCGGCTTCGTTCAGCCTCAATGGCATGGCACGACGGCGCCACGCTTCTTCGCCCGTTCCTCTTGCTTCCGGGCGGTGTCATTGCACTGCGCTGCCTTTGCTTGTGCTGCAAAATGTACAACAGCAAAACGGGGGAGGAGGGTCGGCCGTGATCGTGCGGTTCGACCTCCTCCCGTTATGATGATAATAGGCGGCCATAAAATAAAGAGGAAGAATGGAAATAAAAATCCACTAACATCAACTTAACCCCTACTTGAATATTTGACGTCGCACGTCGGGCGTCACAGAACGACGTCGTGGGGGTCGAACGTAGATTCCGTGGATGTCGGGGTACGTCCGAGGAGGAAACGACGTCTCCTCATTTGTTGTGGAGATGAAGAAGGAAGGTACCCTATCGTTGGGGATGATCACCGCAGTCGGAGACTTATCCATTGTCATGGAGGAAGAAGAGAATTAAGAACCATGATTGCTAAGTCAGTGTTATTTGTCAGAGCCTTGGCGTTCTTCGCAAAGAATATTAAGTTCTTCAAATGTGAAGAAAGATCTCTCTCTCAACACAACGAAGAACCGAAAATAAAATAAGTCCTTTCCCTTATTTTGTTACTTTTTCATACATTTTTAAAATTCAAAAAATATAACTCACATAATTAATAAGTATTAAATTGTCAAAATTAATGGTGAGATAGTTTGGCATGCATTTATGAGGAAGCGAGGTAGAAACAACATTTATTACATGGGAGTATTAGAGGGATTAGGGAATTTGAAAAGGTGGGGACTCATGTGGGACCGAACTCACTAATATCCTATCAATAGGAGTTTAGGATCAAGTGGGTCCCACCCCAACTCCAACACATGGGATTAAAACACTTTGAAGTTAAATAAAATTGTTACACAATTATATTTCACATTGCACTTAATCCTGAAAAAAATATCTTCCACTCTCATCCAAACGCGATCACGGTAATGGTCCCCCTAAGCAATTACCGGCCCTGCGATTTCATCAGTGCCCTCAGATTTCAATTCTGAGAACTTGATTAAAAGATAGAAAAACCCTCGCATTCTTTCACTGAACGTACTCGAGCATAACTTCGGAAATTGATTCTGGGCACACCGGTCCTCGGAATCAGGCGCCGTTAGAAACTGTGTTCTCGTAAAATCCCATGAAATTAAGAAAACAATTTCCTTGAAATTTCTGGTTCTTTACATCCCTACTAGAATATAAATATTGAGAATCCACACTAGAACCCTAAACCATGATTTTCTCCACAATAATCAAAACTGTGATCATCGCCTCTATAATTTTTACAAAGACCACTTCCCTATTCAGATGTATAACAGATAGTGTTATCACCTTCCTCTATTTAAAACTCATAACTCATTCCTATTTATGTGATGAGAATAATATTCCCTCATATTATAACATGAGTATAATAAAATAAGAATCTAAAATACCCATGACACACATCCCTTATCAAAATTACTTTTACTAGTTAAGGTACCAATTGATGCAATTAACTAATATATGCAAGTATGGGGACATGAGGGTGTCTAAAATTAGGAAACAATATACATAGTAGGATGATATGTTATACTATACTCTTATTAATATAATGTTCTCTATCATCATCATTATAATGATGAAAATAAAAACACCATTAGAAAGTGGTAACATTTATCCTAGATCATGACAAACCATTCATCCAATAACATCCCAATTGCATGTTTTAAAACAATTACTTTTTAAAAGAATAGTTATTATTTATAAGTAAATGAAGGTAAACTTATTTTTAAAAAAAATATGTCAATTTAAATTCTTGTATAATTATAATTTTTTAATTCATATAATTTACTTGAATATTTTTATAGATATTCGTGTGTTTTTAATCTATATTTTAAATGTAAATATTTTATAATTTTTATTCAAAACGAAGAAAAATTAAATTTTTTAAAGTAGAATGTAATATAAATTACCATATATCCTATTAAATAGTTTGTTTAAAATGAAATGTATTGGAGGTATATCCCTTTTAACATATTTTAAAAAAATATTAAATAGTACTTTAATATTTTCAATTTATTATTGAAGAGCATTGTTTATTTTATAGTGGATGTACTTGGACTATGAGGTGGAATCATTTTGGGAAGAATATTTCACAAATTATACACACAAATTATTTTTATATAAAATTGTTCCCAATGGATATTGGTTGAAGAAATTAACCACTAGATATGGTGGATCTCCATTCACTCTTTTTTGGGTTTGTAGTTGGTGAAATTTTAGGTAGATATCATAATAAACGATATGGTCTACTCTATATTTTTCATTTAGTTATGTATCTTTCTAATATTCCCTATTAAACCAATAAGTAATTCCATATTCTGCGATTTGTTTCATTTCTATCTTAGATAAAATGATTTGTAGTGTATATGTCATGATGGAAATGTTTGTGTGGATATTTTTTTCCATGATTATTTGAATGATTTAAATAATTAATATGATATAATTATGTTTATCGACATGTGTTACACATCCAACATATTTATTGTTCATAAAATATTTATATAAGAAAATTCAATTTTTATAATTATAAATATGAGAAATTATTCACAAATGTTATATATTTATACCCTTGTAACGTTTTCCATTCACATGTAAATTTAGATACACATTGGAATTTGTGGAAGACATAATGGGTTATCAGAAAATACTATGTCAGATTGGTTCATTAAAAAAAATTAATTAATTTTTCACATTAACTATTTCACATCAGAAAAATTTCCATTCTACATTATTTGAAGTAAAATTACATTATTATTCTCTTGTATCTTATAACTTAATTCAACTTATCACCCAGGTTTTGTGAAAACACCACTTCCATATTTATTGTCTCTATGGAATTTGATTCATCAAGAGGTTTCTTTAGTAAATCATTAAAATTATTTAAGTATTTGAATTCAATTTCACGATTCATGTTTTCTTTCAAACACACCTAGAGCTTAATTCTCAATTGAAACTCATTTGGTGTCTCATACTTATTGATCTCCTCATATATTATTATTTTTCATCACAAGAGAGATCATTATTTTATTTTGATTTATTAATATTATCTATTTGATGTTATTTATCTAATTTTTCTTTCTATTTTTCAATTTTATCACCGTAATATTATTCTATAATTTTATGAGTAATTTCATTTCATTTTAATAATTATTATTATCATTTAATTTAAATAATTTTCATCCACTACAAGTTCATTACACCTTTTTTCCCATTGACGATTATTGGTTTGATCATTTTTCTCATTTTTTCTCACTTTTCATCCTAATATCCATAAAATATCCTAATCTTATTACCGGTTAATAAGTTAAAATTAATTTTATATTATACATCACTTTTCATAACGTGTTCAGTTTGATAAAAATTATATGAATTCATTGAAGATCATGGGATATTATATGATATCAAATTCCACCTCATAGGTCCATTTAGATTCCATATTACTAAAATATTATAGTTTAAGTCAGTTGTTCCATTTTTTATATTTCCATTATTCATCATGGAATTCCCCCTCTTCATCACATAGGCTATCAAGATGTTTTTAATTATATAAATAATAAACATATCAATGTATTAATTCTATTATGAATATTTTTTATCTAACAAATCTATAAAAATTATCTTTAATTTTTTAAATATAAAGACCAAATATATAAATAACATAAATAATAAATTAAAATCATGTTTTAAATAATACATCATAGAGTATTCACATAATCCTAATACTGAAAATATTAGTTTTTTAGAAATTAGTTAAATAATTGTATTATTTTATAACAATTGGATACATTTTCCATAATTTTGCTCTTGAAGACCATTTATTAGACATGTCCAATGATGTAATCATCATTATTACCTGTGTAAAGGAAATAAAAGAAAATATTGTTATCAAAATCTCTATAAGTGAAAAAAAATTATAATATATTATATCATATGAATGGGTTAAATATGAAGAAAATAATATTGGAATAAGAGATCATAATACCATTTATGATATTAGAAAAAATAAATGAGCCACCCATTATATTATGAAATAAATAATAATACATTAATCACAAATCATATAACATGGGAATATGACATATTGTAGAAGATAATGAAAAAGAATAATCATGAAAACAGGGAATTTCATGGAAATGAAATTAATATTGAATGTTGGAATAATATAATTAAAAACATGGAAAAGTTTAATATTGTGATAAAAATTTAAATGTGTTATATAAATAATAATGATAAAAATTTGTTTCCAAACCCATTATTCCATTTCTAATATGAACAAACTCATAATGTAAACAACATAAAAAATGAGAAAACCCATCATTCCCACAACAATGTTAAAATACTCTTATGTTGAGGCCTAAATATATCATGAGATGTAATCTTATACAAATACATTAACTGGAAAAATGTGACACTACCCATCATCATCAATACATTATTTATTCCACAAAAAAATAATTATCCTAATATTATAAATAACACAAGGGAAAAATAATGTGTTTCTTAAATATATCACATAACATGAACATCATAAATCATGTTATATCGAAATTTCAATATCCAAAATGGATCATAACAAAAAATAAAATAAAAATCTCCACTTATTAATAGATATAATTTTTAATGATATTGGCATCCAAATCATTGATAGAGTTACTTTGAAAAACAAATTATACACTGTTGTAAGAGTCAATGTAACATACCCCTTTTAAAACAAACCCCCAATATTTTTAGGATAAATGAAAATAATTCATTATAAGAAATTGATTTGGGTTAAAATTAAAAATTTTCCTATAAATAATGAAATAATTTAAATCAAATTGAATATTATTGTAAATGTGATGATAAATTAAAATTTTCATAACTAAAATAAAATATTTCGAGTTACCAAGTCCCTTTACATTACATTGGATTTTCAAAAAATTATCTCACATCCAATTTCATAAAGATAAAAATATTAATTACATATTTAATGAAATTATTCTTCTATATTTCTATATATAAACTTGATTAATAAATCATTTCTACCTATGTCAGATTTTTGTAATCTCTTTTCTTGATTGGTTGTTAATAAACATATCTCTTTTTAACTAGGTTCATAAAAGATGTGATGATCATCATTTTCATACCCAATATCGTTATTTCCAATCCATATAATGAATTTTATGTAATGTTATATATATATAAATATATAATATTATAATACCAATATTGTGTATTTTTAGTCATTATAAATGAAAATGAAAACTATAATGAACAAATTTTGGGATATTTACTTATATTGTAAGATTGAATTATAATGATCATCAATATTTTTTTAAAAAAATTAACATATTAATAATATATATTGTATATATATATATATATATATTGGACTCATCCAATATAAAATAAAAACATATATTGTTGTATGTAAAGGAAAACAAAAAATGCATATTCTTGGAGGTGGTTTTCCATACAACAAACGATTAGAGTTTTCATTATCGAATGAATGAGATAGATCAATATGAAAAATAAATTTCTATATTGAAATAATATATAACATAGGTTAATAAAATCTATTCATTAGTACTAGCATTAATAACAGCAGTGAGGTATGTTGATGAAAGACCAAAATCATCTTTCTAAGGAGTCAAGAATCCACAAAAAGTCACTAACTATGATTCTTGTTTTTCTTAGTAGATGGGGGAGATTAAATAATGGTTGTAAAATTATTATAGTAATATTTCAAAAAAATAATTATTCGTATTTTAATAAAATTATTTTGACATGGTCTCTTTTTTAGGGAAATAATAAGTATTTAATATTTCGAAAGATGTGATACTTACGTTGAGACCTTGAACTTCCTCTTGATGAATTCCATATATTTGATATACTTAGGACAATTTTTTTTAATCATGAATATTATGGAATGTAAATAAATTAAAGGATATGTTATTATTTCATTGGTTCAATGGAATTTAGAAATAGAATGGGATTAGTAGATGGGTGGAAGTGAGATGCTTTTATAAGTGAAAGACAAGGGCATTTTCATTGAAATTAATGGGAAGGCATGAAATTTAGGTTATTTTAGTGAAGTGACTTTCATAGTAATGTTTTGAAAGAATTTTAATACTAAAATAAGTTCTCTATATTATCTAAAGATTATATTAATTTAGGTTAATTATTGATACCAAATATCAGTCTTTAAAATAGTTTTTACTATTATATAAATATTAATCATATTAATTATTTTTTTGTTATAAATATAAGTATAATATAATTAAAAAAATTAATTTTATGAATACATATTTATTATAAATTTCCCAGAATTAAATTTTTTAAATTGGATAAAATTATCATTTAAATAAAAACTTATATGTTATTGAAAAAAAGTTTTCTAGAAAAAAAAACTAATTTGGATCATTAATTTTTCATAGAATTATTTATTACTAATTTCTGATTAAATGATGTTTAATTAATATTTATGTATTTTCATAAATCATATTATATTAATTGTGTAATTTTTTACCTTAATTTATTTGATAAAAATTTTGTGACATTAACAAAAAATAATTATATAATGATTATATCACCATTATCATTGTAAATGGAAATAGTCCAAAATATATAACATCCTAGATAAAAATTAAATTTAATATATTAAGAAATTTTAATATCATTATCTAAAAATTAATAAAAAAATTCACTTTCAATGATTAGGAAAACATATCTTAACCTCAGCGCATGAATCATGTAAAACCCATTTTTTAGGAAAAGTGTATTTTAAGCATAATAATGACGTCTCAGAAAAAATATCAATGTTATTGACATTGATGGAAATAAAAAAATTATTATTTTATTAGATAAGTTTTATCTGAAATTAAAATTAATCCATAACCTAATTTATCAATAAAATTTTTAAATAAACAATCATATGAGACATAATTTTCATAAAATAATAAATTTTTTATAATGTGATATTCCTATTTTTTTTAAAAATGCAGATTATTTTAACATTCATTATATTAATATAGTGAAATATATTTTATATATTGAATAGTTTTCAGAAACATATAAGTCAAAAAAATTAATGCATTAGAAAAAGTAGGAATATTTTTCTATCCACATAGAAATGATAATTTTATAAAAAACAAAAAAAAATCAGTATAACATTAATTGACCATGATAAAACCCAAAATGTTGGTATTGTTTTTACATTAAACCTCTAAAAGTGTTAATATTAATTTATATAGAAGTTCACGTGAAATATATTGAAGAAAAAGATATATATTATTATAATATCACCATTTATTTATTATATGCTTTCATATTTGTTATAAAGTGGTTACATTTTATGATAACCAAAAAATCAAAAACTATAACATTAAAAAAATTAAATTTTTCTTGTCTACTGTTTCATTATAGACATGCTACTCAATTGATAATCACATAAGAAAAATTAATTACTAAAATCCTATGGTGTGATATTTTCCACCATTGAATCATCAATAACATGTATATAACATCAAATTAAGATAAGAATTGAGTTCACCCATATACAAAAAGCATTGAAAAACTCATATTTTTAAATTCCAATATCCATAAATAGAGATTAAAAATATTTTCAGGATTGGTGCATGAATTTCTTATCCCCATTATGTATTTTGTGAAGATCTATATGAATTTACTTTGTTGTCTTAAATTTGATGACTCGTGTCTACTATTTCACAATGAGAGATGATAGTAACACATTGAGTGTTATCTCGTCATCATAAATATTAATTTAATATTTTAAATCATATGTTGTTTCAATTTTGGTAATATAAACAGTATTCCATTATAGGTCAAGAATTTCTAATTCATGATATAGATTATATAAAATATCCTTCCATTTTCATAGATGAAATATATTTCAATTTATCATCAAAACTCCTTTATTGTTGAAAAAATTCATTCATTATTTTAAAATAGAGTAAATAATTATCTTTAAAAATAAATTCCACTAATTTTCTATAACAAGAGATTCCCAGATTCCAATTTATGTTCACTTGAAATTCATATTGAGAAGCACTAAAAGGGGGAAAATAGTGTGACCAGAAGAATAAAATTTCCTTATCAAATCTCACTATCATTATAATTTAAGTTAAATCTGTTATATATGAATGAAACCAATCATTTATTATATAAAATTGCGGGATAGTTAGAACATACATGACATAAAAACATTTTCATTATTCACACAGACTTTTTATTGAGTGAATAATCATTGATATCCAATGGTTGTGACACCAATATCACCATTATTATTTAATTACCAATTACAACATTGTAAGGAAAATGACTGTAGTAATAATCAATAATTACAATATTTATCTAGATGTGCGTCAACAATTTGAAATTTTTTTAATGAACTCATCAAGTGATACATGTTTGGACCACACACACACCATCACCCATCATCTAAATTATAATCAAATTGCCTATATAATTATATATACTGCATTTGGTAACCTATCTCAAATTTTCATTATATTTTTTTCAAAATTTATATAAACATTTTAAATACTTTTAAATATTATTACATTCATTAAAAAGAGTTTTATCGTAATAGATAATCAACTATATATCCAATAATCCAATAATTAATCTCTTAATTTATCTATTAAAATATCAATTAACACCCCCAAATTAAACACATTATTTTTATTCATTATAATGATACCATAATACATATAGTTTAAATCACAAATATATAAGTACATAAATATTCAACAACATATACTTTTTGGGAATGAAATATACCATAGTTCCATGACATCATCACATATTACATAAGAATATGTCCGTAATAGGACGCACTACAAACCACTTCAACTCTACATGTATGCCTAAAAACACATCCATTAATTACATTAGTTTAAATATTTAAGTGCAATTCATAGTTCATATGAAATTTATCATGTTGAAATAAACTTGTCTTTGATCATGTTTTTCATATAACTGTATAAATTATTCTAAATTCATGTCATTGAAATATATTAATATAATATGATTTAAATAATTTATCCCCAAGGAATCGTTATTTTCATTTCTATCAACTGATCTACAATAATATTATAAGTCATATATGTCCTTGTGCAAAATAAATAACATATATACCCACTAACAATAGTTTTTGAAGAATCAAATCAAAAATATAGTCATTTTAAGCTATCAATATGAGAGGTTATAGAAACACCAAATTATAGGACAAAATGTTGATTCCAAGAGCTCCCCACCTTGTAAGGTAATGATGAATTATATACTAACAAATATAAATCTATTTTATTTCATATCCCCCATTGAAAATTCATTTCACAGGGGTTCTTCAAACTCAAAGGATAAATTTTTTTAAGAGTTATCACAATTAAAATAAACTTTATAGGAAAAATAATATATATAAAATTATTCAATGATATTCAAGGAATTTTTAAGCATAAAAAATCCATGACAATATACATTACTAGAGTTTGTAAGAATTAGTGGTTTTCATTCTTGTGTTTGGGGTTTAGAAAACAAACATTATTTCTAACATCCCTTTTTTTAGATGATCTAGTTTATAGTTTTCCTTCTCTAATAATGTATCCCTATTGGTCGATTTAGAAGAATCGATCATTAATTTCCTACAAATTTATATCCACTTCTAAAAAAATCCATTTCCTATACAAAAATATATAATCTTTCATCTTATTACATTATAGATATTTTTTTATATATATGGGATTCACCATCATTAGTGACAACATGGAATCAATTGTCCTTCAAGATTCGATGGAAAACACATGATTTTTGCTATCATGTAATGATATCTTATCCAATATGATTCTATAATTATACAATGGTATTTAATGTCTCAAAGGACCTTCCATTAATTTTATAATAAGTGATGTATCCTACAACTCTCTTTTCCTAACATCGTTGACCCATTCGATGACATATTTCACTATGTGATAAATACATCAAAGGGTCTTGGACATTGTACTTTTCTTCTATATTGAGAAATACCACAAATATATCTTCATATTTTTTCTTTTTAAATTTATATATTCTAATTTATTTGGTCTTTTTAACATAAGAATTAAATTTTGTAAAGAATACTTTATTTAAAAATAAAAAATAAAAAAATAGTAATATAACTAAAAATACATGTAATAAAACAAATAGTAAATATAAATATATTGTATTATGTAATTTTAGAATCTTGGAATCAGTCAGTAGAGAATGAATTTACATGTATCGTCAAGAGTTTTTATTGTTATTTTCAATAAATTACTTAACTGGAATTGTTTATAAATAAGTTTTTACTATCCCATAGAAAATAAATATTCAAATATTTTATTCTAGAGTATGGAAAAAAATTCAGTTATTTTCATTATGAGGATCACTATCTCTCTCTTTCCACCACAAAAACACCTTTTACATGCATATAATTTCAATTAATGTTCAATTAGTTTTCTTCTTAAATTAAATTGAGGTAACAAGTACTCTTCTCATATATTTCATGTATGAAATTCAATAAATGTAGTTGTTGGTGGAAATTGAGTTTATTAATACTTATTTTATAAGTATTAGACTATTTAGTTACATTAGATTTGACTTCACATGAGATTTCTGACCATCTTAGTTCCTTTTCCTTGGTTAATACATCATTGTTCTTGACAATCACAACTTCATTCATTAATGGTAGGTCAATATTATTGTGAATATGTTGTACTGAGGTTTCATGAAAATTTTCATTGTTTTGACCTTTTATTGAATAAAAAATCAATTAACCCTTCATTTTTTGTTTCTTAGTCGTCATATTCACCTAACAGGTTTTTAAATTTTTTTAATATTTTTTCCATAACCTCTTTAAACATATATTATGTTAGTTTTAATTTAATATGAAATATTTATTCATTTTACATGTATATTTACTTCACCAAATTCAACTATTAACCATTATTCCTTCAAATAAATAAATTATATGAAACTAAAACTAATCATGATCTTTATATTATCAAAATAAATTAATTTTTTTATTTATCTAGAAAAGATGAAACTGATAAATTTTTGTTTATCCGTAATCAAACATTAGTTATAAAAATCAAATAAACTAAAAATATACAATTTTAAATGGAATTGAGAAACATTAGAGTGTCCTTTGGATAGAAAACCAACTCACCTAATTTATTAGCTATAACCATTAATTTAAAGATGTTAATAATGGTGTGGATATATTTGATATGTTGGATTTGACATATAAGTGAATATGTTGAACTTTTCATTGAAAACAATTTATTAAAAAAGAGAATAAGAGAAAAATTGGAAAATAAAAAAAATTATATATGATTATGTATATATTAAAATATTAATCCATCAATATACACATTAAAATAAATAGTATGAATTCATTTTATGTATTTTATAATTTAAAATTTATTTTCAATATTTATACTTTGATTAAAAAAATTTATGTTTTTGATAATATGGAATTTGAATCGGCAATTTTTATGCATTTAAAAAAAATTAATTATATTTCATTGATTTTTTGTATGAATATGTATAATTTAACATAATAAAGAGATTTTCTTTGATTATTAATTTCTATTTTTTAATTATGGATAAAAAGTCATTAATGTATATAGTAAATTGATAATTACTTTTTCTTGATAAAATTTAAAGAGATATTTAATGCTAAATATACTCTAAAATGCCAAATTATATTTTATTAAATTTTTTAAATATAAGAATAATCTAGATAAAGTATTTTTATGAACAAATATTTATTTAATAC
This sequence comes from Viscum album, assembly GCA_963277665.1. Taxonomy (NCBI): domain Eukaryota; kingdom Viridiplantae; phylum Streptophyta; class Magnoliopsida; order Santalales; family Viscaceae; genus Viscum; species Viscum album. The sequence goes on from OY728155.1 coordinate 1,675,167,782, forward strand.
TATGTAGAATAAGTATTGAAAAATGTAGGGTTGAATTAATCGTGATGAACTTAATGTGTGTGTCATAGAAAAAACCAAAAGTAATACTATAATAAATTGTGAATAAATATTGATATAATATGGACAAATGGTTAGGAATGAATTATACCACACAAAATAAATATAAAAATATATCTACAAGTTATTATTTTTTAGAATAAAATATAAATATATAAATTTAGAACATAGTTAATAATAAATAAATTGGTGATATCTGAATCAAAAACAGTTTTTCAACTAATCTTGTTGAAACATTTTTATTGGTAATTAATTTTTATTTAAAAAGTGTTTTCATTATAATTAATACATTAAAAATAATTATGATTTATAATGTTATATATCGAATCCTTGGTCACTTATGAATTGAAATGGTTTAGAAGAAACAAAAACCCAATATTGATTAGAATAAAATTATGTTGAAAAAAGAAACACCTAAATCATTATTATTCACCTACAGAGGTTTAGACTACAGTCATTTTCAATACAATGAAAGAATTTAAGCCTATAAAAACTATTGCGAACTATGGGGAAATATAAAGGATTACAAAAGTTTAATATATGTTTCTATATTCGATAATCCACATTTTCTCATATGTACTTATCTTGAGCATGTCCTCTAAGTCACGTTGTTGTGACCTCATTGCTTTTTGATCTCTATATGGACTAGTTATGACAAACCATATATTTAAGACACCTTATTTTAGGATATATTAAATTATGATACACAAAATAAAATCCCATGAGATTATGAGGGCAACTATCATTGAGAAAAAACATATATTAAATGATACTATAGAAAATAACTATAAATTCATTATTTTTAAACTCTGTAGTATTCCATTATACTCGTTAGATATTTTGAAATTGCATGGGACAAACTAAGGATACACATCAGAAATTGGTGAGATATAAATTGAAGTTAGGTGATATTTATATAGTATCCTATGATAAAAATTCCCAAGGGATCCAAGATAGATATCAATGTAACATAATAATGGTGAGAATCAGAATCATGAACACTGAGGTAAGATATAACATGACACCAAAAAAGAAAAATTGGAATGTGGAAGAAAAAGAACACATCACATCATAAACATAAGTCAATTATATCTCCAATAAATCATAAAATATTGTGCTTCAGATAATATATTTTACACTATATAGGGAATATCATGAGGTAAAAACATTACCTCATGTGTTAAGGATAAATAATTCTACGGTAACCCATCACATTCATATCATATAAATTCATAAGTGTTCCAAATAGATTATACAACATAAAGATTATTTTGACAATTTTAACCCCTTATTAATGATTATGTGTTACGGAAACATAATTTCGTTATCAATTTAGGATATTTAAAAATAGGTGGATTACCATGTGATGAATTAGAGATAGGTAATTGCTACATAAATTTTTGGAATCAGAAATATCAGGATAATTTTGGTATTGTAACATGTTTAATAAAAGGTTCATAGAAGGGTGAATGAGAGAGAAAAGGTTGTTTCATTACTTATTTATAATAAAGAATGTATGAGTAGTGAGAAAAAAATATCCCAACATGAACTTTTTGAAGTCAAAATGCATGACATAAAGAAGGTTATTGAGTAAATAGAAGGAGATGATCCCTGAAATTGATAGGGAACTTATAAAATAATAGTGAGATATTAATATGAGATTTCAGGCACCTTAGGTGGGATATATTGAGGAAAGGTAAAATTAAATTCAAGTTTCATGATTTTTGAGTTATGTGGAATGATATGTTGTTTGGGTTTATATAAAAAAATAGAGGATAATTCTATATGAATTTCATGACATTGGTTTCAGACTATTTATGAAAAATTAATCAAAAACCAAAACCTTCCCATGCATGTTCCCTCAGTTCTAGCAATGTAGAGTAGATTTCATTATATTTGAAGGCTACGATCTATGAGCATTAAAATTATACCCCTGGTGATATGGATGTGAGTATTGTTTATAAATAATTTAATTTGAAACCATGAAATATAATTGAGGTTTTTGAACGATTAATTAAGCTTTTATAAAATTAATCATTTAACATAAAAACAAATTATTTTAAATAATATTTTATGATTTCAAAATCAATTATTTAGGATTTTGGACGATTAATTAAGGGTTTATAAAAATAATCAAGTATCATAAAAAAATATTTTATAGGATACATGTAATTTTGGTAAATGATACCCACAATGAAATATATAACAATACATTTGATTCATTCTAAATTCATAATACAAACTGTATATTTATAACATAATCAATTTTTACCAAAAATTTTTAATGTCTCAGAAAATTTCAAAACATTCACCTCAGTATAATTTATACAAATTATATTAAAAAATAATATTTATTTTATCAAAATAATTCTATAAATATGTGAATATACACATTTAAATCTAAACCCCCATTTATTTAATAATTATTTTTTTTGGACAACAACAATTTTTTGAACATTGTTTAAAATTACATTTGACCTTTTAAAATTATATTTTAATTTATATTTGATATTTTTTATTTAATAATAAAATTCTAAAAAAATTTAAAATATTTAAATAAATATTTTAATTCACCAAATTGGAGTGTCTTGTTTGAAACTATATAATTCTAAAAAATGATTTTTTGTTTCATCAAATCAAAATCGAAATTTTATCGAACTCATTATTTAATAATTTAAAAAAATATATCAAAAATGATAAATATAATAATTATTCTATAAAAAATGAAATTTAAAAACACTTATTTTATGATATATATGCATAACCCTTTACCACATCAGGATATGTCATAAGTGTATGGTGTGTGATGGTATGGTTTTATTAGGGTGGTTCGAAGTACATGGTTCATTCCATGATATAAAAACCTTGAAATTAACCAAAAAATGGGTTTTCTCATGATATAGTTATCAAATATTGGCAAGGTATTGGTCAATGGAAATTCCCATTAATGTTATTTCCCTATGATTCTCAAATAAATGGGTTTCATAGGGTATGATCCTACTAGTTGAGGCCATCACTTCTTTTTTCCTTTTCAATTGGACTTTCTCATAACCCTTAATATAAAATTCATGAATGATATTATAATATAGATATATTATCAATGGTAATGATTTGTAATGGTATTTTAAATTTGATATAATATAAATTATAATAATCTAAAATAGACAAAGTATGCATGTGTTTTCAATAACTATATTACATGAAAATTTATTTATACATATAAAAAATTAAATTCTATTATAAAATTTATAGTCATTAAATTATTCCATCATAATGAAATTTCAGCCACATAATTTAAATTTATTTAACTAAAATAGATGAGGATTCTTTTCTTCAATTTCCTCATATGGAACCCATTTCACTTCATTAAATGTGTGGTTCCATTACAACACTTTGACCAGATGATATTTTTTACTACATAAAACATTTTCTGTATGACATAGGATCTTCACTAGCTTCTCCTCATACTATGGGTTGTTATGAAATTTTATTACAACTAGATTTAATACATGTGAGGGGTATTCTATGTACTTCTTTAATAAGGTTTCATGGAAAACATTAGGTCATCAATATAGGTTCGGTGGGAGTTAAAGCTGATTGTATGCAACTCTAATGCATTCACGGATATTAACTGGGCAGATGTATCTATGTCTAATCATTCCCTTCATCCTAAAAAATGAATTGATTCATCAATGATTTATAAATGAAGAATTTATTTCTAACAAAAAACTCTTGTCCTTTTTAACATTTTTTATCATAGATAATCATTCAAAAAATTTCATATTACATATGACACTAAATTGTTTGAAAATTATATTCCATATCGTGGATATGATCATGTCCCATTATCTTCCTCCCTCTAAAATCATCCCAGCATGTGGGATTCCAAATCCCATTCTTATACAGAGCCATATACCGTTATTTTGGTAAGATTGAATTGAAAATGTTGTTATATGAGAACACCAATAGTGGAAGGTGTTTCTATAAGATACATATAAATATATTGAACACGATATCATCATATCCCCTATAATTGGAATGGTTACTTCATACCAAGAATCTATCTGAGTTTGATAATTAGGGATAAAGTTCATCTCTAAATCCAACATGTATTGTAGTATTATCCATAACCACGTTTTAAAACTCAAATCTCAATCAAATACTATAGATATTGTATGTCCATTCATTGTTACAACTTATCTTATCTATATACTATATAGTCATAAAATTGAGAAATCTTCAATGATATAAATGAAATGTGACATCTTGGTAAGGTGATAGATTACCATATAGAAGGGATTATTAAATTTCATTGTCCTATGAAGTCCAATGAGAAAAATTAAATTGTTATGTTTTCCAAATTCCATTTTGGTAAGTGAAATTATTTTATTATACAATTATAATTTCTCCATTCCAACATGAATTTTTTTTATAAAACACATGAAGATAAAAATTCTAAAATCGTCCTCTTCATGTTATCCAAATTTGTTTCTTCAAATTCCTATATATATTAATTTGACCAAGATGAATAGAGAAGTATAAGATATGTGTATCATCTTGAAGATCCCTCTTAATTATTTGTTTTCATGGGACACAAATCTAAGTTCCAAAACTTTTATCTCCATCTATAGAAGTTTTGAATACCATAATATTAACTATATTATTTATTTCTATTGATCATATTTATTACCTTCATTAATAAAATGAATAATATATCGTTTACATTTTTTGGGAAATATTGAATGAATATCCATTTAAAAATCTCATGTCAATAATTTTCATGTCTAATAACATTATATTCATCATAATCATCATCAATGATAGGGTTATGTGATCCTCCCTAATCAGTGTATCATCCTTATTTTTTCCATTCCAAATATATTTATGTATTTAAGAATCATAATCCTTGATTAAATAAAACTAAATACATTGGATATATTATGATAATATTTTTTGATATATACATGAGGATTTATGATATATATATATATATTTCTCACTTATCCCTATAGAGATAATGTCACCATATCATATGTGTTAGGATCACTCCAGCCTATTCTAGATCATATGTTGGGTAGATATGCTCATGAATCATTAATTGGTGATAGGAATAGGTTATTACTTTTGTATATTCAATGTGTAACAATCTCAAACCCTTTTTAGATGCATATCTATTGATCAAAAATATGTTTCCACAAGTGGGTAATGTGAGCACATTTTTAGTGATTAGACCATTATTGAGATATTTAAATATTTTTTCTCATTCATAAGTCCAAATAAAATTCACCCCTTCTGAGTAATCTTGGTTAGTGGGATTTAAAATCATTATAATATTTGTAAAAATCAAAAATAGTATATATATAATCTAATGGAATAATGTATTTCCCTAGTAGATGTTGGTTTGTGGCATCCTTCAATTTCCTCTATTTTGGAAAACCCATAGATATCCTTTTTTTGGTGATAACATGTACCAAAAAAACGTTTTTTTCCCACCAAAAATATAATTTATATATATTTCATTTAATATTTAATTCCACAAGGTATTCATTAAAATATATATATATACACCTCATGTTGCTACTTGTTTATAGTGTAGATAAGAATATCATCTTTAAAGACTATGATAAATTTATTGAGGTAATCCCTAAAGGCTCTATTCATTAAGCCTATTCATATTGATAGAACATTAGTGAGTCAAAATGGAATTAATATGAAATCACAATTTTGTACCTTGTATGAAATGTATTCATCGTGATATCCTCCTCCTTCACTTTTACATGATAATTTCCCATCCATAGATCTACCATTGATATGTAATATTCCCCACTCAACTGATTAAAAATTTCATAAATCCATGGTAGAGGATACTTTTTCATTTTCATAATATTTTTGACTTCATGATAATAAATGTAGAGGAATATTGACCCATTATTATTCTGGATAAAAAGGATATATGCACCTATAGCGAATCACATGGGTGTATAAATACATTACAAATCTTCTCCTATAATTGATTTTTCATCTTCTCATGATCAATAATGTTTTTTCTATATAGATTCATGGATATTATCAATGTTCCTAGTATATGATTAATGGAGACCTAATCCTAATTGATAGGAGGAATACTGGAAAATTCCATAGGAAACACCTTAGCATATTCCATTACAATGGGCATGTATTCAATTACAGTATTACCATTAGTCTCAGTCATTTGAGAATGTTATATATAATCATATAGAAAAAAATATCCATTCTCTATATTATGATACTAAAGTATATTCATCCTCGTCCTTTCACTTGTATATAATAGGATTATGATGTATGATAAGAAAGGTGATTTATTTATCTCAAAAATTTATATTTCCTCCTTATATAGAAATTATTTCTGTACCCAAAATTACATCAAATTATGAAAAACGAAGAATGAATTTTTTTGGGAAATTATGTCCAAAACATTTTATAGGGGAACTATATTCATTGCCTATAATAATTTTCCCATTCTCTAACTTCAAAAACATCTTCATATTCATGTTTTTAGGTAGTGTATGAAAATCTTTACTAAAATTTTGTGATATGAAATAATAAGTAGAACCACAGAAGAAATGTTTGACATTCACTGTTTGGTTTTGGAACTATTAATTTACATAATCGAAAATTCACTCCGGGATGAGGATCTTTAAAATAGTAATGTTATAAATTTGAAACATAAAAAATTATTTAGATAAGTTTTAAATGAAATATATTCCATAACATATGAATTTATAGGTTTCAATATATGTTATTCGTGCTCTATTTCTTAATATTAAAACTTATTTTCATTTTATTTCCTTAAAAAGGGTTGTAATGTGGTTGTATATTTCCCAAATCATATCCCCTGGGAGTGTTGAACCTAGTACATAGAAGTGGACAAATTCACACACCATGTGGTGAATGAACCTAACATTATGTTTCTTTTTTTGGTTACTACCCCTAGGTACCATAGTTAGAGAGCTAAATTATCTCATAGTATTTAAAAAGGGATTTAATTTCATGATGTAGTATATTTCATGTTAACACAATGACAACAAAGGAATGTGAAAAGAACATTAAATATGATATCATAAAAATAATTAAATGATAACCACCAATACATCATTACATAGTATTCTAAGGATAACCTCCCAAACATTATATATGTAATCTCAGGAGATAAAAACTATACACAGTTCATATTAGGGAAATATAATTCCAGGCTAACCCATCACTTTCATATCATGTGTAGTAATAAGAGTTCCATATAGATACTACTTCATAAAGATTAATTTCATCAATTTTAACCCAATGATTAATGAGTTTGGGTTACATAAATTAAAATCAATAATCAATTACATATAGTTAAAATAAGGTGAATACCCTTTAATTTAAATTTGGGTGGGTATTCACTATATACATGTTTGGCATGTAAAATCTTATAAAAATTTCAGTCTCATAATTGGTGTATATAAAGTGTTATTGAATCAGATAATGTGAGATAAATGGTTATATCATTACATGGTAATCATAAATAATGTAATTTTAATGTATAAAAAATATTCTAAATTATAAAATTGGAAATCTAAAGGAATAAAAAGAAAAAATGTTTTAATGAAAGATGACATGGAGAGGATCACTTACCTTGAGGGGGAACTTCTAAAAGCATGGGAGGAGATTTTTAAGAACATGGGAGATCCTTGGGTGGGATATAGAGTGGGAATATAATATTAAATTCTTGTTCCAAGTAATTTCTGTGAAGAATAAATGGTTATTTTTTGGGTTTATATTGAAAATAGAGTATAATTATTTATTATTAACCAATCTATGTTGTTGGACACTATTTGGTAAAGTAAAGAAAATCCAAAACCATCTTAATGTTTTTCACATCTAATCTAGCATAGTGATCTGGTATTCAATTTTGACAATGTTAATTACTGAAACCAATAACATAATATTCATAGTGATGTTGAAGTGAGTCATGTTTATAATGAATTTAAGTTAAAACCATTAAATATAGAATTTTCTTTTGGAGGTTTCATTATCTGTTTATCAGATTAATAACATAAATTCAAAAAACATTATTTTAATGTGAAAACAAATTTTTATTCACGGATATCATTTATAGAATATATTATATCACTTTTTGTTCATTATGATGTCATAATACATACCATATATCTATACCATAGTTATTATTTGCCCAAAAATAGTACAGTATTGGAAAATTATGAATCATTAATCCTTGGATAATTTGAACATAATAATTTTAAAAATAATATTTTATTTTTCAACATAATTACATAAATATTATAATTTTCAATTTTATATGAAAATCCACATTTATTAAATAATAATGGTTTTTTGGAAATAACAGTTTATGGTCCACTATGAAAATTAAATGTGATGTTGTACAATTATTTTAACATTCATATTTAAAAAATATATTTATTAATAATATTTTATTAAAACAAAATTTATTTAATATTTTTAATTCTCAAAAAAATAATTCTTTCATTGATATTATTTATTTTTGAAAAATATAATTTCTGTTACATCATATAAAAATCTATTTTTATCAAGATCATTATTTAGTTATTTAAAAATTAAATAAAAAAATTATACATATAATTGTCATTTTATAAAAAATTTGAAATTAATATTTTTCGGATCTAGTTTAATAAATCCTAGTTACACTAACATATGCCCTAACGGTATGGTGTGTGATGGAGGGATTTTCATAGGGAGGATTGACAAAACATGGTTTGGGATGTGATTCTGATAAGCTTAGAATTATCCCCTAAGAAGATTTTCACAATAATCTATTATTGAATATCAACATAGGCTCAGTCGACGGAAGATAAGGGTGATGGTATCTCCCCTAGAAGCATCCATAAATAGAATTCATAGGGTACGATCCTACTGGTCACGACCATTAGTTCTATTGACTGTACCAATTGTTCTTTACAAAAAACCTTAATATACTAATATTTATCATAACAAAATAATGAATATATTATTAGTGATTATGTTAGTAAATGGAAAATAATGTTGGTTCTATCTCCGTCAAAAGATTCAATAAATCGAATTTGTAGGGTATGATCCCTTTGGTCAAGGATATCGGTTCCGTTGACTATGTTAATTGAGCTTTATCATAACCCTTAATATACTAATCTTTTTGGTAATAGTACAATGACTATATTATCTATGTTTATAATTCATAATAATATTTTAAATCTAACAAGATATATATTTTAACATTCTAAAATAGCTAAATTAGTGCATGTGTTTTCTATTACAACATTATTTATTGGGGTATTTATTCTCTTAGAAATTGAATATCATTTTAAAAAACATGGGATGTTAAATTAATGAAATAACCACTTGAATATGATGGAATCATTATTGTATTTACCCATATTTTTCAATGAATCACCATGCATACATATTCTACACAGTAATCCCATCATTTTTCATCATATTTTTGTATAATTTATGTTTATTTACTTTTTAAATGTTGTCTCCCCATCTTCATATACATCAAATCTAAAAACTAATAATAACCACACCTCTATAAGATCAATTATATGCTTGAATGCATCACTTGGTACTCCCCTAAATCTTTTACAATTAGCTTATTTAGTCTCATCTTCACCCCTTGTTTTTATAATAATTTTTAAAGCTAGGGAACCTTAGGTATTTTTTACTAATCTTTTTGTCATTTAAGATTTATAAAAACTTAAAAATTGGAAAATAAAAAAATGTTATGCACCAAAATAATTGATATAGAATATATCAGGTATGAAAATAATCTTACACATAGAAATTAAAAAATTTATAAAACTCTTTCATTAGATAAATGATACCTTATGATACTAATTATGTTACAAATCAGTTTTTTAGGTAAAATTATATATTTTATCATGTAAACTATATAAAAGTATGATGAACCTCAGCTATTATCTAAAAAAATATCATACATTTGTAATTTAATGCCTTAAATAAATTCGTTATAAAAATCTATGAGTTGAAAATGAAATATTATTCAGCAAAACAAAATATGCATTGAATTATTTTTTTGAAAATAGTAACTAATTTTTTATTCAAAAAACAGAAATTAAAATATAAAAATATATAAAATTTATTAATTTTGTTCCAAAATTTAAAATACATTTTAAATAACTTCAAAATAATATTTTAATTAAAGTATCACTATAAATTACTGATTTATTTGATCGTAAAATATATGAAAATTTGAAAAATATCATATTATCTATACAGAAAAAATTATCTCATATTAGTTTATATAATGAAATAATCACATGTTTTAATTTAAAATTATGAGAATTTTAAATATCATCAATTAAATAACCTATCGTATAAAACATAACAATTTATACAATGACATAGTAAAACTTTAAATTAAAATAAATCCATATAAATGTCTGAAAATAAAATGCATTTATTTTCCTAAAGAAATTATTTTAACATAGTCCATGAAAAAAATATTCCCAAAAATGATAGGAAATATAATTCCAACAATGACGTGATATTCAAAGGTGTTTTCCCTAATGAACACTTTAATGTGAGGAAAATTAAAAAACCATGTTTTAGAAGTGAGTTGGTTTTATGTTGAAATAATTATTTTTAAAATTTAAATTGATGGAATTAAGTTTACCAATAATTGTTTTAATCAAAAATTTAATGAATACATCTCTTTTTCTATTTGTTGAGAAAATAATATATTTAGTAGAACACTATAATGAGACATAGAAAATGGATGAGTGAGTTTAATAATTAATATGAAATATAATTAAAATAATTAAAATATATAAAATAAAAATATATAATCATTTTTTAGGGATTTAATCATAATCCCATTTGAATTCAATGCGTATCAGTATAAAATCCATGGAGTGTTTTAAATTTCATATATAATTGTATATTATATTCAATTTTTTTAAAATAGTTTTTTCACGAAATAAATATAAAATATATAAACCAATTAAATTTACTAGTAACTATAAAGTACTGAGCACAAACATTTAGTAAACTAACCCTTAAACACATGAAAAATTTCACCCACTAAATTTGAAATTTAATGCTAAAAAATAATCAATTTTTAATCATTTTATGATTCTCTAATGTATAAATCATGAAATATTATTTATTATATTTGTGGACCACACACTGACCAATCATAACCAATATTCTATTTGATGTAGAACTCCAAGGTGGAATAATAGTACAAATATTTTAGGTTAATATAATTTTTTTACATTAGTTATTATACTGATGTGAAATGGGTCACTAGAAAACTAAATATAATTTATTTTCCAAATTTAAATAAAATAAAATATTTTTAATTTTAGATCTTAGAAATGTTTTTCCGTGTAGCTATGTCAAAAACTAATTCAATGGATATATAATATTTTATTATAAAGATAATGATTACAATTAATATTCCAAAAATATTATCCAAATTTCATAATAACGTACGTGAAACACCATAGTTTTTACAATAAAAGATACCCAAATAGTAATAACAACTAGTAATAATTAAGCTAATAAATTCAATATAAAATCAATAGTACGAAATCGCATCCAATTATATTACTTATAAAAAATAATTAACTATTTTTTAGTATTTCAATAGATTTTAAAAATAGATATAAACTAGAACAAAAACATTCACCAACAATAAATCATTAGTAATTTATATTTTTTTATATTATATAATTTATTTTCCCTTCATGAATATCCTTCAGTTACCCAATTATATCTCCTATATGATTATATATAAACATAAAAATATTAAAATATAAATTTTGAAGAAAATTAGACTAGAATTTTAATTAAAGAAAATATAATTCAAAGATTGTCCAAAATTCATCTCATTTATCTTTCATGTGTTAATAGAGGTCCAATGCAAATTCTTCTATAATTATACCAATGTAATTAATTTAATAGGACCTTTCATAACATTATGAAAACATTGGAGGAACTATATTGAAGTGTCTTAACATCCTAAACAAACCAAGATATTCAAAATCATTGAAGTAACTGAGAATAATGTATAATATAGTACGCAATTCGAAATAAGATCTATAATCAGGTAGAACTTTTTTATAGTTTCATTCCTATTTATTTAAGAAATAAAAATAAAAAATGAATTACAATGAGTTATCTCATAAGAAGAACTATGTTCAAATTCAATATTTAGTCTCAATGTATGCATAAGTATCTAATAAATAGGTAGCTTCCAAGACTATTATATTCCCTATAGTGTAATTTTTAACACTTTATCTCTTAAAAAAATAATAACCTCTTCAACTTACCAGCAAACATAGTAGATCTATTAAATAATAATTTTTGGATAATAAAATGAACAAAACATTAGGTGTTGTATTTTCCTGGGAATAACTTCATAATTCAAATGAAAATCAGACCATAATAAACTACCTAAATATATCTATTTTTATGTTAGAATGATCAAAATGTATTGTCAATTACATTTTTGGTAATAATTTTCAAATAATTACCATCTGATATTATATAATTCACTACGACCCATCAATATCCTATACACAGATGTTTTAGAATAAATTTTCAATTATTTCATTATCCAAATGAAATTGTTGTTAAATCCCATATGAAATTGGAAAAACTCTCAAATATAGTAGTTTCTATGGATAAATTATTATTAAGGACAAACATTCATCCATATAATATTAGAAATCATTATCATCATTTAAGTTACAATTATTCCAAAATCTCATAATAATTTTCTCCGATATATATTTCAATTATATAATTGAAATCTCAACTTATCCACTAGAATGATGGTGATACATGGTTTTAGTTTTTTTAAAAAAATAATTACATATCCATAAAATATTTTAATTTAATGTTCCTCAAGCTGGTTCTATTTCCGATGAGGACATATTTTGACACTTATTCTCTAGAAAATATTTTATTCATTAAAATAACCTAGAGTGTCTATAAAAAAGTGGACTAAATTAATTCCCATTCCAATATCTCTTTGTATAGATATATTAAAATTTGAATAAAAAAATAAAGACTAATTACCAAACACCAAGAAGAATCATTATAAATCTTTCATGCATGATGATGACCACTAAATAATGGTTAATGTTCCCCATTATTCCAATGATCATCAAGAATATATATTATGAAATATTCATAAATATAAATAAATATTTTCTTCAATAACACATACCAATTACAAAAGATCATTAACATCAATCTTCATTGATTGACGATAATCCCCATTGAATGATAAAAATATACTACCCAATTTTTTCACAAATGGGTTATTACTTATATGAAAATCATACATGTGTGATTATTATTTATCCATTCTATTCAGGACCATTGTTGTTTTTATTAATGAAATTATATTTATTTTTAACCTTTAACGTCTGATCGACTATTTTATAAGCATCCACACTAACTCGTATCCCATGGTTGTGAATTTCAGAATCACCCAAGGATTCATATCAATTAATTTATGAATTAAATCATAAATTATAACTCATTAATTAATTCTTAAATAATAAAATTCATTTTATTATTTCATTTAATTAACTTCAACCGCTGATATCTTATATAATAGATCTAAAGATAATATTTATTCTTGGGGATTGGTATTATTAAATTTGAACTTATAATAATGATATTCCATATCCTTTTCCAAATGATTCATATTATATAATTCCTGTAAAGGGAAATATATACCTATTTAAAGATAATATTATAGAAATCCAGAGCTATTTGATATGACTGCCAATCATACTCTAAGATTGTTCAGAGGTTTTGTAATATGATCCATTTTCGATGCCTTATAATTTCCACTTAATCATAAAATATGGGTCACTTCATAGATGTATAAAAATTCCATTTACATAAAAAATTAATATATATCCTATGATTTAGGTAAATTATTCCATATGATATACTATTTATATCACATTTGTATAAGCATTCAATATATATATCACCATTAATCACCCACTTTCACTAATTCCTAAAATCATTGTTCTCTTCGACCTTATGTCATATAAAATCTGATATTTGAATAAATAAAATAAAAAATACTTTTCTATATCTTCAAAAATAAAATATCCATGATTTCATTAATTTTACCTCATCTCACATTGTATAAAACATGTGGTAAATTTTTGTGGAAAACATTTATGGATTAACTGTAAAACACATTTCGGATTATATTTATACATCAAAGTCAATCTCTATTTATGAAACAATAATGTGTGTCCCCCATTCACATTTACAACATTTAAACCCAATATGATTCACTAATCTATAAATGAAATAAATGATAAACCTGTAGAATATCAATAGTGAAACTAGTGGTATAAATTGATCTATCATGATCTTTAACAAACATATGTATTCCAAGACTTCTATCCACTAGTCATATATAATTATATCATGAATTATCATCCATTTAAATTTCTATGATATTGAGTTACTATGATACTCATAATACATGAATCAAATATGTCCCACCCATACATTTATAAGACTCCATATATATACTGACTTGGTCGATGGATACATCACATGCCATTCATATCTCTATATGAGAAAATCACATGACCCTAATTTGAATGAATAATAAAATCATATATACAATATATGAATGGACACACACTCCCCATTATGTCTCACTAAAGGTCCCATATATTATACAAATCATACAAGGGGACAAATTCTATATTGGGTGAGAACCATCTAATGACAGGGTAAATAATATACCCAACCCCACATTAACTAGATTAGAAATAATAACATTTGTAAGATAGGTATCACTGTATGGATGTTATCATCTAGGCATATCTCCATCCACACATAATGATGACCATATATCCTCTATTCACTAATTGTACAACCACAACATTGTTTTTGAAATTCCATATAGAATTCATACTGGGTCATCCAACACACATGAATAAACATCTGATTTTTTTGAACATTATTACCATTGTATATATCTCCATATGAAAAATTTACTAATGATATTCTTTTAATCTGTTCACAATCAATAAAATCTATCATAAACATCAGTTAATGATAAATAAATGTCATCTTTTGGAAGGTCAATTATCATTACACATCAAAAACTGAATATATATATATAAATATATCCATCATGAAAGTGTGATAAAATAGATATTTCATTTTATATTATATATATTAAATTACTTCAAACTATTTTATTGATTATTTAATAATCACAAAATAATATTCTATCTGTAATATATTATATATGATAAATATCAAAATATTCCTAATGTTTTCTACACATTCTTAGGTAAAGTTAATAGATAAAATATATGAGTTAATTTTAACATCTCTATATTCCAATAATATGAGAAAAATCTCTCAAATCAATTTATTGGGTATCAACTACAAATATTTAAAGCATGAATAATTATGAGATTTAGGAAGCGTATTCCCAATATTTAACTCCATGACCATATTCATGATACTAAACCTCGCAAAATCAAATGATAGAAATTCATATTATGTTGTTTACACAGAACAAATTATATTTTGAATGTACTCATCTTTAAGACATATTACATCAAAATAAATTCATGGAAATAATTTATCTATATACATTTTTACCAACACATTATAAACTCCATTAGGATAAAGTAATATTAAATTTGTTTTTTTCTGATGCAATCATTTAGGAAATTATAATATTTAAAATCTAATGTTAATGATGTATATGTCATTATTGTATTATTTACCATTAAATATCCTAAAATCAGGAGGATACAAGTGAAAATCACTTTAAATTTAGACTCGTATAATGTTATTTTGTTCACATTGGTCTTCTCTATGTTTAATAATAGTCCCTCTAACCACTAAAACAATAAATAATCCTCATTATAGCATTATAATAAGCATAGTATCCATTGGATTAGTAAATAATATTTATTTCCTTTTTTAGAAAAATCATTACCAATAATATATTGTTTCTATATTACATGAGGATTTATGTGTGTTTAGAGCATTTTTATCTAATAAGAATGAAACAATATTCCATTGATAGGAGGAGGGTAAACCCTCAAAAAATCAAAACAACACTAATAAAATATTTATCCAAGAAAAACTTTATTTATATTTTTCTTCTTCTAATAACAAGTTATAGAATCTGATGAATAATAATTAATGTGTATAAAATAAATCAGATCTCATTGTTTATAATAAACCTCACCCAATTAATAATTTTTCACATCGAACAAGAGAAATTTGATAAGTTTACACATTATATTCATCAAATAAATTGGTATTAAATTAAAATAATATACTTTATATAGTTACTCTATGCATTACAATTTCAACTAAATGTAAAATATTTAAAAAATATTATTTATTTACAACTATACTCAATTTATGCATTTATAAAGTACACATTTGTCATCGTATGAAATTAAAAATCACAAATCGAGATCAATAACACTGATAACTAACATTAACATTCAATAGGTATTGTGAATCCCATATAGATATAATGAGAAATAATATATTATAGGATTACCCTTATTCTTTATTAGACAATTAGGTTTTGATATCATTGATTAGATTCAAAAATAATTTTTTTTGGATATTATAACTAATGTTTCTTTATTTGGATTGAACTCTTACATATTAAAAAAATATACATAATAATAGACCCCAAACATCGTAGTAATATTTCATCAATTTTAACCAATTTAAAATATTGAGTTATAGTTTTTGGAACTTATTCATATTTTTAGAAAATTTCCATAGTTTAAAATATTTTGAATTCTATAAAAAGGATTAGAATTGATGAAATCTGTTGTCTGAAAAAGTCATTAGAATACTGAATAATGCATATTATATCAGTGGTGAATA
This sequence comes from Viscum album, assembly GCA_963277665.1. Lineage (NCBI taxonomy): Eukaryota > Viridiplantae > Streptophyta > Magnoliopsida > Santalales > Viscaceae > Viscum > Viscum album. Next base: position 1,675,184,780 of record OY728155.1, read on the forward strand.
ATATAACATAAGTCATTTATAATCTCATTCATTTAAAACCTTATGTGAATCATTCAATACTTCACAAGAATCTAGATCCCCTGATTAAATAACTTTAACACACTGTTATTGGGGGAGTTTTTTGTATAAAACACACTACATATCTTTATATTTAAGAACGTAACATAATAATTTAGAATATGGTATAACATAAATTAATTTTTTTTCATAAAGATAAATTTAAAATTAGTTTTTGATAATAATGATGATACATTGATCAACATAAGATTTTAATTAGATGGGTTTAATTTTTTATTACAACATAATATGGGATTTTTTTAAATGATCATTGACAAAAATAATGAGATATTGTAAATAGAAATATCCATTATAAGGATAAGATCCATATTTCACTCTAAAACGATTTATTTAAATAATTATTATCAAAAATTAGATATTCAGGTTGGGAATCATCATAGTCATATTATATATGAATCTTGGAAATTTGAGAAGAAAACCTATTATCCAATCCCAAAAGTGGATAAATCCTACTACAATCCTTTTGTATAAGAACATTTATGTTATCCCAATTATGTGTAAAAAACGAAAACTATTCTAAAATAATATTTTCTAGGAGAAACCTACTATAGTGGACCCTACTCATTAGATAATCTTTGGTCCCTAATTACGTTATATCTTTTTTTAAGATAATCCATCGACAACAATTTATAGAAGAACATACCCAGTTTATTGATATTGGCCTTCAAAATTAACACTTTTGAAGATTATAATACATAATTTTTAAAGGGGAATTAATATTTCTATAATATAACTCATTATTCAATTTTTTTCATAATCTATTCTGATGATTTTATTTTGGAATCCAATTTCATTCACCAAATAATTATGGTCAATAAATATTGATGTGTAACACTTTATAAAACCCATATATTATGTTACTCTCCAAATTATATAATTAAAACATTATTACAGGTATCAAAATACTCCTCTTCAATAATGTGCCTGAACGTTTCATCTAAACATATATAATTATATGATATTGTCGTTCTCTACCAGAGTAAGACATGATCCATATATAATAACACCCACATTTCTAGAATATGCAATAATCCATCCTTCAAATGTGTTGTTTTTTCCCAAACTACCTCTACCTTAGGATACATTAGTCAAGTTCTAATATAAATAATGATAACTTGAATTCCTAATATGTATAAACTATATGCAATTACAAATATCAATAATATAACAATATTTACAAACTGAGTTCATGGTATATTGGAACCAAATATTATATAAATGTATCTTGTATAAAATGAAAGGATTTTCAATTTATAGGGTAAAGTAAATGTTGTAGACTATGGTGTACATATATTCATTATATAAATAATTCATATTTATAAATAATAAACGGGGAAATAAATCATAAATTAATAAACTTTTTAAATATGTAAACATTTGATACAAACATTTAAACAATTAATATATCAAATCATAATCCTAAACACTTTAAAATATTAGTAAATTACCTATTTAAAATCAATAATACATAAATATAAACACATTACATACATAGTATTATCATTTCATAATATTAATTGTAGAAAATTGTATATAAATACCCTAATTCTAGAGTAAGTTGATAATTTCTATTACATTGGCACTAGATAAAAGAAACATATCCTGATGGAATAAATAGTATAGTAGTCGTATATATAATTTAATTTCATATTTAACATTAAAATATAAAATAAAACATTGTATATTTTCTGAGTATAGAATTATTCCGATTAGTATATCTATACCTGTCAATCAGAAAACTCTACATAGCATCAAGGAAAAAATGAATCATAAGAAATGGTTGAGCTCATATGCTTTGTTAGGGCCTACGTAAACTGTAATATATCATAAATAATTAATCATTATCATTATATAATCTTCAGAAACTAAAACCACATTATATCATATCAATAAATTGAACATGATGAATATTATTATAGAAATAAATTATTATCTATTATTTCAATATAAACCATTATATGAGATTGAAACTGAAAAATGATATTATAACTAATAAAATTATCAAATTAAGAAAAATAATTTATTTAATAATGATTTATTTCATAACAATATAAATTTAGATCCACCATTGAGACCTCATCAAAGATATTTCAAACTGCCAACAAGTCCTTATTCCATAACATCTGATTAAATGGATAAGTCCTCATCTAAAACCCATGGTAGTCTATCTAATGGGACTTACTGATGCATCTAGGGTCTATAGTGATCCACTCCCATAATTTGGAAATTCCAATTAATACATCGTATTAAAAGATAATACAACATAATCATCGTGTCGTAATAAAATCAATAATTGTATGTATTGGTAGAACCATTCATAAAGAGTATCGGTACATTCCCTTATGAAAAAGATCATTAACCATCAAAATATTTAGGTGGAGTTATATAAATATAACAAAAAAACAATATTATTTTAAACAAAATATTTTTATTTAAATACGTTAAATAGACCATTTGAATATTTATTGAGGAATATAATCTTTTTCACATTCAAAATAATTCATTAATTATTAAAATTAAATAAGTAATAATGATATCATTTCTGTGGGAATAATTAGTATTTTTAATGTAATCTTAAAATCCTTTAGTTTTAATGATATTTTAAAATTCAATTCATTCATTATAAACTAAAAATACATCCATTTAACACTTTTCTAAGAGATCCTAAAAAGTCCCACATTCAGTAAATCGTTGGAAGATTCCTTTTAAAATATTTTTTAAAAAGAAAAAAAAAGGAAAAAAAAAATTAAAAAATCACTAGAGACAATTATAATCATTTTTCAAAAGAAATTTGGAAACATTTATAGAAAACATTTATAAGGAAGATAAATATTTCTCAACAGAGACATAATAATGAACAATCTTGAATAATGATGATAACATGAAATAAACCGTTACCACTTTGGGTTTTTTTGAATAGAAAGTGTAATTAATGAAATAAATTCAAAATAATGAGTAAATACAGTGATTATAAGTTAATTCATGACATAATATATCAAATTTTTAATATAAAGACCACAAATAAAATTAATATGTTGTGAATAATGAATCTATATGAAAGATCTAAGGGAGATGAGAAACCATTACCTCAGGATCAATTTACCTTTTTTGTGTATAGACATCCTATTTAATTAATTTATAACTTTTATAATTAAATTACCATATCCATAATTTCATATATGATCCATTTATAACATTTTATTACACATTATTTATTTATTAATTATACTATTATTATTATCTTTCATGTTAGCTACCAGTTTTCCATGTATGTCTTGATTTAGTAGTTTCATTCCAATAATTTTAATATCGTACCTTAATCAATAGAATATTATTAATTGTATTAATATAATATTTATTAAATATAAATATAATTGTTGTCATATATATAATATTGATAATGAAATTAATTCACACCACTTATGGAGATGATAAGTCGTATGTACACATGTATGTTTTTATTAGAATTTGATAGATTGAAAAAAGACTCATAATGAATAATTAACCTTGTAATAATCATTATTATGTCATATATATCATATAAATTCATCATTTAAAAATTTATAAACATCAATGTGTTGTGGTGATGGAGAACAAATTAATCCTCTACGTGGAGATGGAAAGCCGTATTTACACACGAGTAATGTTTTTCATTCTAGTTGGGTGGAAAAGAGATGGAATATGACTTTCCAAAACTATTGTTTTTATTTTATGATGTTTTAACACATAAAGAGAAATTAGGTGAATACATAAACTTAATAGAGTTTTTAATGATGATTATACCTTCTTCGATGGACTCCATTTAGATCTCTTATTGAGGGTCATAGGGATTCAATTTTGGAAATAATATAACCTAAAGAACATTTGTAAGGATGTTAATAAAAGAAATTATTATTATTTTTTGATATATGAGGATAAATGTGGTGTAATGATATGAAGGAAGGGATTAATTTTTATAATTGAGGGGAGGAGCATGTTTGAATTTTAATAATACTATTTCAGATCAGAACTTTTCCAAATTCCCTATTAATGAACATACAATGAAATTTTCGGCAACATAATTTCCCCCTTCTCATTATTTAGTTCTTATATGATTTTATATAATTTGATAAAATATATAATTTAGATAAAAATTCATTATTATTTATTTTGAAATTACTCGTTACTTTGAATTTAAATACATAAAGATAAACATGTATATTGGAACAAAATATTAGTATATCCCTAACATGTAATTTTCATTTGTGGAAGTTTTTTATCACATCAATTTTATATTGAAATATTATTTTTAATATTTTTTATATCATTTCTTGGATTATTCCATTAATAGAATAATTAATTCACCAACATTGTGTAATAAGTTGGGATAATTATTTCTAAACAAAAAATAAGAATAAATTACCATGAAAATATTAATACATTATATATGATAAATATATTTATAGTGTAACTTATCCTCTAAATTACTCTATATTAAAAATAATATTGTTATTAAAAATAGGAGAGTGAAACGTTTGTCTTTTTATTAGATAAAGTTCTATAAATTACATAATTTTAATCCCAAGGGAAATAAAATTAAATTTACTATAATATTTTTCTGGTATTAATGAAATTAACTCATAGAATAATATTATGAAATGTGTTGATTTCAATTTCTATTCCATATAATTTTATTTTTATCATTAATCACATGATTTACCCTTTAGCGTGCTAAAAAAATTACTAAAGTTATTATTCATATTCAAAAAAAATAAAAGGGACCTATTTAAAAAAAATTAACTTCGAAAATAAAAATATGCAATCCATTCTTAAAAAATCAAAAAATTGTAATTGTAGAATTTAATTAAAAATTTATCCTAAATAACTCAATGAAAAACAATTTTTCATAAAAAACTCATCTGAGTATAAAAATATATTAATACCAAATTCTACAATGAAAAAAATTCCAATGAACTAAAATGGATTAATAATAATATAATAAAACTAATTTTTCAATCAAGTAATTTAAAAGATAAATTGGTTATTTTAAAATAGTTGAAACAAAAATAATTCTTTTAATAAAAATTAGTGTTACTCGTTATTTAATATACAATAAATATTTTCAGAAAAATAAAAATCATTCCCCATGATAATTTTGATTTTTTTCAGTATGGTATTATTTTTAACAAATAAAATAAATAAATATTACAGAGTTTAATTATAATATTTACTCAATAAAATTTTTTTTTTTCTGAAAACAGTATTTCCTATACCTGAAATAAAATTACATACAATTGAGTACTTATTTCATAAGAATTAATAAATTCATTTTTACAGAGAAGGTCCTTCATGTATATATATATTATAGTTATGTTAATAAAATTTTATATACACCAACATAATAGCTACTTAATAACAGTCACATTTAAATAACATTGTTTGGTTCTTTAATGAGCAATGTTGCTTGTGGTATACTCTATCAAACATAGTGATCTTTTAAAATATCACAGGTTAGTTCATCGAATGATATCAAATAAATAAAATTTATTTACAAATAAACATAATGTAAAAATTGTTGGTGTTACATGTTATTATAATACTATTTTTTCAGGTTATAAACACAACTAAAATAATTGTCCATCATTTAAAATTCTAGCATCTTACATTCTACACGTTAAATAAATATCATCATAGAAAAAATAATGATCAATATAATCAATGGTTTGAAATTTTAAAATAACATTCCATAAATCCCATATCATGAAAAGGTTTATTAAAACATCATTTTCATATGAGAGACAGAAAAATATGAAGTTAATCTAAAATAATTACATAAAATGATTTCCAAGTAAAAGAACATTAGTTGGATGTGAAGAAATATACGTGGAAGAAAAGATTAATGCCCAAATAATTATGTAGGGTGATAAATCTCATTTATTACCAAAATTTAATGATCATGAAAATTATAATAAGAACAGAATTATAAATTTTTGTTGAGTTGAAGGATTATTAATTCATCGAATATAATGGTTATAGGATATTTTTTTTATTTCAAAATTATAAATTTGTGTTGAGTTAAATGACCATAGTTTTCAGTTACCTCAAAGGTATCAGGCTATGCACGACGTCTTCCATGTTTTCAGCTATGACATTACAGTTTATACATTTCACATGATTTACAATGCGAGGAAGTCGAGTTTAATGTGGATGCATCCTTCAAGGAGTATCCTATCCGGAATTCCGATCACACTACGAAGGTTCTCTGCAGCTAGTCTGTTCCTCTGGTACAAGTACTATGGCCTCATGGGTGAGTACATGACGAGACTTGGGAGAGGGAGGCTGATATATGATCGCAGTGGCCGGAGTTGTTTGGGGATTCTTATTTTACACTATTCTAGGGAAATTTAGGGGAAAATTTATTTAAGGGGTGATGTTTATAAGAACCCAGACCTTCTTTTAAGGTCTTTTCTTTCATATTCTTTATTTTTTGAGAAAATAATTTTTTCTATAAATTATGGAAGTACATGACATGTACATTATAAGTACACACCATATACTTCATTGCCACATGAGCCCGTGTGCTGGGTGTGTCATGGAAACACACATGACCATGTAGGGGTGACATGGAGGCCTCCTAATGTTGGGTATGGAAATAGAAATTACACATTGTGTATTATAAAATTACACACCGTGTAATTTGTTTTTTTTCATTAAACACATTGGGGACGCGTTTAATGGACATAACCTTATTCTTATAGGTGTTATTCATTTGAGAGAGTTCGTACAGCCGTTATATTCCTCTGATCCACCGATCCTCTATCTGATCTCTGATTTGACTATCGTTGATTGCGTTGTGATCACCTCAGTAAGCTCTCTCTTCTCCTAGAGCATCATTTTTCAATTCTTCTTCTTTTCCAATATAATTTTGGTTGAATGTTTTGGACATTTTCTTAGATATATGACATTCCGTGGATAATCAAGCCTCGTGGTTGATTTATATCGATCTTCTAACATCAAGGTAGGTAGTTTCTACTTTTCTATAGATCATCTTTTAGTATTTCTACAGATTCCAGAAATAACCTACAACGGGATGTTGTGTGTTTCCTATTTTGCCCTTGTTGTTTTCCCGCTTTTCTTATATGCCTGAGTAGAGGTTAATGGTTGTGAATAGGGTAATTTTACTATCCATTGGATGTTTTTACCATGCATTTTATTCCTATTTATGACCAATTGGCCTAGTTTTTCCTGTTAGGCTATTGTTAGATCCATGCCTAGTTGGTCGGATGGTGTGACTATTCTTCCATGCTATTATTATATAGAATTCTAGCCAAGTTTTTCATGAGGTTACATTTATTGTTATGTGATGTGATACTTGCTGACTTTACATAGGGTTGCAAAAAACTACTACAGTAGACCATAGGAAGAATGGACGTAAGGGATTCTCCAGAGTGTCTTTATAATACGATGTGAGACCATAGAGGGAATAAACGTTGAGTGCTACCTCAGTGTGTCTGTAGTTCCGCGACATGGGCCACAGGGGGAATGAGAAATTGAGTTATTTCCCAGAGCTCCTTTGGTAGAAAATGAGAATATATGGGAAATTGATGGTGAGTGCTTTCCCAGAAGGTATATTCATTAGTTGAACCATAGGGGTGAGACTGTGTGTGCCTTCCAGAGGGTTTCTAGTGCTTTTTGGTTAAACCATAGGGGTTAGGCTATGATAACTACCCAAAGGGTTACCTGTTTGTTCTACTTTTTTGAGTGGCTTCTTACATGTTGTAAATTATAAGCGAGAAAATGTGGATTGTTTACTGCTGAGTAATTTATTGTTTACTGCTTTCTGCACTTTTACCTGCCATTTATTCACTATCTATTAGGCATAGATCTTCGGGTGGATCCCTACCAGGATTGTGTCTCATACCCTGTTTGGTTCATTCTTTTGGGTCCAAATAGAATATATTGTTTCATGTATATATAAGGGAAGGCGCCCTTCTACTTTTGGTTATTTATTTTTGTGGAGCTAGATAACATGTGACGAAGATGAGGCTTGAGATGCTGAGGAGTTCTTCTGATTTCTTTTTTTGCTTTTGCTTATCACTGTTATATTCCATCATTGTGACTTTTTTGGCTGATTTCCTAGATATATATGCATTGTGCATTATTTATATATATTTTCTCTAGTTGGTTCCTTTAACTGTCTTCTACTGTTACTATTGTTTGGTATTTACTGCTTCTCCTATTGTATATATTTGTGTTCTTTCATTGTATAATCTTCCAATGAGGGCATATTTTCCCCACTATCACACCCAAGGCCCTCATTGCTAGTGGGATGCCTCTGGAATTCTGGGAAATGTGCTTGAGTCCATGTGACCAACCGGGTACGGGGCGCCTTTGGGTGGCTTCCGGAACTAGGACGTTACAATGGGATTCAGTCTAAGGCATGAAGGAAGTGAATATTGATTTTAGGAATCTAAAATATCTCCTCAAACATGAGTAGTTTTGTTTCATTATTTCATTTCATGATTATTTAAGGGAATGTGATCAGTGTAAATTCAGTTTTTTAATTTCTAGGTATCACCTCAATAGCATCATTGATGTTCTCATTCTATTTATAAAATTTCACTATAAAATAGTTTTTAATTATAATTTTAATGTGGGAAGGTTAGTCTCAATTATTTATCAAGTATAATGTATTTATTTATATATTTTATTTTATAATTATTTTATATTTTTTTATTCAATATTTTTATATTGATGTCCACTAGGATCATATAATATATCCTCTTTATTTTTCAAGTCACTCCTAGTGGTAACTTCCTAGATTTTCTCCATAGTGTTGATTTTAGTAGTCCTTGGATGCTAACAATTATCTTGTAAATAAAATAATATATAGACACCCAATCAGGATATAAATTGAAATTTCATTACTTTGTCAATGTAACTAATATAATAAACAAATATATTCCTAGTTATATTTTTAGTTTAGTGATTTTGGTGACTCGAAACATAATCAATTAACATGGGGAAAGAAATTCAATTTCTATCACATAGATATTAACCTATTATTTTACTACCTAATACCTTTATTTATATTTTGGGGAAAATAATAAACAAAAACGGTGAGAAGAAATTCTGTATAAGGGTAATAAGGGAAAATATAAAAAAACCATAAAACATAGAACATAAAAACATGAACATAATGTTTTATCATCAAAATCATGAGTCATATAAAAAATCATCACAATATGTAAGGCATAGATAATAAAAAAAATAAACCATGATTAAATAGAATTTTAATAAGACATGGAATTTTTTCAAACAAATATGCACATAATATAAACTCTATAGTAGCCAATGCATTTCTTCCAAGAACATCATAGTGGACAAATTCCATTAATAAACTATGTTTACATTCCATTCCAGCCATATATTACTAAACGATATTTACATGTCAATCCAATCAATTATATATCAAGAGATATAAATCATTACCTAATTATTTGTTAGGGATATATAGGTCCCATAAATCTAATAATGAATGCATTCGTACATGTTCTGAAAATACGTAAATCATTCATCATTCCAAAACTAAAAATTTAAAATGGTTTTCTAAAACATCATTACAACATACAATATTCCAAAAATTATAAATGGATTTTATAAAAATGATTCAATAACAAACACAATAAATTAATAGTAATAACATAGATACATATATAACACTCTTCAATCATAGATAGAATGTAATTTTGATAAAACACTTGAGCTTAATTTGTGATGAAATTTTCATCTCTTCTTCAAAAGCATTTTCTTTTCTCCAAATGACATGAAATTTTAAATGAAAAGAATTTTTTAGAAAAAAAACATGAAATATTTTCGAGGAATATTTATGTAAATAATTCTTTATGGAGATGTAATAATCCATTCATGGTGTATAAGTTAAAAATAACATTATCCTCGTAATGATTTCAAAAAAGTCAAAAATTACCTTATATAGTAAACAAAAGAATGATTCCATCAAAACCATGTAGTAAAATTTTAAAATTGATAAAATTAATATAAAAATTAATAAAATAATAAGAAAAACTTAATTAAAATTTTTTTATATAACATGTACATGGATGATTAATATAACCATGTAAATACTTATAAATAAACAATCTTAGAAAAAATGAGATTTTCAATGTTATCCAATAAAAATTTTAAATAATTCAAATCGTATGCCTAATAAAATAATGAAAATTATATGTATCATAATATTCATAAAAACAATAATAGAAAGGTCATGGGTAACATAAAATCCAAACAAAATATTTTGATGGTGTATAAGGCATATTTCCAACAGAAATAAAAGTGAGAAAAAATAATCCCTCACCTTTGGTAAGATATGCTTCGTATGTATATAAAAATACAAACTAATGATTTAAATAATGATAATATTTTATTACAGAATCATAATAATTATTATAATAACATTTATAATCAATTTTTTATCCTTTTGTTAGTAAAATTTCATTGTCACTTGTTATTAGGATACTAAATGCTTTATGATCGTATCCATGTTTTGTCAGATTAGTTCTTTTTACTATTTTCAAGTTATAGTTATCTTATTTAAATCAGGTTATTAGTATTATATATATCATTTTTATTCATTTAATTATTTTATATAATCATGGTTTAATGAATATAATGAATAAATAATCGTATTGCATCGGGGAGACGGTAGGTCGAACATATACACGAGCGATGATATCATTTCCAAATTTATTAAATGATATTGAATGGGATGTTGTATGATATTTCAGAATTAGTATCGTGTTATAATAATAATATATAGTTATTATTTCCATCAGTATACCCATTCATGTAAGGTGGTGGTGAATAACAGATTACACCATAGCATGGAGACGATAAGTCGTACGTATGCATGCGCAATGATTTCATTTTTATTAGGATGAATATAAGGTGAAATAATGATGTTGAATAATTATTAAAATATATCAATACATGATTGATGTTTATGTTATTACTTTATAAAGAAATAACTAATAAATGGGATGTATAAGAAGAAAGAAGTTTCAGATAATCGGTAGAAGAGATTACCTCTTCCTTGACATGAATTCTATAAATCGCTTTTCAGAGCACTAGAGTTGGAATTTGAAGATGACCATAAACTCAAGAATGAAAATAGGGAAGTTTATATGAAAACATTTTAGGGTATGTAAAATAATTAAAGCTCAAAATGAAGTGATGTTTTGAGATAGGAAGTCCCCTTTTATAATTGATGTGAGGGGCACTTTTTGATTCCTAAAAAATGTCAATTTATAAAAATTTGAAAAATACAACCAAATACCTCCATAATGAGATATATTTCAAGATAAAATTTTATAATATTTAAATATCATCAACCAATTAAATTTAGACAAGTTTTGATGTCGATTTAAACATTATCATTTTAATTGACAGTTATTACTCTATTTAATTTTATTTAAGATAACCAAATTTTCAATATTAAAAAGGTAAAATATTTACTTATATTTTTCAATTATACCATAAATGAATAATTTAAAACATTTTAGAACATATCTTAATTATTATATATTTTTAAAATTGTCTTATGATTTTTAAATAATTTTATAAAACATTATTTTAACAAAATATGAATTGTTTAAATTTTGTCAATATTAATTTCATGGATTTTTAGAAATATAAATATAATTTTTTATCCTAGAAAAAATATATATATTTATATTATAAATGGGTTAGGTTAATCTACATATTTAATGGTACAAATTGTTTTTCCCAAATTATATTTATTTTAATATTTATCATAAAATGTATTTTATATCATCATTATTAAAATAATAACTACATAAAACTTGTTTATTTATTTAATATAATTACATTTATAATAAAATTTTAAATTACAAAACTCGGATGAATATTTTTTTACTTGATTTAAGAAGAATATATGTAGTTGAATTTATATTGTAGAAAATCTAATATTAGAAATTTTATAATTATTATAGTATTAATGTGAAAAATTTAACATCACTTTAAATAAAAAAATGTCATAATCTATTCTACAAGGCTCAAAATGGTCACTTTCTCCACATTTGGATTCTTATGGTAGAGATATACTCGAAAAAAATGATTTCTTTTTTGTTTTTAGGCCTTTTATGGTTATTATTATTTTAATACAAATTGTTTTATGGATTTCCGATCAATTAATTAATTTTTACATCATTAAAGTTTAAGAATTTAAGGTAATTATTAATTTCCTAAAAATTAAAAATAAATTAACATGATGTATTTACTTATTTTATCATTCAATGTTCAATTTAATTAAAATGTTATCACCTGATTATCCATATATTAAAAATATTATTCTTAAAAGAAATATGAGTTTGACATTTTTTTACATTCATTGGATTAATTAATATTTATGCCATTTTCATTGTCATGTAGCCCATAAATGACTATTTATCAAACCTAAGATGCCAAGGATAGAATTTTATTCATCAAAATGATTTCTTTAGGTTTTTGGATCATTTTATTCAACTTATCAAATTATTTGTTATACTAATTTACCCAATTTACATTTAACCAGATAAAATAAAAATTATTGTAGTAACTATTCAAGTTTATATCCCATTAAATAATAATAATTTAATAATATATCACTTTTTATTAAAACATGGTATTGCGTATATCACAATCTATTGAGGAATATATCTCTTGCATTTAATGTTAGCGATGTCAGTGTTACATATAGTGTAAGATTCAAATAGTTTGGTGTATAACATAATCCAAACATATTTATATTATACATTGAACCAAATCTATACTCTGTGTTGCGTGAAATGAATTCTATCAATAGAATATAAAATTGTTTGTAACACAAACCATAAAGAGTTTTGCATATAATACATGCTAGTACAGTGTTGTATATAGTGCAATGTAATCTTTGTGAAATGTACAGCAATAGACATCAATGAAATAAAAAACATTTCTCATAAAATCTCTGGTTGTTACATTCTTCACCCCTTAAAATTAATTTCTTCCTCGAATTTCATCAGGTTTATAAATATTTTTCTATATTAAAGTTATTTTCATTGAAACCAACAAAGTAAAAATGGATAATAAAACTTCATTTTTAAAAAATTTCTTAGAAACATAACAGTAACCCAATGTAAATCATCACTTGTTTTTCACATAGGAAAACATAGGTGGGAAGTGAAAACATGAATTTTGGAGAGAAATTTAACCATCATGTTTGGATAGATAGGGATAGAGAATAAGATTTGGAGAATGATAGATTATAGAAATCTGTAAGTATGCAATGATTTAAGGGACATTTGATTCATCAAATAAGAATGTACTGGGATAACATTTTTAGTGTCAAGAAACTTTTTATAATGTTGATAAATTTATTTTAAAGAAGATAAAAAGTTACTTTATTTCAGTACAATATCAGAATTTGTTGTTCTTGGAATAATTTCAAATTCATATCTTATTTAAAGAAATGAAGTTTAATTTTTCATTATTGAAGTCTTTGTAGATCATACGAAATAATGAGATATCATTCCTTACGTCTCAATAAAATTTTAGATCATGTTAAAATATATGCATAATTACACTAATAGTGAGATAATACATTAATTTAACAAACATCAACATGAATATAACTAATACTATCCATAAATGTATAACATTATAATCCATCCCAAAATGAAAAATATAAAACTTTATAAATTGGTGAACTAAATTGACTTAATATTTTTCTACCGTATCTCATTAGGTAGTTCATGGTTTAAAAATTTGAATCATGTGAATACATTAATCATGTATTCTCTTGATACATTATAATAACATGAATTACCATATAAACTTAGTGAAAACTTGTTTTTTTTAAAAATTTTCTTTTTCCACACAGACAAAAAACAAAAAATTCTATATACTCAAACCATGATATCACATTGTCTATAAAGTAGTAATTTTTTAATTAATGTTATCAAATATATCATTATATCCTTATCCATTTATTATGTGCATACCATGTGCTTTACAAAAGTATTTCAGACATTTTCCATGGTTACTGGTGCCATATACTTATGGAAAACCAAAATATACCAATACATAGATTTTCCAATATTCCATAATACCATAAATGGGATTCTATAAAACTATTTTGGAATTCCATTACAAAAACACATAATCATTCAACCACTTCATTGTAATACTCAACATCTCAAATAGTGATCACATGTGATTTGCCTTTGTATTTTACATTAAGAGATTATTGTTGTCCATCATCATCACTAACCCTTGGAATTGGGAATTGGTTGGCATAATTACACATTTCCTTACAGTTGTAGGATTGATGATTTTCTGGTGCATTCTCTATTACATTTTCTATATTCACATCATTAGAAACCATTTTTCCCATTACATCATAACTCAACTACTCGATGAACATATCTTCCACACTTGAAACATTTGGTAGTCCCTTTAAGACAATCTCCCCCATTCTTTTGTCCAAACATTGAGCACAAGGATACAATTACCTTATTTTTACCATTGTTTTGATATTTTCCCATGAACTCCAAATTTCATTTCATATCGAAAGCATGATATGGATATGTAACACCATATTCTAGTCATTCCTCCATTGCACAATGCATAATATCTTCATAGCTAATAAATTATCTTATATTTAATTTCCTTCTAAGACATGGTTTTAGTCTATTGAACAATAGATAAATATTATATTCAGGGTGGAAGATAAAGCCAGAAGCATACCATGAATGTATTATAAAAATCACCCCGTATGTACCAACTAATTCATTATCCATTTTTTTATACCCAAAGAACTCATTTTCCATCTTTTTTTGAAGAATATGAGGGAAGTAATTGTGTAAAAACTAGTTATTTAAGTTTTACAATTCCATAGATTCAATTTCATCTTGCTTTATTGTATTGTTAATTAGAGTCCACAACTGATCAGCTTCACCTTCTAAAAGATACACATCCAAACTGAATTTCTTATATTCTAAACAATGAATGAGAGAAAATATATTATCAATGGTACTGATATATTGTTTAGAAAAAAGTTGATCATAATACCCAAAAAAAGAATATGGATGTTTCCTTATTAAGGACCTAATATAATATTGTTAACTTATCATATAATTTAGATGACCATAATGATTCATAGCTTGTGTATGTGTAGAAAGAATATTTTTCATTCCATCTCCCAGAAAATTTGTTGGTTCATGAGGACAATCATCGCATTTCTAAGTGCATTAATCATTAACATGGTTCCTTAGGGATCCATCAATTTTCTAAAACCAAAAAAGAATAGTGTGTAATGCCAAAATCATACTAGAAAAACAACATAATCAAGAATAATTACTTTAAATCTATAACATCTTTGGTTTAATACAAGGTTTTTCATTATCATTTCCATAATTGTAGGACTATAGTCTATTTTTTTACTTACCCATAGGGACATCCCAATACATTCCATAGAAATATAACAATGGATCTCCATAAAGATATCACATCCTAGTTTCCAAAGGTTAACTAAACATTTTCTCTAATACCAACTATAGTGACTGAACCATGACTTACATGGACATTACACTAATTTTCTCGAATACTTATTACATGACACAAATATATTCCCCAATATCATATTATTTATGTGTCTTTAAAAAATCGAAACATAATCTTCTAACATGGTGAAATATTTTTAACATCTCCCATTGAGATCTTCCTCTTTTGTTTTCCTACCTAAAACCATTCTTTATATATTGTGGAAAAGAAAACATAAAAATGGTGACCTCAAATTACCAGTAAAGGTATACATAGAGATCATAAAACAAACCATAAAAATTTAAATGTAAAAACATGAACATAACATTTAAAAATCAAAATCATGAGTCATGAACTAAATAATGGCAGCACGTAAGGAATATATCATAAAGGATCACTAATAATGATAGAATAGAATAGGAATAAAAAATGGAATTTTTGAAAAAAATATGCACATAATATGATTTCCATATTATCCAAAGAATTACTACTAAGTCCATTATAATGGAAAAAGTCCATTTTGAACCAAGTTTACATGTCATTCTAGCCCTATATTAATGAATAAGATTTTATTTCCATTCTTGTCATGTGTATCTCATGAGATATTATTCTTTACCCAATTCATTGGAGGTATATATTGGTCACACCAACATCATAATGAAATCATTCAAACATGTCCCATAAAAACATAAATGATTCATCATATCATAACCCAAAATATAAAATGGGTTTTCTAATCATTGTTCCATAATAAAACATTCCATGCTAGATAAATTTCATTTATAAAAATAATTCCATCATATACAGAATCAATCAAAAGTAATAATAGGTATAAAAACATAACCCTAGGCCATCTTAGTTGGTAAATAATCTTGATAATATAGTTGAGCTTAATTCCTATAGAAAATATCTTTTCATCTTGAAAAATGTTTTATATTCCCAAAATGCCATGAAATTTTAAAAGAATATAATTTAGTAGAAAATAAACATGAAATCCTGTAAAGGAAGATTAATTGAGATGAGGCTTTGTGAAGACGTAAAAATCCATTCATGCTGTATACGTTAAAAAAACATTATCCATATACTTTTACCGAAAAATTCAAAAATTACCTTGTATGGTTAACATAAAAATTCCTTCATAACTATGAAGTAAAATTAATAATGGGTAAAAATTACATTAAACATACATATAATAATTTTAAACATTTTTTGAAAACATTTTCTGAGAACACAGACATGGATGATAAATATTTCCCAGTAAATACATACGAATAAACAATCTCGGATAAAAATGAGATTTCCAAATTGACCCCTTATCCAATTTATATTCAGTCAAACCATATATCTCATAAAATAAATAAAATTATATGCATAATATATTTAATAATAAAAATAATAAAACAATTCATGGGGAACATAAATTCCACACAAAAGAGTAAGATGGAGTAAAAGTCATATTTCCCACAGAAATAAAAGCGATACAAAATAAACCCTTACCTTAGGTACGATATGATTTATATGTATCTAAACCTCCTTTATAATGAATTAAATATTATTAATGATTTATAAAGAATCAGAATCATTTTTATGATAGCATTTATGATCATATTTTCATTCATTTGTTAGTATCATGTCATTGTAACTCATTACTCAGGTATTAACTACTTTATGTTCTTATGCATGTTTTGTTCGAAACATTCTTATTACTATTTTAAGTTATAGTTATATCATTTAAATCATATTATTAGTATAATATATATCATGTTTATTAATTTAATTCATGTAAGTAATGATGGTTTAATGAAGATCATGTAGAATTAATTGCATTGTATTGAGAAGACGATAGGTTATATGTTCGCATGAGCGATGATATCACTACCAACATTATTGAATGGTATTGAAGTGGATAGTTAATGATATTTGAAAATTAGAATCATGTTATAATAATCATATATATTTATTATTTCCATAATTATAACAATCCATGTAAGGTGTTCATGAAAAATAGATTACACCACGGTGTGGAGATGGTAAGCCGTACGTACCCATGCACAGTGATTTCATTTTTCATAGGATGTAAAGAAGGTGAAAAATGGTTGTTTAATATTTAGAATGAAATATAAGTATATGATTGATACTGATGATATTACTTTATAAGGATACAAAATAATGAATATGATGTAGGAGAAGAATGATGTTTTGAAGAATCGGTTGAAAAGATTAACTCTTCCTTGACGTGCTTCCTCTAAATCTCTTTTCAGAGCATTAGTGTTGGTCTTATAAGATGACTAGAACATCTAGAATGAAAATAGGTATGTGGATAAGGAAAATCATAAGGTTATTAATGATCATGAATGGTCAAAATTATCTGAATATTTTTTGGAGGAAGTTCCCATTTATAATTGAGGTGATGGGAACTTTTGGAATCCAAAAAAAAATATTAATGGATAAAAATTTGAAAAGTGAAACAGAATACCTCCAAAAGGAGATATATTAGAATATAAAATATTATAAGTTTAAAATATCATCAACCAATAAAATTTATATAGGTTTTAATGTCAATTTAAACATTATCATTTTAATTGAAAATTTATTATTGTTTTTAATTTTAATTAAGATAACAAATGATTCAATATTAAGGGATTGAGATATTTAGTAATTTCATTTAAATTATTCCATAAATAAGCAATTTAGATAATTTTAGATCATATAATTGAAATTTAATATTTTTAAAATTGTTTTATGATTTTTAAATAATATGTTAAATCATTATTTTAACAAAAATATCAATTGTATCAATTGGGAATATATTCATTTCCATTAATTTTTAAATTATCAAGATAATGTGTTATCTTAGAATTTTTTAATTATTATACCCCTAACGAGTTATGGTCATATATAAAATTAATTGTAAAATTTAATTGGCTCAAATTATATTTATTTTAATATTTTTAATAACATTAATTTGATATCAGCATTATTAAAATAATCAGTACATAAATATTGTTTAACTTTTTAATATACTTATTTGATGAATATTTTTTAAATAAAATAACATTATGAAGAAAAATTTACTCTATTTATTATGAATTACTATAGTCAAATTGATTGTCTTGAAAATCCAACATTAAAAATTATATACTTATTAAAGTATGAATGTGACCACTTTAATATCACTTTAAATAAAATAAAATAAATGTAATAATTTCTCCAATAATGATCCAAATGGACACTTTCTCAGCATTTGTATTCTTATAATCAAGATATAATAGACCAATATGATATTTTCATGTGATTAGGCTTTTTATGTTTGTTAGTATTTTAATAAAAAAAAATTTATGGATTTCTCATCAATTAATTTGTTTTTACATCATCAATGTTTAATACTTTTAGGTAATTATAAATTACCACTAATTTAAAAATAAATAAATATGATACAGATATTTATTTTATCTTAACATGTAATATTTATGTTCGAATATATCACCATATTATCCCAATATTAATATTATTATACATATAAGAAATTTGAGTTTGAAGTTTTCTCACATTCATTGGTTTTATTAATATATATATCATTTTCATTGTAATGTGGTACTTAAATGAATATGTTTCAAGCATAATATTTAAAGGTTACAATTTTATTCAATGAAAAAAATTTGTTGGTTTTAGGATTGTTTTATTCTCCTTATCATATTATTTGTTACACTGATTTAGCTGATTTATCTTTAACCACATATCAATAAAAATTACAGTATTTACTATTAATAAAATCCAAAAAAATAAAAATACCATATTAGGAAAATTTGGACCCAATTATTCCAAATATGGAATATATTTTTCATTATACCAAAAATATAATTTTTAGAAATTAATTTAAAATTTAGTTCTCATTGTTAAAACAAAAAATTAGGGTTTTAAGAAGTAAAAACATATCAAAAGTTTGTAATGACTTTATGTGAAATTTAAATGTTAAAATAATAACAATTACCAATATTAGATTAAATTTTAAAAAAATGATAATTAAAATTTATATCGAATTAAAAATAAAATATATCTATTAATATAAATTAGATAAAAATATAGTTTTGAATTAAAATGGAACAATTTTCAATATTATTTAAAATGTGAATTTTATCATCAAAATATAAAACATTAAATCAAAGTAAATTTTCTTTGTCTTTATTCAAAATAAAACATTTGTTATATCAAATATAGCATATAATATTTTCAAAAACTATATTTATAAATGGTTCTCCATCAAAAGGCGGTAAAAATGTATATCTTTGAAAAAAAAATTATTTTAAATGGAAATTTAATTTATTCTTATATCTTGTATAGAAAATACATGAGATGAATATTAATTTTATATAAAATTAAAAATGATGTTACTACTATTTATACATTCTAGTATATATCCTATTAAATAATACTATTTTAAAAATATATCATTGTATTGGGAATATGTTATTGTGTGTAATGCCAGCTATCGAGAAAGGTTACTCGTCCGTGTAATGGAAGACAATTAAGTATTACATTTTGTGCATGATTCCTTTGTCATTACATATTGAATAATCCATACCTATTTCTTTTATACATTGAACAATAAATATAATCATTGTTGCGTGAAATGAATTATATCAAAAGAACTTGAAATTGTGTATAACACAAGCCAAGAAAAATGTTGCATATACTAAATTATAAAATGGTGTGGTGTATATCTCAAAATAATCTTGGTGTAGCATACAACCCAATGATTCAAATAAATTAAAAATAATCATTCTCATAAGATTTATAGGTGTTATATTCTATTAAAATAAAATGAATTTCTCCCTCGAAATTTTTTGGGGTTATAAATAGTTTATTAAATGAATGATTCATTCATGGAAACCCACATCATTAAACTGGATAATAAAACATCTTATTAAAAAGAAAAATTAGAAACATAACTTTTACCCAAAGTAACTCATCACTGGGTTTCCACATATGGGAACATATCTGTGATGTGAAAACATAGAAATGGAAGAGAAATCTAACCATCATGTTCGGATGGAGAGTAATATTGAATAAGGTTTGGATAATGTTAACTACTGAAAATCCATAATTCTGCAATGATTTAAGGGAACTTCTAATTCATATCATAAGAAGGTACCATTTTTGGTTTGAATATCCTTAACCTAATGATGGTGATTTTTATTGCTCGTAGTGAAATAATTACATGATTTGAGTACAATAACTCTATTGGTAATTCACTGAAAATTTCCACTTTATCTCTTATTTAAAGAAACTAATTTGAATTTATCATTCTTGAAGTTTTAAAATAGCATTCAATCAAATTATAGGTCATTACATCGATCTCAAAAAAAATATTAGAACATGTTATCAAATATGTATAATTCCATATATTGTGAGACAAAATATTAATCTAAAAAACTTCAACTAGAAGATAACTCAAAGTATTAATAAATGGATAACATTACAATCTATCCAATAATAGAAAATATAAATCTTTAGAAAGCAGTGAACTAAATCTTCATATCATTTATCACTCAAATCTCATTAGACATTTCACAGTTGTCACATTCCAAACATTTGAATACAATAATCATGTAGTCTATTGTATCATGAAAATAACATGAATTACAATAAAACCATATTAAAAACATGAATTCTTTCAAATTTTTAATTTTTCACCCCAAAAATACAAAAACATTATATATACTCAATCTATGATATCAATTTGGCCTTATATTAATAATTAGTTCATTAATACTATCAAACATCTCATTATATACATATCCCTCCATTATAGACATATCATATGATTTCCAATAAATATTTCAATCACTTTTCATTGTTACTGATACCATATACTTATGGAAAACAACAAAAGACCAATACATAAATATTCCAATATTCCATAATAACATAAATGATATTCTAAAACACTATTTTGAATTACTAATACATAAAAACATAATCATTCAAACACATCATTGTCAAACTCAAAATTCTTAATAGTAATTGCATGCAATTTTACTTTTCCATTGGCTTTATAATATTATTGACATCGATCATCATCATTAACCCTTGGATTTGTGAATTTTTTAGAATAATTCCCCATTTCCTTTCACCTTTATCATTGAATTGTTTTTAGTGTGGTCTCTATTGTATTTCCTCTATTCACATCATTAGAACTCTTTTTCCCATTACTTCTGAAACCAACAGCTAGATGACCATCTTTTCCACACATGAAAAATGTTCTATTTCCTTTAATATAATCTCCACCATACTTATTTGCACACTTTGAGTATAAATAAACATTCAACTTCTATTCACAACTGTTTTGAGAATATTTGTAACTCCCTCATTCATTATTTGTTAAAACCATGAGGTGGAAATATAACACCAACTTCTAGTTCTATATTGATATCACAATGCATAATATCTTCATAGCTACTGAACTGTCTTATTACTAATTACATTCAAAGAATTGGTTTTAATCCACTGAAGAATATATTGCATTTACATTCAGGTTGGATGGTAAATCTAGAATCATATCTTGTAATCCTTGTAAAATTCACCTTGAATGTACAAAAAGACTCATCATCCATTTTCTTAAGCTCAAGGAACATATTTTCCATATTTTTCTGAAGAATATGAGGGATGTTGTTACTAAAAAACATGTTCTTCAACTCATCCCATTCCATGGATTCAATTTCAACTTTTTTCAGTGTATTATTAATTAGAGTCCACCACTAGTCTAATTCACCTGATAAACGATAAACACCCAAAATAAAATTTTATTATACCAAACATTGAAGGATGAAAAATATATTTTCAATATTAGTGATCCATTATTAATTAACAAGTAGATCAGAAGACCAACTGAAAGAAGTTAGACATTTCCTTATAAATTACTCAATATAATTTTATTCCCTTATCTTCTCTTTTGCAATTTCAGAATGATTCATATCATTTTTAAGTATTGCAATAATATTTTCCATTATATCTCCCATAACTTTTGGTTAATGAAGAAGGAAATAATTGCATTTCCTCGTGTATAGGTCATTAACACGGTTCCATTGGTTTTAAGCCAATGTACAAAACCAAAAAAATTAGTGTGAGGAGAAAAAATCATACTAGAAGACAACATTATCATGGGGGAGTACTTTAAATCATTAAAATCATAGGATTAGTAATTATTTATTCATGGATGTTACTATAATATTGGGATTGTAATCTAAAGTTATACTTACCCTTAGTGACATCCCTAGAAATACCATAGAAATATATCTAGGGAAAATAAAATATAAAACGGGTGAGCTCAAATGATAGTTAAGGGTAAACATGGAGAACTTAAAACAAACAATATACATTTGAATATAAAAACATGAACATAATGTTTAATCATCGAAATTGTGAGTCATGAAATAAATCTTGGTAGTGTGTAAGGAATAGATAATAATAGAACATTATCAATGATAGAATAACATTGGCATAAAACATTGAGTTTTGGAAATCAAATATCCATATAATATGATCTCTATAGTAGCTAAGGCATTATTTCCTAGACCATTATAGTGGACAAATTACATTATTGAACAGAGTTTACTTTTCATTCCATGCATGTATTACTGAACAAGATTTACTTTCTATTCCTATCACATATATCTCATGAGATATAAATCCATACCCAATTAATTGGAGGGAGATATAGGTCTTTCCATTCTCATAAGAAAACCATTCTTACATGTTTCAAAAAAACATAAATCATTCATCATAGCATAACCCAAAACATAAAATGGGTTTCATAAACATCGTCACTTCATTACATAATCCATAAAAAAATGGATTTCAAGAAATTAATTCCATTATAATAAAAATAAAATCAATATAATAATAGGTATAGAAACATAACACTCTATTATATTTTAGGGAAAATAATTTTGATAAAACACTTGAGTTTAATTCATTAGGAAAATACCCTTTATTCTTTCCAAAAATTTTCTATGCTCAAAATTCCATGAAATTTTAAATGAAAAGAATTTAGTACTAAATAAACATGAAATATTTTAATGGAAGCTTCATGAAAAAAATTTCTTTATGAATATGTAAAAATCATTTCATGTTGTATAAGTTAAAAAAACAATCTCTATTTACATTTGTCAAAAATGTCAAAGTACTTCGTTAGTTAATAAAAGAATGATTCCTTCTAAACCATATAGTAAAATTCCAAAATGGGTAATAATGAATGTATAATACATATAATAATAGTAATAAAATTTATGAAAACGTTTT
Organism: Viscum album; assembly: GCA_963277665.1. Lineage (NCBI taxonomy): Eukaryota > Viridiplantae > Streptophyta > Magnoliopsida > Santalales > Viscaceae > Viscum > Viscum album. Next base: position 1,675,208,735 of record OY728155.1, read on the forward strand.
TATAAAATATGGACACAGATGTTAAATATACAGCAATAAATACTTATAGATAAACAATCTCAAATAAAAATGAGATTTTCTAAGTTCTCCCTTACAGATTTATAATCAGTAGAATCATATTCTTTATAAAATAAAGACAATTATATTCATCATAAAAATTATAATAAAAATATTAAAAACATTCATGGGTAACATAAACACCACACATAAGAGTTAGATGTTTTATAAGGCATATTTCACATAAAAATAAAGGTGGGACCAAATAATCCCTTTCCTTAGGTATGATATGCTTAGTATGTATCTAAATCTACTATATAATGATTTAAACAATGTTACTATAAAATAATATAATCATAATCATTTTTATGAAAACATTGGTAATTATATTTTCATTTGTTTGTTAGTAACACTCCATTGTTACTCATAACACGGGTATTAACTACTTTATGTTTTTTTGCATGTTTTGTGGGATAAGTTTCTATAAATCTATTTATGATATATTTATATAATTTACATAATTGTATTATTATAATATATATCAGTTTTTTACAATTAATTCATGTATATAATCACGGTTTAATAAACATCATGTAGAATCAATCACATCACACCGTGGAGATGGTATGTCGTACAAACACAAAAGTAATGATACCATTCCAAACATTTTTGAATGTTATTGAAGTGGATAGTGTATGATATTACATAAATATAATAATGTTATATTAATAACAAATAGTTATTATTTCCATCATTATATGAATCTAAGGATGGTGGTGGTGAAAAAAAATTACACCCCAATGTTGAGACGATAAGTCGTACGTACGCATGCGCAGTGATTTAATTATTAATAGGATGGATAGAGGGTGAAATTTGGTTTTTTGTATTTATACTAACATAAAATTATTTGAGTTATACTTCTGTTTTTTACTTTATAATAAATCAACTAATAAATATGAAGTAGAAGAAGAAATAATTTTGAATGAATTGGTAGAAGTGACTACCTCTTCCTTAACCTGCTTCCTTTAAATCATTTCTTAGTGCAGTAGAGTTGGTTTTTAATGAAGACATGAAATTCTAGAATGAAAATAGGGATGTTTTGAATGAATAATTTATGGGGATGGAAGTGCTTGGAGGATCAAAATGATGTGGAGAGTTGACTGAGAAAGTTCCATTTATAATTTAGGTGATGGGCACTTTTGGAAGCCACAAAAATATTAATTTATAAAAATATGCAAAATCAAACCAACTATCTCAAAAAATGAGATATATTCTATGATAATATATCAAAAGATTAAAATATCATAATCCAATGAAATTTAGACACATTTTTATGTCAATTTAAACATTATCATTTATGTTGACAATTAGTTTTTGTATTTAATTTTAATTATGATTTTAAATGTCTCAATATTAAAATGTTGAAATATTTACTTATTTTATTTCATTTATACCCTATATAAATAATTTATAACCTTTTAGACCATAAAATAAATATTATATATTTTGAATTTTTCTTATTATTTTTAAATAATTTTATTAAACATTATTTTAACAAAATATCTATTGTGTCAATTTTTAATCTATTAATTAAATGGTTTTTTAGTAATATAAAGATAAGGTTTTATCGTTGAAGAAAAAAATATTTTATTATATTTAATGTTGGTCAAGGTTATCTCTAATATTCATTGGGAAAATTAATTATCCAAAATAATATTTATTTTATTATTTTAAAAACATTTATTTGATATATTCATTATTAAAATAATCACTGCATAAATATTGTGTAATTATTTACCATAATTATTTGTAGAATAACAATTTAATATATATATTACATTTATGATCATAAATTTACTATATTTTATTGGAATATATGTAGATGAATTTATCTTCTGGAAAATCTAACATTAAAAATGTTTTACATATTAAGTTTCGATGTGAACACTTTAACATCACATAAAATAAAAGAAAACAAATTTCATAATCTCTTCTATAAAGATACAAATGGACACATTACCATAATTTATATTCTCATGATCGAGCTATACTTGACAAATATGATTTGTTCATGTGTTTAGTCCTTTTTATGGTTATTTGTCTTTTAATAAAAATTCTTTTATAGATTTCTCATCAATTAATTAATTTTTACATCATCAATGTATAGGAAATTAAGGAAAATATTAAATTCTTAAATTTTAAAAATAAATTAACATTATGTAATTAATTATATTATAATTCCATTGAATATTTATGTTTTATAATATCACCTGATTATCCCAATATTAAAATTATTATTCATATAAGAAATGTGAGTTTGACATTTTGAAACATTAATTTGTTTTATTAATATCTATGTAATTTTCATTGTCAAGTGACCATTAAATGACAATGACTCGAACCTATGATTCAAAGGGTAAAATTATATTCATCCAAATATATTTTGGTTAATTTAAGGATCATTTAATTCTCCTTATCATATTAATTGTTACATTAATTTACCCGATTTACCTTTATTGTTGTTAAATAAAAATTATCGTAGTTCCATTTCATAATATCCAAAATAATAAAAGTAACATATTAACATTATTTTTACCCAATAATTAAATATATTAAATCCATTTTTCATAATAAAAAACAAATATTTTGTAGATAAAAATTTAATATTAATTCTTATTGTCACAACCAAAAAGAGGGTTTTTAAGAAGTAAAAACTTATCAAGAGAATGTCATGTGTTTATGTCCAATTTAAATATGGAATAACTTATAATGACAAAAATTGAATTAAATTATAAAAAAATAATCCAAATAATCTTTTAAAATAATCAAAAAGATAATCTAACTATAGAAATAAATTTTATGAAGAGGCGGTTTTAAATTAGAATTCACCTCTTTCACTATTTATTATAATATTAATTTTATCATAAAAATTAAGAAAATTCATCCATAGTAAATCCTGATTTATCTCATCCAAATGAGATATTTATTATGTAAAATATAACTTATAATATTCAATAAATCTAAATTTAAAAAGGGTCCTCCATCAAAAGGCAGTAAAATTGTATTTCATTGAAAAATAATTCTTTTATCTGAAAAATTGAATTTGTTCTTATATAATGTCTTGAAAATAAATATGATGAATTTTAATGTTATATAAAATTAAAAATATGGTTAATATTATACATAATATCTAGTTTATACCCCATTAAATAATAATATTTTAATAATATATTGTGGTTTAGTGAAACTCCATATTGCGTACTACGCAAGCTATCAAGTAAGGTCACTCATGTATGTAATGATGCCAAGTCAGTGATAAATTAAGTGAAATATTATTTTTTTGTTTATTATAAATTAATCCAAACATATTTATTTTAAATATTGAAGAAAATCTATAATCATTATTTTGTGAAATGCATTCTATAAAAAGAACATGAAATTGTGTATAACACAAGACAAGAAGAATGTTGCATATACTGCAAGCAAATACAGTGTTTAGTATAGAAAAATATAATCTTGGTTTAGTGTATAACATAGGATATAAAATTAATTAAAAATAATATTTCTCTTAAAATGGCGCGATGTTAAATAATCTATACAAATCATCCATTTTAACACATGTTTCAGAACTCTAAAATCATCCTCAAATGTTATTATTTTATGATTATCCTTTTATTAGTCAAATTTATATATCATCTACTTTATAATACCTTTTAGTCCCCCATTAGGATTCGAGGACTCCACCATAAGTTGATTTTGAAAATGTTCTATTGTCTAATTTTGGAAACCAGGGTCAGTAGGTTATCTCAGAAATTTTTATTCACGACTATACATATTGGGTTGTTTTTTTGAAATACAGTTATTGTTTCATACAAAATTATCATATTTGGATTTAATATATTTTCAAATCCCACAAAAAATTATTATTATTTGTTTTTTTAGAGTTGTAAAAATTTGGATAATAATTTTCAATGTACCAAAATATACAATAATGTCAATATTTCACTATAAGGGATTGGTTATAATTTTGACATCCAAACTTGTTGTAATATTGTCTATAACTCTAATTCATTAATCAATAGATTTCTATTTTAATTTTTGAATTATTTTAGTATATTTATAGCCTTTATCTATAAATTTTCTATCCCAGATTGAATTTTATTCTCTATTATTATTTTTTGATTAAAGGATTGGGTGCTCTAAATATAACTCAGCTCCTCAAAAGTTATTAGACTATAGTTTACCCCACCTAATTAATCTACAAGATCATGAACCATTGGTAGAAATACATTATAAAAACACATCTATCATCATATTTTTTGGTATAAAATGATGTGGTGACTATCTAATAAATTCACTAAACATATCCAGAACATTATAAATAATACAATGATTTATGTTGAATTTTGATTTTATTTATTTTATATTTCCCATTTATCCTACTAGGGGAAAATGTCTGGAAAAATGATCTATAATCCCACTCAAATCATTCAAAACTGTACTTATTTAATGATAGGAACTAGTACCTAAAATTTACCTTTAAATAAATTGACAAGACTAGGAACTAGATCATATAATTTAAACATGAAGTGGATTTTGGATCACAACATTATAAAGATACATAATTAAGGATGGAAAATCTTCATTAGGAATAGAATTTATGATTGAAAATAAAGAAAGGTAAGACTATTTGATATCATAATTTTGAGAATAATGTCCTAGAATAGGGTGAGGTATTTTGATTTATCTTTATTGTAGGATAATTATCTATTTTAGATTCTACATAATAATTTACCTTCACCAGGGATATATCATATAGACTTCGTTAAAGATCGTCATCATGATTTTCCAGATCGATATAAGTTTTTATTATTATTTTGTGTGATAGAGTACCTTTTATACGTAAATAGAAGATTATTTTTGATAATATGAGGTTATCTTATAGTTGGTTTATACTATATAATTTGTATTTATTTTAGATCATAATATCATATATTTGAATTGTATGATATCAAAATTACATGAATGACATGGGATAAAACATTACTAATATATGATGGATTTTGTGTGGTATATCTAGAGTGAATTATGGGGGAAGATCCATGTGGTGACATGAACAATATTCATGTGGAGGAATATTCAGTTATCAATTTGGATTATGTGCCTTGGATTATTGATATTTAAATTATTATGAAATGATTCTACTTATTGAAAAGAAACCAATTGGTTGTGTAACTTCTTAGTTATTAATTTTGATTATCATTGATGAATATTTGCATCATCACATGTTTGATTTTATCAAACCTTCATTGATATTTATTATAATTATGTTCTTTTAGAAAACATATATTGATTTTTGAATGATTTCATGTCAGACCATACTCTATTTGTTGAAGTTAATTTTTTGATTTGGATTATTAACCATTTATGGCATGTTTTATTTTTAAATTAATAGACTTTTTTAGACTCTTTGAATTATGTATACTATTCATATATGTCTTTTTACTCTTTTTGTTATGAAATGAATACCTTATTATTGGATTGTCACTCCGTTTTATTCTTTTATGTTTTGAGGTTTGGTTAACATGTAAACATGTTTATTAATATCAGATAACTATATGGTACATGAATTTTTGAGGTTCATGTTTTTATAGTGGGGTATATGTCCCATTAACCTGATGAACATCTTTTATTTAGAGTATATTATTCATATTACCTTTTAGAATGTTATCCCTTAAGGTTTTATCAATATGGGGATTAGGATAGATATAATTTGGATAGTAAATTTATCAATGGGTGCTGAATCTTGTAATTATTTCTTATTTGACAGATTTATGGAAATTATATATGGCATATTTCATTATGTGAGAATGAGTGATTTGACTGAAGTACTCATGGATATATTGAGGATTTTGGTGGTTTGGATTCATTAGCGGTGTATGAGAAGTCCCTAATACATTCTTATCGCATGTTGGGAACCCATGAGACAGTGAAACCACTATAAGATCTGTATAGAGTTCATAGTGGGTTATAATATTGAAATCACCTGGATATTATTAATCATTGGATTTAAGTATATTTTCATTGTGACCGATTATGTAATGAAGTATATTTTTTAGTTTTCGATTATGGTTGTGTATAGAAATGTAATGTCACATTATATGGAGAGATGATCATTGGGTGGGACTATCTTCATGTAATTATTTAGGTTTCACTAGTTTCAATTATAATCATATGAAGTTATTTTGGGAATTAGATAATAATTGATTGATTAGGTGGGAAATTATGTTGTGTGGAGTCACAATTGTTATTAAGTTATTAAATCCCATGTTCAATTGGCTAATGGTGAGTGCAATCTATGATGCATATGATAAAAAACGGTTGTTATTGGAAAGGGTCATTCCCTGGAACATAGATACAATTTACATATTTATATATATAATTTGTAGAATAATACAATATTATGGAACTAGATTATAGAAATAGACATTTTATGTGAATTAAAAACTACTTGGTGTTAAAATAGGATCATGATATGTTAGATGAATGGGTATATGGAATATTATTACTCATGAGATGTAATAACTATATAATTTCATGAGGAATTGGTAGTTAGATAATATAATTGGATTTAATTTGTTAGTTTTAAGCTAAAGGAATGTGTATTTTCTCATGTGTATAACTGAGTGGGTGATAGATTGGATTAGTCCAGTAATATAAACTCCCAGTGTGTTCTATAGGATAATGATATATCCATGAATGTATATAGGAATTTAAAATTATTGAGACGTTCTAGGAATTATGTGATGTCTTCTTAAACAAGTTTTCTCAATTTTATAGTTTTATTTAGTGAAATGAGCACCTGACTAGAGCATTTCACACATGATAAAATGATATGAATTTGATAAAAAAATATTAAATTGATAAATAAATCACAAGAAAATGGATAATAAAAAGATGCATTATGAGTGTTTTTATTATTTTTACTTCATGTGAGGTTCCAACATGATCATAACGATCCAAAGTTATGAATTCATACAGCGCAAAAACAAATTAGTGTAATTATATTAATGAGAGGTTCACATAGATAATTATTGGTGAAAATAATTTTTTTAGTGGGGAGATTGTAACTCTAATAATTATTTAGGTTACGTGAACATGATGAATTATGAGTTCTAATAAGGTTTTAACCATTAATGTTTTTAATATTTTAGTTCGTATTAATCATTTTGAATTGATGAATTATATATAAGGATTGGGAGAATGTTTCTATAGTGGAAGTTCAACTGTATGAGTCTATGGTCATGCTTTGGGGTTTTATATTTATATAATTGAAGGCTATTTTCTCTAAAGGAACACAAATAATACTATTAGGTGGAATCAGATACTCGATAGATCCCAGAATTATTTTTAAATTAAGTGAAAAGTGATCTATTGTATTGAATTATATTAAAATCCACATAATATTACATATAATTTGTTGTATGATACATAGATTAAGATACCATATTTTACATCATTCACTCATCCTATCAATTTTCATTTAGGGGAATTTAGAGTTGATTCCCACAAAATTTTGGTGAGTTTTACTTCACTTATTTACCCATAACTCTTCTTCCACATTATTATATATTTCAAATGGAATATTTTTTAGGATTTTATATTAATTATATCAATTCATATATGAATCTATGTCTTGATTATTCTTGTGGGTCTCATCTTGTCTAGATGAAGCTACAATAGGATGAATGCTCAAGGCTTCATGTGGTTCATCAAGAGTTATGATACTACACTAGTTTATCAAATAATTTATAGAGTATAAAAGTTGAATATATTAATGAATTGATGTTGATTATTAGGTATATTGATTTTGAAGAGTTTGATGGGTTATGAAGAGTGATATACATGTAGTGGAAACATATTTTTGAAACAGTATGACTACTAGTGAGTAACCCATTGATTATACCTAAATTGGTTAATTAAAAAATTATTTGTTTTAATTTATTATATTAGATTATAATTGATTGATATTAATTTCAATATGACTACCGTTCTATGGGTTTTTCTAATGATCAATATAGGTTTTACAAGACTATTTAATTATATATAAGCATTATATGAGGGGATAAATCCATATTATGGTTGGTTGGACTTAAGAGTTCCCAATGGTTTATGCATTATTTCATACCCTATGTGACAAAAATTCTCACCATCCTTTTCAATTGACCAAAAAATAAATTTCATTATTTAATATTAATAAGTGTAATTTTTGTAATGATTTTTAGGGTCATATTGGAACCTTGATCACTAAGAATTTATTCCATGCCCCCATATTATTGGAGTCCTAACCGAATTTTTTAGGTCAGTATTAATAGAATAATTTCAGGGGATACACTTGATTTATATTATAATGTAGGATTCCATGACTAAGTGACTTATACTCATTGAAAAAAATGAAATATATATATATGGGGTTGGTCTGCATGGTCCATTACTAGAAATATTTTTGTCGCCACTTGATAGAGTTTATATTATAAAAGGGATGTGATTGGCCATCTATGTTGACAAATCATGAATCCATGTCCATAAGAGGACATGATGTAAAAACTAATGTAATAAAATTTACAAATATAAACATAAAAATTTTATATCCATGGTTGAAATGACATTGAGAAACTATAATATTCTCCACTAACCTCTCAAGAGTTGGAGATTTTTGTGTTAGGTACAGATATCATCATTATTGACCTAAATATATCATTTTTTATTGTTTTTATGCTTTTTGGATCATATGACTGATGATTTTGGTGAATTTTACTTAACCCCTTATTATATAGTAGGTGATTTGGTTAAAAAAATATTTTGGAAATGGGTTAATCTTAAGAGGTAATGATTGATCTAGCTTAGACCTAATGTGAGTTGGATGTTATGTTAATCATATTTTTCCTTACCAATTTATCAAATCTTATTATAATAATTATTTCATTTTATTTCATGATAATTTTATGGTACAAAATGACAATTATATCATGTTATTTTATTATATGACACTATGCCCAATTGAATAATTATTTCTAAACGGTGGATTTGGTGCCAATTTATTTATTTTTTGTTTTGGAGATGGAAAATACACTTAGTCATAATGATGATTTCCATTAAATTGGGCAACATGATCATTGTGTTACTGGATATGTTAGGATAGGAAATTTAAATTAATATCATTTTATACTATTGATGTATTCTATGTATATTATTTCATAATCTCATAACCATGAAATTATTCCCATTATGGGGAAATGAAATGCCCATATAGCCTCGATAATGATATTTATGGAGTATTATTCTCAAGTAATTTCTAGTTACCTTAGGATTCAGGTTGTAATTCTTATCGAATGATGCATAAAAAATTAGTTTGTGATGTCTATATGATATTTTGTTTCGTATGGGGCATCGTTCCCTTGTATATGATGTTGTCCGGGAAAAAGGACACATTCCACTTGTGTTTATTTCCATTCCCAGGTATGTGATACTCTATCTTGGTTATAAAGATCATATGTGATGATAAACTATATATAATTATAGAATATGTTATGAATACTATTGTGAATATTTTATGGGGAATCATTTCCCATGTATTAGTCATTTCCTATGATAGGACACTATACCAAATGAAATTGACATGTGATATGATGTCTAATCATTATTATTTTTGATACAAACTGATATCCATCGACAACAGTCAATTTAGTTATAGTCAAAGGAGGATTTATTTTTAATAAACATGGACATGATTGACTTATTAATACAACAATTCCTTATTATTGTACTCAAAATCATATCACACTAAAAATGCACCTTGGTATACCAATATTTTTTTGGGAAACTGTTTTCGATGACATACTCATTTGTACTCACACAATTCTTGGGAAACCAAATATCTGAGAATAATTATTAGAATTACAAAAAGGTATTGATAATGACCCTACATTGGATGGTTTGGATTTGGACCTCAATGGTATTTGGGAGAGAAGACTGTACATGGACTCACTTCTGGTTTGTTATCTGATATTGGATTTTCTATATTTTCTTCTCTTGTTTTCTATGAAATTCATACTATAATATTATTATTTTCTATATGATTTTACCAAATTACTAATAATCTTTATTTCATAGAATAGTAATTCAATTAACATAATAGTTTTATATAGATCTAATGCCCACCTATATTTTTTTAGATGGTGATTGATAATTTTATTTATTATACCATGATTTATGGGTATATGTACCAAGGAGAGTATAGTCTCCCCACATTAAAAATAGATCTACATTCCTAGTCGACAACCTATGACATATGCAGATGCTTGCTTAGGGTATTTATCACCAAGATGATTCCTAAATCAGGTGAACCACATAATGAATATTATATATTTATAGAGGTTCATGGATATGATGCTATCTAGGATAGAGAGATGAACTAAGGTCTACCTAATAGGATGATCGAGGAAATTTATTGGTCATTGTGGAATCATGGTGGGAAATGGTTTGAGTTTTCATTATTTTTTAGATTGTTTATTATTTTAATGATTCTTATTATATTTTCATGTATTCTAAAATAAAAAATGAACCCAAATTCTATTTCAATTTTAATTTTCATTTTATTTTTTGTAACTATAAAATACATTTCTATTGTATCTTTTTATATTGCATCCTCTAAAAATTTAGTTTACTATTTTAATATTATTTTTGTTCCCATTTATTTTATTATCATATATATTTTTTATTTCCTCTTCAATATATTAATCTATTTTACTCCCTCAATTTAGTGTACTTCATATTCGATGGGACAAGGTCAATTAATAAGGGAGTGAAATGTGATTTCAGTCACATGGATTGAGATAAATTCATAAGTTTCTTGTAGTTGAAGGATACTTTTCTAGAATGATATTTATTTCAATTAGATAGAAAAATAGTATTATATAATCATTTGAATATTTGTAAGAAGTTTTATAAATTCATAGATAAGAATTAATTAGTGTAATATTATAATGGTTTCTTGATAATAAATTTTAATTCAATGGTAAATGGTGCATCTATGATGATAAATTCATTTTAATAATAACGAATGAGTGTAAGGACTTATCATTATGGACTGTAATTGAAATGGTATTACGGTATACCTTATAAACGGCCATTTTGTATTATCAAAGTCAATTTAATTTTATTTCTCATTTAATTATTCATTAATAAAAATAATTAATGAAAAATAATTTCCATAATTACTTTATACACACAATGAATTTTATTCAGATATGTTAAATGTTTAACTATTAAAAAATTAGTCCTCTTTGGCTATATGACCCTCTGATTCGCTACTATAATTAATTTAATACAAAATATAAATACTATTTTTTATGGGGATCATAAAAAAATATCTCATTCTAATACCCTAATTTTTGGTGAAGAGAATCCTATATCTTTATCATCATTAGATTATTAGATGGAATCAGGGGTTAAACCAAATAGTTACTAAGATATGTCAATGTTGATTCCATTTCCAAGATATCAATCAATATAAACCTAATATTGTATATACATTTGATCAATTCCAATGAACTAGAATGATTATTAAAACCAATGAAAGGACTTGAAATCCAATCCATAAAGTATGAAAATTCAAAGAAAAGTGTTTATTGATTTTATAATACCCTTTGGTAATGAAATTGATAAACAATATCCATTATTGTGTTCATTATATGACAAAATGGGTAGATATTATGGAAAAAATTAACAACACAACATTGGTTATAATGAAATTTGCAAAAAAAAATTGTTTCCTCTATTTGGAGTACCCTAGATACTAATTAATGATTATATAACACGATTTTATAAAACAATTCATGGTGAAAACTAGATAAATATATAGTCTTATGTCACCAATGAACAAGGTAACACCAATAAAATTATTGGAACATTTCATAATTAAATTGGGAATAAAGAAAATAATAGATTGAAAATTAGTCTTTGGTAGGAATAATTAATCAAATAATAATAATAATACAATTTAAACATTTGAGATAACAATTAAAACTCGTCTATGTAATTTAAATTTTCTATTGTTTTATGTAAAAACAATCCAAAAAACAATAGAGCTAGATATAGATAATTTAATGTCATAGAACATATTAAATTTTATGTCAAATATGATAATGATAATATATTATCTATAGTTTGATAAGATTAAATAGATCATGAGGTAATCTCAATAAAATTTAAAATATATATTGAAAAGTGAAAAAAATAGAAAAATTTATATATTATCCAATTAGAGTTTCATTATTGAAATAAGAATATTTTTTAAAATAAATAATTATTATTCTTATAAGTAAAGGTAGGTAAATGTTCTTTAGATTACTAATGATTAAGAGTTTTTTCATATAGATCTATGAAGATAAATGGTGAATAATGGAAACCCAAAATGGTTAATATCTTTTTTATTGAAGAATTAATCTAAAATGTAATAGGTTGGATACACTAATATTCTTAAATTTAATCAAATAAAATAATTTATTTCGAAAATTATTGATCACATTAAAAATTGGAAGAATAATTTTCTTTCCTCCTATGGGAAGAGTATCACTTTGGCCAATTGTGTTTTGTCATCTATTATTATATATATGATGTCAGTTTTCAACATGCCTAAGGTACTCTTCAATAACATTGAAACATTTATGAAAAGCTTCATTTGTGACTTTCATGATTATGGTAGGAATCATTAGGTATCTTGGGATAAGATTGCCTGGGAGGTGGGAGATGGGGTTTTCAACCATAGCACTAATAAGGTGGAGATGTTGAGAATTAAACACAATCATTCATGGGAAATCAATGAGAGGAAATTTATTTGGGAAATAATTATGTCTAATAGATATGGTATTTATGGGGCCTCAACATGAGGGGGAATATCTCAAATTTTTCTTGGGATATTTTGTGCTTTACTAGTACATAGGACCCATTCCAAATGGAATGTTGTCTATTAAAAGATCAACATTCAGGAAAAAATATGATGGATTGATGATTGGTTTCCCCGGAGACCCAACATAACAAATCACCTTCTCCCAAGAGAACCTATTTGATAATTTAATTCCATCCATTATGAACTCTAATCAAAGGAAGGGTCTTGAACAGTGTCAGTATTAATGAAGAAATAGAGAACTCATATTTAATCAATCAATATCTGTTGTGTTCTTGGGAAATGGTTTTTTCTCTATGAATTATGGGGTGGGTGAATAGGATATGTTATATGATCCCCTTAGTACATTGACATCCGCACCAAATTCAACTTTGGGTGATGAGGATCAGAAAACAGACCCTTCCCATGGATGAATAGGTTCGGTGAAATGTAATTTCATTGGATTATAAATGTATGTGTTGCATGAAATCCAAATAGGAACCAGGGGTTCATATTTTCATTACATGTGCGAAGGATGAGGTTGATGGGAACCCACTAAGTTAGGTAAGACGAATTTTGAACTATGTCTTTATACAAGAGTCATTTCTCAAGGAATCGTTTTTGTGGACTGATGAGAAGGGTCTTAAGTGGTAGGTGATGTAGTAACATTTTGTGTCATGTTTCTGGACCATCATAATGGAGAGAAACCATTGTTGATAAACTGGTACCTCCAAATCACAATTTTAATTTTTGTTTCCGGTAAAAAGCACTAAAGAAGACCTAGTCCCGCTTTTCATGTTGAGGGGTGGGGTTCCATCTCTAATGATATTCATGTCTAGAAAATATACATGGTATATTTCTCGATATCCTAGAAAGCCAGGAATATGGGTGTGGTGGATTCCCCCATGTAGTGGCATGAAAATCAATTCAGATGGTTCCTACATGTTCATTGTTATGGGGGGGGGGATACTCCTAGATTTTATAAATTGTTTTCATTAGGGGGACTCCCTTCAAGAAGATGTCAACATGGTTTTTACATTTATTTCTCTTTTCCATGACGAAAACAACTTCTTGGAATAGGTTGAAATGGATTCTATGATGATCCATGGGGTGCTGCATTGAAAGATTCAATATCCATTGTCCACCATTTATCTCATCTGAATGATCAAAAGACTACTCCATTCATGGGTGGAAGAATTTTAAACATGGAATAATAGGAATAAGGTGGAATATTTCATGGCCTCTAAGAATTCTAATGAGGATAAATAGTTTTATTTTCCATCTTGGGTTCTCTAGCATATTCCTGTAATAGTATTATTAGGTAAGACACACTTGGTCTCCACAAATTTAGACGTCCTTCAACTTATTCATCTTATGTGATGCTAGAACTAAAATAAAATAGTTACAAAGTAATAGTATAAATTTTCTTGAAAGCCATAAATTTTCACTATGATTGGTTTTATCTGGCATAAATGTTTCTTTATGAGTGGATCTTTTCAGACATATATAAATTTTGAATTTATTTATGTTATGAAATCTATTCTATAATGATTTTTTATATTTAAAATCTACTATTAATCTCATATTTACATTGGTTTATAATATCCACTAAATACATAGGATAATCAAATTATATTTTATATTTGTTGTAACATCCAATTACCTTCTTTTAATAAATTGAGTACTCCTGTTTTAACTATTGTTTTGTTTGGGATAATTTCGGACCCCTATGGGATATATATATTTTTTCAAGAAAAAATGACCTAGATTATTGAGGATTTATATTTTATTGAATTAATATAGATAATAAATACATATTTCAATGGATTTAGAAGTTTCACATTGGGTTCTCATGAAATTAGTTGTCCTATTGGAAGTCATGTAGAGGGGATACTACGTAGAACTATCTACAAATGTAATGTACTCTTAAAAAAATTATTTACCCCAAAAAAATTTCACTGGACACAATATGTGAGAATGGATTAGGGAAAAATTCACTTTTTCCATAAAATATGAAAAATGTCAATAAATTCATTTTTTAGTGTGTTTTTAACTCAAGGTGATTCTGTTATTGGTGTATTTCCAAGATGATTTAGTTACATAATAACCCATTATTTAAAAATTAAATACCTAATGACAAATGATTTTATATATTCATCACGATTGAACCCTTCTCCATTCATTATTATGGTCTCCAATTTGATCCCCTGGGGTGATTTAGTGTGATTTTATGTGATCTATCTCCTTCTGTGTTTCTTAATTTGGCCTTTAATCTCCATGGAAGTAGTGTTTCATCTAATAGTTTTACACTATGTAATTTCTAGTGGAGTTTTATCTACTTGTTTCCAATTTATACTAGTGAAGGAAATTATGATTCCTCTATTCCAGAGGTATTCATATCTATGAAAATTGGCTATTTTTTAGTTTTTTTTTGTTTGTATCAATTCCATTGTGTTATTCAATGAAAATTACAGATTTTACATTGTAATGGTTCTGTTGGTTATGATTCATGTTTTTATGTGGGTTTCATTAAAGATGGATTTTCACTAGTGAAGTGTTTGATTAAATTATTTGAATGGTGGTTGTAGTTTTTAAATCATTCATCTATCTCTGATGTAGAATGGGTTAAGTGAAATTTATTTACTAAAGGTGATCGTTGGTTTTAAATATATATTGAAAATCATGGAACATTAAGAACCTTTAGTGAATCAAAAATAGACATGAAAATCTTTTTGTGTGTGATCATACAAGGTTCTTAGATTATATTGTTGTGTGTAATTCCACCATTGGATATATTTTTTAGAACCACCTTATGTTTATATTGATTATTTTCATTTATTCTAGCCATATAACAATTTGATATATCCCAAATTGTGTGATTTTTCATTCATTATTGGTTTACAACACAATGTTATATTTCACTGATATTTCTCACATGATTATTATATGGTGTATCCATGGTTTCGTACATAGATTATTTCATAATTGAAATATTCTTAGATTTGGTGAATATGGTAAAATATTTTTAAAAACAAAGGAACTTTTTATAAATTGGATTAAATTTAAGAAAATATTTTTTAAATTTGATTAGTTTTAGAGATAGTGTTGGGGAATTTGATTATATAATAACTAGTGTAGACTATATTGTTATATACTACATGGATTTGTGACCACACCCCAATTTAGACTTTGGGTTATTGTAGATTTTGTTTTTGGGGACCTAGGAAATAATAAGGGATTTTATAGTGTTTCATCTTCTCTTATTATAGTCTTCTTTATAGCATTATGGTTTGGTGGTGACAGATGGTCTCACAACTAATTTTTTATACTTTTCATGTTTAATCTTACATGTTTTTCTTGTTTGTCATAACATTGTATATCTAATGGACACATTATTTTTTCATCTTCTAATTACTATATTGGTTTTCATTATTTAGGTATATCATGAGACAATATGTTATCTAATTGATGTACTTCACCAGGGGGCGACCACCATGGGTGACATGTCTAGTTGAAACATGTTCGTTCATTATAAATAATTATTAGAAGGATTACCCAGCCTGGTGTTTTTATATACATATTTTGTTTGGATTATTATCATGGTAGACCATATTTTGTAATATCATAATTAAAATAGTACATGCAAAAAAAGGGTACGAACAACACAATTTTATGACTAAATCCATGTTTCCCTGGGTGTTTATATATTTTATCCAAGATTGAGACATTTTGGTTCAAGTCATTTGAATGATCTAGATATGATGTTTCATTATATTTACCTTTCCATTTTTTATTTACTCTTTCATTTTTTAATACATTTAATATTTTAATTATTATATTTTTAAATAATTATGATTGATAGTTAAATTTGATAATTTTATTTTTGGAATATTCTCAAGAATTTTTTGTTTTTTATTATGATTATTAGACACTCCCTTAAAGAATACATCTTCCAAATATGAGGCATTTTCTGGAATTATTACCCATTGTAGTGAGGATGGATCCACTCTCACCAAAGTCTTATAGGTTTATTATGATGCTTTTAATGGTGGTGGGTCTTATCCTTATGAAAAGAGATATGTTCACGAGGATAAAAAAATATGGGGAGGATATGAGATCGAATGTCTTTATAAAGTGGATTATGCTCTAATCTCCGATGTAGGTCCAACTACTGTTAATGTTAATTTATATTCTTGATATTCTATAGTGATATATTTTTTTTCATACAAGTGGTCCTCAATATTTTTTATCTTTAAATTCAGTTGACAAGGTGGGATTATGTTCAGATATTATGTTGTTCATGTGGATCATTAAACATCATTTTGAAAGAGATCCGAAAAAGGTTTCAAGTGTCCAATATGTTAAGTGAAAATAGCCAACCTACAGGTGGATTAGGAATTCTTAGTTATTTATTTTGATATCCCATACCTGATTGTCATCATTGATGGAATGGGCATTGTTAATACACTGATCATCTCTTATTATCCTTGATTTTAGTTTTTATTACCTGATGGAGTCACTCTTGTATTTCAGGATTAGTGGGAATCATTGTCTAGTAGAGTAAAGCATGTTGTTCTATACACTGCGAAGATCTCATGACAGTTAGTGTGGTTATTACTTGATGTCATAGATCCTTTTTTGAGATAAAGACATGTTAGGGTGGTGTGTTCATACCATTTATTTATTTCAGATTTGTTTTATAGTTAACCACCACTAAGAGAGGTCGATTTGACTATTGACCTACTACATGATATAATTCCCATTCCTATTCCATCATATCATATGAAACCTACTAATTTGGTTTAACATATGGTTCCTCTTGTGTACCTTGAGGCTGGTGGATTTATATATCATATTATTCTACCATGGGATCCGCCAATCCTCTTTTCTGAGAATACATATGGGATAATTAGACAATGTATAGATTATAGAATGTTAAATTAGTTGAAAACTATGAACAGATATCCCATTCATAGGATTTATTACCATTTTGATCAGCTTATAGGGGATTAGTGGTTTTCAAATAAATACCTTCGACTATGTTACCACTTGTTGAGACTCTAAGAAGTTGTGTACATAAGATAAAATTTAGTATCTCGTACGTGAATTTCATGTTTTTTGTATTTCTATTAGGTCTCAGTCAGACTTATTAATTATTTATGTCAATAATGAACCTGATTTATCATTATATTATATAATTCTTTTTTGTGTGTTCATGTATGGTGTTTTCATCTACTTCAAGTCTGTAGATGAGATCATTTACCATTTGGTTATATTTTTAATATACGTGAGAGAATATCATGTATGTGATAAACATTCCTATTGTGATTTATAGAACCATGAATTGAAATTTAAATTCATGTTATTTTTGAGGTGGGTATCATTGTTGATACCTAAAATATAAAGGTATTTATGTAATATGATCATTTTAGAAATGTATTTGATATTTTATGATTCTTGGTGTTGGTTAGTTGTTACCGATGACATGAAGGGTGCAGTTGAACCAAAATAGGCAGATCAAAGCATGGTGCAATCAGAAATCTTATGCAAACCTCCATCATAAGCAATTAAATTTTGCTTTTCATGATTTTGTTATTATATTTTCACCTCGCATGGTAAATTAAAATTTAGATAGATAGGTAATGTTTTCATCAAGGTTTTTGGGACCCATTGAGATTATGTTGCATCATTGAAATGCTTCATGTTATTTGGAAATGTTTTCTATTTTTTCTCCCATCAAATATGTCTTCCACACGTCTTATGTGAAGAGGTATCAACTAAATCCTTCCTATGTCTTTAAATGGGATGATGTTACCCCTATATAAGACACAACTATGGTTGAGAAAGAAATTACAAATATTTACCTTAAACATAAGGAACTATAATGTAAAACAATTTCCTTAGACTGTGTACTGTGGAAGTGCCTATGGGGTGGCCAAAAGATGTGGGATAGATAACTGTTGATGATTATGAGATGATAATAATGTATTATGAGTCTAGGATGTTGAAGAATATTTTGTAATAAAATGTGTTTATAATCGAGGATTTAAACATCCTGTTACATTCATTCTAGTACTACATGACTCAATTTTGACCCCCTTTTATTTCAGTGCATTTGTTCCAATTAGGGATAAAATTACTTCTTCTTCCAATAATGACCTAAATATTTATTATATATGTTTTTATGAAGTAATTTATTAAGATTTTAAATGTTTTAAAGGATTTAGAGGGTACACATTAAGATAATGTTGAATTTGAAGTTATAATTGATTTCCCTAAAAGTAGACAATTCTTGGTACTCGTTTTATTATGAATTTACAATATAAAACATGGATTTTGATGAATATTTTTTCTAGAAAAAAATTGTGAGAATGGATTACAACATAAAATTAATTATAGGGTAAAAGATTAACATATTACAGAAAATCATTACTGAAATTATTTTTAACCAGAGACAATGATTTTCAACAAATTTCAAAGGTGATGCATTTACACTATAAACCCATTATATTTAAATAAGATCCTCATTCCCAGTGATTTTAATAATGCTTCATTCAAGAAACCATCAAGATATGATGGTAATGTTTACCTCTAAAACCATAGGGTGATTTTGGTTGATAATTATTCCATCAAGTTCATTCGTTTAGCGTTATGTCTCTATTTTGGTTTCATCCCATCTCCACATTTTCCCTCATCCCTTATCTTTTATAGGTTATTCTACTTATTTCCAATCGCAGTTGTCGAAGTAAATTAAGGTTCCTCCATTATTGTGTCATGGATCTCTATAGAGAGGTAAATTATTTAATATTTATGTTTTTTTAATTCTAATAGGTTATTCAATGAAAATTCATAATTTTAAATTTTAACGGGTTTTCGCGGTGAGATTAAGTATTTTATTAGTGTTTCATTAAAAATGAATTATCACACGCCAAGTCATAGAATAAATTCTCAACATGATGGTTTTGTTTTTGAAACATGTCCTTCGACCCAAAAGTATAAAGTCTTATGTTAAAATGTTACATTAAATGTTGTCATGGTTTTTAATTTTTTTCCGAAAAAAATTGAAAATGTTCAATCTTCTGAGGAATCATGAATATATATGTCAAATGTTTTATGTATAATTCCAGAAGATATTTATTTCACAATAGGGTATGTAATTCCATTATAGGTTATATCAGTTGTATCCTCCATAAGAATGCATTATGTAATTTCAATCATTTTTATATGATATACACATAACATTGAGTCATAATTGTTTACTTTTAAATTTATTATTTTTTATCACATGATTTAATATTTCAGGTATATTTTCTCACAATATTAATTTATTGTGTTTCCATGACTTTTTACAAGCATTATTTCAAACTTGAAAATTTCTTTGGCTATGTGAATATGTTATCCACTTTTGCAATGAAAATAGATTTTTTATAAAAATGTTTTATTATTTGAAAATTATTTGTAATGTGATTTTTTTAAATATATAGTTAAGGAATTATTATTATTATTATAAATTATATAGATTCTCAATTGTAATACTAGTACTCCTTATGGTCACATAATACTTATAAATTTTGTTTTGTGTAGTTTTTGTTTTTAGGATCCTTGAAAAAGGAATGGATTTATGTAGCACACCGAAATTTCTTATTTTCGCCGTCTTTATAGAAGGACAATTTGGTAGTGATATATTTTATTATAGATACCTATTTTAACGTTTTATGTTTTATTATTTTATTATTTTTAGTTTTTCATTAATTTTTATGTCTCATGGATATATTATTTTTCTTTATATATGTTCCCTTTAGTTTTCTATATTTAGGTTTATCATGATAAATGTTCTTATCTATATGTTATTAATCACTATGTTCCAAACTACCCAAGTTGTATTTTATAATTCACCCATGTTGGTTTATTAATTTTTTTTAAAATTTAATAGTGTTTATTTACAAAACTTTTCAATGATGTGAAACAAATATATTTAAATACACATTTAAGTTTGGTTATAGTGACAAGCTGAGGGATAAATACAGAGAAGGCTTCAAATAAAACATTATTAAATTTTTTCTCTATTAAATGATGTTATTTGGGTAGTATTCTTTTTAAATACAATTATAATAAATGATACACAATTATTATAATTAAATGATATAAGATTTGTGGGTTATGTGTTTTTATCCTATTACAATTCTATCATATTCTCTACGAATTTTAAACATTGTATTATATACATAAAAGAATTATAGGTTTAATAAACCCTTCATATCTCACACTCAGTAGAATGAATGTGATGTGGCTTGGTTTAAAAAAATATATACATGGTGTAACATCCTTCCGATATGTCTAGAGTTGCATTAATAACCCTAAATATTAAACTAATCATAAATTAATTAGTTGTCAAACTTCTAGGATTTTTGTTCCAAAAAACCAAAGAGTATTCCACTAACATCATAAACAATCCTAGAATCACAAATAACATCTCCATTAAACTAAATATATTTCATTTCATATAGAATTAAATGGTTGAATGGTGATAAATGATCATCATCCAAAGGAAACATTGAATGAATGAAAATCAATCAAACAAAATAATAATTGAAAATAGAAACTACATAGAACACTAAAACCAATCAATATGTGAAATATCTTTTATATAATTCATAAAATTTAAAATTATGGACTGTATTTTTGATCTTACACAAAAACCCTGGGTCATTACCCATGCATGCGAGGGAAAAATTTGTCGAATAGAGAAGATGAAAGCATTACAGTATATATGAATGAAAAAAAATAAACATTAGAACTTGAATACAGTACATCCACAATATGTCTATCACATCCCTACTTTTTTAGACATTCTCTCACTTTATATGATTATCCTTACCACCTAACTCACTCCGTCGAAATCTCTTGAGACACATGATCATGTTAATATATGAATATTTTTTCTTCCTTGATATCTCCCTAGAAAATACTCATATAGTCTTCAAAATTTTATATGGATTATTTCTTATTTATTTTGATTTTATCATTAATGACATAATATAATTTATTCAATATAATCTATGTGGTTGACTACAGTGGGGTTTCATGAATACTGATGTGTCACTCTAGAGAGTTGGTTTATAGAGCATCTGACCCATACTACCTTACCATAATACTTCATCCACATATAATTTTATAACATAATGTACTCAATTTATATTTTTGGGGAACAATTATAGGTCCCATTGTATGCCCAATAATGTGTAAAAGCATTATGAAGTGGAAATATATACAGCTAAACATGAATCCACTTTTAGAAAATACTACGAAGTTCATGTTATTTTTCATGGGGACCCAATATGGTGAAATTTTCAAAAAAAGGTTGCACTAAAAATTTCATTTTCAAGATCAAAAATATATGTGTGGTTATTAATGATGTTTATCTCATGAAATAATATTAAAATGTAGGAAAATTATATAAAAATATTTATCCAGTTCGTAGTGTTCCTGACTATTCCATTATTCTAAATTCAACTCAATAAAGAACAACTTCTCTAAAACACACTAAAATTATTTTACTAGAATGAATGATATTCCAGTAGAAACATTAAATCCAAAGATAATTTTTTATCAATCTATATATTCCCAATATTCAAAAAATAAGGAATGTTTTAAATATGGATGATTAAAAAAAATTAATAAATATAATGAGTCTACCCAGAAATTAAAAAACTCCATAAATATCAATCAATTAATAATCATTATCAAGTAAATTTAATATAATAAAAAAAATATAATAAATTTATTAAACTCATTAATTCGCCCACAATTAATCCTTGGACTCTCATTTTTGTAATCATAAAAAAAATTATCCATGAGAAGTTCTCATCACTTTCCAATGTGATTTTCCTTTTTCAGCACTATGTTTCTGAATATTATCAATACTTGTTAATCTTTTCAATTCTATTTTCTTAATGATGTTCATTCAATCAATTTATACTCTTATTGTCCTCACATTCTCACTTATTACAACCTTTTCAGAATCATTTCACTCAATACTCATTTGTGAATATAATATAATATTTTTTTCATTCCATTTCTCATGAATGGGTTATTGATTCTTTACTAAATTACTAAATCTCTACATATTGTGATGGGTACATATTCTTTTCAAGGATAATTTGTATGGTTTTTTGTGGAATGTAATTTGGTAGATCAAATATAAGGAATTTCTAAATTGAATATGTGGTTTGGATTTATTTTAAATTTAAATACATGATTTAATGTTTCTTTTAATAATGTAATAATTTCTCTCTCCCCTATTAATTGGATAACTCTAATCCATTGTATTTTGAAAGGAAAATTCATACCCCAATTACATCAATAGTACTACACATATCTTCACTCTATTTTAAATTCAATATAATAAATTATATATTTTTTTGTTTAGTTTTATCAATTATGAAATTGATGGAATAGATGATCCTTTGATTTTCATGAATCTAGGTGAACATCCTAAAAATATTTTAGCAGAAATTTCCCATCCATTAACATAAAATTTTATTGGTTCTATGGATCTTATTTAAACATTATCATTCATTATTTCAAGTAGAACCCATATAATAATTCATATATAATTTTTTTTAATGTTAAAATCATTTCAACTCATATCAGTTAGCACCCTAATCTATTGAAATAAATTTAGATCTCAAATTATCTAAATGATCGATATATTTTGGTATTTTTAGCTATTAATGTGGATTACTAATATGTTCATTTATGGGTGATAACAGATTAATGTTTTAAATGAAAATATTTTATATAAATAAGGTCCATTTTTAATAGGGTCTTTTAAAATTAAACACAATAACTCCACCATGTAAAATGACTTTTCAATGATTTATGGTTTTAACTATATTACATAGAAATTTTTATTTATTTATACATGTCTAATATATGTTAATAAATGAAGTTATCTTAATAAGATGTTATTAATAATTTATAATCCACTCAAAAAATTACTTTTAAATAAAAGGATTTTGTAATGTCATAAGATTCCAAAAAAAGGTATTATAATTAATTTCACTCAATTAAAATTTGAATACAAGCCCACCTTAACATTCATCTATATGATATAAATTGTTCAAACTAGTTCCCCATCATTTGAATAGGTAAAATTTATCAAAGGGACATCTAATTGGGCACAACAGGTTTCAATATATAATACAAAAAGAAGGGGAATGAAAAAATATGTAAAATGAAAAATAGAAATAGAAAATTGTAATATACAAAATATAAAATGGTTTCCCTCCACCACACTTAAATGATATAATTTCCATAACTAATTTTAATATATATATTATTTTGAAATTTATTTAATACATTTTTAATTTGAAATCAAATTTTATGTAATTTAGAAAATAATGTTTTCTTTTGTTTGGTTGGTTAGAAATGTATGATCACCTCCAATAGTGATGATGATAGGTTTATATTGTATTTAATATTAATATTTATATTAGTAGAAAATGGGTTCTTTTCTCCTTCTTCAGTGATCTTCAAAAAACTAATGGGGTATAAAATCATCCTTATAAAAGGTCTTTCCAATATAGAAGATTGTTCACATGTAATTATTTTGAGTGTTGAATTTTAATGTAACAATTATTCCCAAGGATTGAATCTTTTTAAAAAAATTATCTTAACATGGGATAAATTAGTTCTTTCATTTTAATATTTTGAGTTCTCAAAATAATATCTTTTTATATATTTATGATTTAATATTTATGGTCTTGATTACTTTATACCTCTATCCATATGAATATTCATCCAAATAACTACAAAGTGATATTTGACCTTAATCTTCATCGGTAAGCATGAACAATTCTAATAAATAATCCTACACAACCATATTATGATTGATGTTATATATGTTATCTTATAAGTAAATAAGTTGTTTTGTAACCATATGATCACATATTTTTTATTCAGTGTGACTGTTTTCTATAGGACTACCATAAATTTCATATTTCTAAATATATATTATTGATTTTTTTTGTGTTAGGTAGTTCTGTATTTTATAACAATACATACGTGCACATCAAGGATTTTATACTCCTATTTTTGAAATGAGTCCCTTGTTCTATGATGATTTCCTTTGGAACTGTAAACTTATAAAATAATTCCTATAATAATCCGAAATAACATTAAAGTTATCAGTTTTGGTGGATTTATCTTACACGAATATTAAAACATATTCAAATTAAAATGGAATATAAGAATTCCCAAGAGATGTAGGAAGGGGTCTTACAAATTATATTCCAAAAACATTATACATTCCAAAAAAATATTATGTCTTTTCTATGTAATATATTTCTTCTTATAGATTCTTCCGATGAACTAGTTTTTTTAAAATCATTTTCAAAATTCATTAGCATCCCCGTAATTAATGTTTTTGGAATATTCCTAATTAAAAATACTTTATTACTTTTCTTTTAGGTCCAATGGTACTCTATATACTATAGTATGAAAAAATTAAGACTAGTTCTTATATTTCTATCAGTTAAACATCTTCTTACTATTTTATCATAATCGGTTTTCCCAAAAATTAAGAACATCCCAATTTTAAAATTTTGATTCAGAATTGAGACTAAGAACTTCATGGAGGTTAATGTGAGTTGGTAAATGAGATGTTTCCAAAAGTTTTACCATATCACCAAACAAGTTACATATCTTTCTATCATGTGTAGTTTATCTCTATTGATAAAGTCACTCCATTGTACATTTTCTAAAATTTACATCTTATCAATATTTGGAATACCTCTTAGTTGATATCCCACTATGTTCTCATCTTCATTATTGAATATTATCTCTAATGTAATTTACTAATGTTACAATATCATTATAAAGGGTCTAATATATTATTTGAAGTTCTAAATTATTACTTATGAGATTCATAATTTGAAATATTTTATCTATAGTCAATAAAATGTGTGATCAAGAATTATTAAAAGGTAAAAATATACTATGAATTTATTTTCAGATGTTATATAGTTGGTGTGGAAAGAATATTTGGTTCTTGATTAAAAAAATGACATGTTTTTCTCTTTCAATCTAATGGAACAACAATTACCTAGTACTATTGTTTGATGTTATATAATATAGTTTAAACGGTGCTCCGAATTATGTGGTTCCATCACTGGGGGTGTGATAATCATACATTTTAGTTCATCAAATTCATATATACTATATCGATTAAAAAATAATTTAAAATCCCTAAAAAATAACCCAGAAATATGATGATAAATATTACTAAATTCCATTTTTAATCTCTAATAAAATCCTATACAGACAAAAAAAGATCTAAAATGATTCCGAGAGGTTGGGTGATGTAGTGAATTATACACATCAATTTTATTCTGATCTACCTCAATTACTATTTTTAGAATAAAATTACCAAAAACTATCCATATTTACACTGTATAATTTCATTTTTGAATATTAAAATAAAGGTTATTTTAAATTCTATTTTAAAAAAAATCAATATTTTAATAAAATTAACTAAATAGTTTTAAAAAATAGAGAAGTGGTCTATAAATAATTAAAAGAATTATTAAATATTATGAAAATAATATTTACCATGTATATTTGGAATGTAGGTGATTCACAATAAAAACAAAAGTTTCAGGCTTATATATGAATATTACCATATTTTTATGTTAAATTTTCTTCTCATTCAATTTACGAACAATGGGAACCCTAATTTAGGTACATTGGATTTTTTTATTTTGCTTTATTTTTGTATGTTTTCTATTTATGGTCCATGTTGGCTAGACTCGATCACATAGATCATGCCTCGAGGAGGATTTTGAGCTGGAAGTTCTTCTTTATAGTGATTATTAGATTTTTATGTCTGAGAGGGTATAACATAAACTATTGGATCAGTCCTGTGCTTTGACGCATACCACTTCTTTACCGATTATCCATTGAATAGTGGAGAGCTTTATCATGATCAAATAATGGGGACTGGAATCTCCTAGTTTTCAATCTTGTTTTTATCTTTTTGTCTTGTTTTTTCTTTAAGTTTATGAAGTCTTCTAGGGTTTCCCCTTTCTTTCCATAAAAGGGGGTTATATTATAATAAATAAAAAATTTTGAAGGCCTTCAGTTCGTTGGTTGGAATATACATAAAATAAATAATAGTGAATCCTAACTATTTAACTCTTTGTTATTTGGTAAATAAAGGGGATGATGAAATTATCTTTTCTAATGACATAATTCAAATTTCTATAAAATAAACACACTCAAAATATATTAATAATTATAAAAGGAATCGATACATATTGATAATTTTTCAATATGGATTTTCTAGTTTTTTAGGTTAAACATTAATGAGATGGCCTATTGTGTGTCATATATAAGGTATGTTAGTCTAAAATCTAAGAGTATCGATATTTAATTATTTAATAACTATATAAATTTTAATGGGTTATTTTATATAAACCAAATATGTTTTTATTTTTCTTTAATAATTATTTTCTATATGAAAATGATTGAATTTATTCCTAAAATATCTTATATGTTCTATCGATTTTCATGTATATTTTATACAATTATCCATTAAAGATATCATCTCAATTACATGAATTTAAAAAAAATTCAATATAATAAAATACGAATACCATATAGTATTATATATAAAGAAAATGGTAAAAACACATAAACTAACATAACTCCTGTTTTTATTTATAAATTTTTTTTTCTGACTGTATATGGAACTATAAGGACCAATCATTGAATAATAAATATTATATTGACATTAGAATAGAATTCAATACATTTTTATTACACATCCATAATACATGTGAAAAACATTTTTCACAATGTATTTGTACACAAATAATTATAAGGGAAATTAATAGAATAAATAAACACATCTGTCCATAATAAAAATGTGGGCTCAAAAAAGATATTTTTCCAAAAACATAATAAACTATAAGATCGAATAATAATTTAATTATATATGAAAGAGACATTCACACCCAATTTTTTCATAAATTTATTTATAAGAAAATGTAATATACATATAATAATTATACGTGTTGATTTGATAATATTAGATCATATGATAATTTTTTTAAATACACATTTTTACCCTAAATGGGAATAAACAAATTATTATTAGCTTACCATTTTAAATAAATAAATTTACATAAATAAATTATTCACCATTGAAAATTAATGTTGTTTCATTGGGATATCATCTTAATAAAACCATTACACAACTGATAGAATTATAATAAATATAAAGTATACTTATAGCATAATTATCATGAGAACATTAAAAATATCCCATGCATTAGAGATATATGTGGGAACATCTACCAAATAAAATATATTTGGATGAAATATATTCTTCACTCCTATTAGGATAACCCATTATCATAAAAAATGTTCGACAACTATATCATGAATTATGCATTTTAATGTTTTACCATTTATAATAAAATCCTCAATGAACTATTTTGATTCCATATGTAAAACACATTCCGATATCAAAATTCCCTTTTGTTTTAAAACACCATTTTAATTATAAAATACCTAGAATAAAATTGAAATAGGTTTTTTAATTAAAGACTACCTAAAATCTATTTTTTGAAGACAAAAAATAGTTAATGGTTATGGTGGTGGGATAATTTTTTGTCACCATATAAATTAAAATTTAATACTCCCTTCAATTATTTTAAATAAAGTCAAAATTTTTATTATAAAATATGTAAAATTATTTACTTTTAATACATTGACTAAAAATTATAATTAAAATTAAATTTTCATTAATAATTCATTTTTTTCGATAAAATACAACCATAAAGTAATTATATGAATATGGAAATTTATGAAAATGGTAATGAAAATAAATATTGAAAAAAATATAACAGATGCATTAAATTATAGTTTCCCTTACATAAAAAATTAATAAAATTAGTTTTTAAAAAATTGTAAAGAAAGTTAGACCTGAAGAAAATGAACATTAAAACTAATTAATCATCAATAAATAATTTCATGAAATATTTATAATAAATTATAAATGGGAGAATAATAATTTTAAGAGAATCTTTAAATGAATAAATTTAAAATAAAGTCACATACCCTGAGTTCGACTAATCATGTATTTTGATTGTCTCCATAAATAAATATAAAAAATTTATTAATTATATAATTTACTGAGGACCTTTTTTATTTTAATAATTATTTTATTCTATTTAATACCCTGTTATATACAATTACACAATCAATTAAGTTCATGTCAGAAGTTTTGATAATGTTTGACTCATATGTCAAAAATGACTTTGGTAGGTTGACTATAGTCAAAGAGTAAATTATTTATTTCTATAAATAATAATTTTAATTAAATAATATTAATTTTTATGCATTGATTATAATTTTAAAACAATCTATGAAATTTTGTTATGAAAAATGAATTATGTTAAAATCATAGTGATAGTAAGTCATACGTACACCTGAGTAATATTTCCATTTTAAATTATCATTATAGAAAAAATGTAAATTGTTTTTCATCATTTTATAAATATCACTATATAATAAATTTTATATTATTTCTTAATTTATTAATATATATATATATCATCCATATCATGTGGTGATGAAAGTTGAATCACATCACAATGTGGAGGTAGTAGACATCATGAACAGATGAGCAATGTTATCATATTCTAGTGAATTGAAAGTTATGAATGTCAATGATATAGTACATTTTATTAATGGTAAATAAGTCATTAATATAAAATATATACATTAAATCCATCATCTAAAAAATCCTTAAGGGAAGGTTAAGGAAATCAAATTACATCGGTTTGTGAGGTTGGAGTCCTTCAAACACACTAACAATTATTTTGGGTCACATTTAATGGAAGAGAAGATTGATATAGGTTATGAAAATAATATACTTATATATTTTTATTTGGTAGATAATAGTTTTATTATTTCATCATGGTTGGATAATATTTTAAGGATTTATAAAATTAAACAAAATATAAATGCTTAGTTATGAACAATACCTCTACTAAAAAAACCACTTAACATTTAGAACAAATTCATTAATATGGTCGGTTTCTAATAAAAAAAATTCTATTAAATTATAAAGGTTTTTATGAAGTAATTATGGGTGGTATTTTTCTAGACACTACTGGAAAATAGCTCTATCCCCTAGTTTTCCAAAAAACTATGTGTATAGGGTACCCCTGTACCCATTGTTTTCCAAACATGTGGTTATAGGACACCTATAACCACAGTTGTGCCAAAAACTATTCGTATTATAAGGACACTGCCTTAAAAATTACATAATATTGAATTAAATGAATAATTTACATTGAGTATCTTTTCAGGTTCAGAGATTTGGAGAATTAGGACATAAATATTACATCTCAAAAGATTACAATGTAGACATATCTACACAGTTTCCATTTTTTATAAAATAAAAACTCTTGAAAAAAAGAGTCATGTCTAGTTCCATGTTTTAGAAAACATGACTTTTCCTTGAACCCATCCTTGACCCTATTCATCTTCAAGCCCTGTGAAAACATTTCAAAACATGGGATGAGCATAAAAAAGCTCATTAAGGGTTATAAAACAAAGAATGAAATCATTTTTTCATAAATACATACAAAACATGAAATAATTTACTTACCACATGAAATATTATGATTTGTGAAAGGCACATAAAAATCATTATTCAAAATGTTAACTTGTGGCATCCATATCATAATTACATTATAGCTATCACAACTACATAGGGAGTTAATTTGAAATACCCATCACATTATATTCCCTAAATACCTTAGTAGAAACAATCATGTTTACCTCTGTCACGTTACCCAATGCATTGGAGAGCTGTCTCAGGATCACTCGCCCTAGGTTTATCACGGAACCACTCGTATACGTAATCAATATCGAAGATTCATAACATGATCATAACACATAACATAAGCATAAAGGGTAGATAAAATTTCCACATTGCAATAATAAAATATCATTTCAAGATATTGAAATAATTAATCCAATATAAAAATCATTTTCAATGCCAAAATACATAAAAAATGTATATGGTATTAATTTTTTCTTTTAAAAACATTTCATCTTGTTAAGGAAGGAAAATATCAAATAATACTCTCGGTGGCGGAAAGGTCGTTCTCACCATTTACGTTAAAAAACATTCCTTTTTTCCATTATGTAAAACACTTCAGATAAAAAGATTCCCTTTAAATGAAATGAAACGTCAAAGGTGTTTATACAGCATATTAATGAAAATCGTGTATTGAAACAAAATATGCCTCAATGAAAGGAGATTGAGACGAAGTCCCTTACCTTGTGTCTGACTTAACCCATTAGTTATTTAATCTCATGAATAATAAAATAATGATAATTTATACTTTAATAAAATAATTTTTCAATTTTATTAATCCTTTCATATAACTTATTACCATGTTATAATAATTATGCAATCATTTAAGTTAATAACGTTAATTTTGTCGATATTTGGTACTTGAGTAAAAAATGAACACCTTATATATACAAGTTGCCCATGAAGTCAAAGGTTC
Organism: Viscum album; assembly: GCA_963277665.1. NCBI lineage: Eukaryota > Viridiplantae > Streptophyta > Magnoliopsida > Santalales > Viscaceae > Viscum > Viscum album. Next base: position 1,675,240,268 of record OY728155.1, read on the forward strand.
ATTATATCCAGAATGATATTCGTGATTTGGATGTCATATATATCATATATATTCAGTATATACATGTTTTTATAATTGTACATAACATTTAGAGGTAAGAAATGAAATGCAACGTTCATGGAGACGGTAAGCCGTATGTACGTTTGAACTCTACATTCATTTCTATTTCTTATTTTAATGGAAATAAAACTTAATGATACAGAGGTATATTATAATTATAGTATAATATCATATATAATATCATTAACTCCATCCTTTATACATCCCACATAAGGCATTAATGAATCAAATCGCTTTTATTGGGAGGTAGTCTGCACTTCCTCAAATGAGATTATCATATTTATCCACTATGGAAACCCAAAAGGAATGATATAAATGGAAAGTACAGAAGAATCAGGAAATAATAAAAATAATATATATCATATATAAACACAGTTCCATCATAATGTCCACCATGAGAGGCGGTATGATGTAATTGAACAATCATCATTTCGCGAGGCCTTAGTTTGACATCCACAGAAACATTTTTTTCTTCATCCATTATATGGAGGTGTGTGTATGTGTAGTTAAGATAAATTTCATAGAAACATACTACTATATTTAGGATACTGTTGTTGTTACAAAAGAAAGGAATAAAAAGAGTTTAGGGGTTGGAGAAGTAATATAATGAAAACAATTTAAGAGAAACTGTTACCTTTAATTTGGGTAATGCCCTGTGGTTTGAATCAAAGGACTTCTTGAAGTGCCTTCTGCCTAAGATAAGGATTATAGGATGAGGAGAGGGATGTAGGGAGATTAATTGGGAAGATTTTGGACTATCAAAATGGCTTGAGAGGTGTGTGGAATTAGTTAGTTATGGTCTCTTTTTATAAGGGGGAGGAGGGGCTCTTTAGGAAAGTGTGAAAATATTATTTTATAATATAATTATATTTGGTTTCTAATGGTCCAGATATAATTATAATCGAAGATAACAAGACTAATGGTCGAAAAAAAATCATCCAATCATAATTGGTAATGTTTTGTATAATATTTTAATTATTATAATCTTAATTATTTAAATCATTTATTAATGAGTTAAAGACTGCATCATTATTGTGTCATGAATAATTTAATTTATTAGATGACTAATTTTTTTAAAAAAAAATACTATCATGTAGTAAATATTTATTTCATTCCAATTAATATTTATAGAAAAATGATATTTTATATAACCCCTTCTAAAAATTAATTTACTAAAAGATATTTTCTTTTGTCATATTTTCCTTTATATTAAGTTAATTAATCTAAATGGACATTATCACACACAAGTGGCTCAATGGGGTCCCAAAATTGACCCAACGATTTCCATGGTCATAAATGACTCAACCAATATGGTTTGGATAGGTGTTAAGGTAATTTTAAATTATTATAATATTCTTTTAACCTTTAATTACACTATTTACCTTTAACCGCGGTAAATAAAAGTCAAAAGTTACTATTCCCCAAAAAAAATTATTTTAATCTTATTGAACAACATTTTACTTCTTAATAAGAACCATGTATGTTAGATTTTTGAAATTCAATTCATTGAAGTGGTAAATTTTCAATTAAATGAAAAAGACAGTTTTTTAACTACTACTAAGTGGTTTCACTATTCATTTAAAATTGATGTTTTTTAGAAAAATACAAAAAATTCATCCTAAGCATTATTTGATATTCCAAATAAAAAACTGATGTCTATTTTTCCAAATTCAAAACCTATAAGTGGGGTTAAATAATTTAAAAATTAATTCCTGTTGTTAAAATAAATAGCATGTTTTTAAGAAACAATAACTATCAAAAGATTGAAAATATTTTATGTTCAGTTTCAAAGTGAAATTAATTCCAAGGACCAACATTACATTAAATGGTAAAAATTTATTTTAATTTCACTTTAAAAACAACTAAAATGATAATCTAACCATATAAATAAATTAAACTAAAAGAAGTTTTGAATTAAAATGCAATATTTTCTAATATTCATTAAAAATGAACTTTATCAGAAAAATACATAAAGATTATCCAAAGTAAAATTTTATGTCCTAATTCTAAAGAAAGATTTTATTTGGTCATTTAGAATATATTAATGTGACCAAAACTATATTTAATGAGGGTTCTCCATTAAAAGGCATTAAATCGTCATTTTGATGTTAATTATGCTTAAAATTAAATTCATTCACATTTTAAGACGTTAACTTTTTTTGGATAAATTTAATACCTTTAATAAACTTGTATAATCATATTGTAGTTAGTTTCATTAATTCCCGCCAGTACAACAGCTAGAAGTTAACTACTATTTAAAATAATATTATTATATTATTAGTGTGCAACATAAGATTCCCAAGAAACTCGTTTTTTGGTATCGGGTACTCTATCGAACATAGAAACCCATTTAAAGTAAAATTAATATTTAATTCACAAATATTCATAAATATGATATATGTCTTATTCTTCATTTACCTGGGATATTTCATCCTTCCTCCCTTTTGTAAATTTCGTCCTCGCAATTTTAAATCACTTATCAAAATAAATCGGGGTATTTAACCCTCATAGCATTTTCAGATTCCCACGTTGCCTCTTCAATCATATGGTTTTTCAAAAAACCTTTACATAGGGAATTACATACTCCACAACACTTTCTCTCTATGGTCAAGAATCTAGAATGGTTTTTCTTAACAAGAGAGTTTCTCTTCAAACTGAACTACCTCTGGGCTAAAAACATGAGAAGGATCTGGCATATACTTTCTCAACATTGAAAAATGAAAAACATTGTGTACCTAGGATAAACATGGAGGTAAAACAACTTTATACGAAACTAAAACAACTTTTTCTAGAATTTCAAAAGGTCCAATGATCCTCAGACTCATCTTTACCTTCTTACCAAAACACATTACACTTTTCCATGGAACAATTTGAGAAAGACATGATAACCTACCTAAAAAAAACATCCTTCCTCCGGTTATATACATACCATTTCTATCTACTCCGAGTTGTTCACATGTGCTTCTGAATCAACTGAACTTTCTCTGCCATATCTTCTACCAATTATGGTCCTATCAGCTGCCTTTCACATACTTCGTCCCAAAAAGTTGGAGTTCAACATCGGTTTCCCTATAATGCCTCAAATGGAGCCATCTGTATACTGGAATGAAAACTGTTATTATACGAAAATTTAACAAAGGAAATATGTCGGTCCCAACATCCCTGATAATTCATCGATAAATCATGTAACATATTATCCATGTTCTGAACTGTTCGTTCTGACTTCCCATCTGATTGAGGATGAAATGTTGTACTAATATTTAATTCAGTACACAATGACTTCTAAAGGCCTTTCCAATAGTTAAAAGTGAACCTGAGATTACGATCAGAGATAATAGAGAGGGGAAATCCATTCAATCTGACTATCACTTTAACATACAACCGAGGAATTTGATCTAGAGACAATATATCTCTAATAGGAATGAAATTAGAAGATTTAGTCATTCAGTAAAATATAACCAAGAATGCATTATTACCTCATGATTTCTTTGGTAATACAACAATAATGTCTATGGATATATTTTCTCATTTCCACTCTAGCACCGGTAAAGGCTGAAGCATTCCTTTCGGTAAAAGTCGCTCTACTTTAACATACTGACAAGTCAAACAATTCACAGTAAAATCAGAAATATATCTTTTCATTCTATCCCACCTATAATACTATCGAAGATCTCTGTACATCTTAGTACTACATTGAGGAACTGAAAACGGAGAACTATGATCTTCACATAACAACTCATTCTTAAACTGTGAGTCATAAATCACACATAATCTATTTCAAAATTTAAAAACACAATCATTTTCAACTTTAAAATTTTCAATCATCTCATTCTGAACCAACAAAACCATTTTCTGCAACTCACTATCTTTCATCTGCGCTTCCTTAATTCTGTCTGATAGAGATGATTTCACTGACACCTGAAACAAAACAGAATAATTTCATACAATAAAAACTTCTATTCCAAAGTTCATCAAATCAAAAACCAAAGGATCTCATTCCAAACGTAACATGGTTAATGAAGTATAACTTTTTTGACTCAATGCATCGTCCACATTATTTGATTTCCCCAAGGATAAAGGATCATGCAATCATAATACTTGATTGTGAAAACTGGGTCCCAATGACAGCACAGCCACACTGCCTTAACATGGTCGTCGGGTCCTTGCCTACCAGGTACCACCAGTTGCCCCCGAAGACACGTGGGGCCCACCCTAGGGTCCACCCACATGCCTGAATGGGTTATCTGACTATTGACAGTCCCCACAGGCCAAGACATGTCATTTCAGTGTGTTTTGTCCTCACTCACACACATCCTGAGAAACATCACAGGAGGTCACCCATCCTAATCCCTACTACAGGCCAAACACGCTTAACTGTGGAGTTCTAACCAGGTAGGCTCACGAAAAGGAAGGTTTACCTTGTTAATAGGAGTCATATAATTTAGTCATTTAACCCTTTATCGTTCTGGGGTGTTACAATCACCCCCCCCCTTTAGAGCACAACATCCTCGTTGTGGGCCCTACATCTCAACCCAGGCAGTGCACCGCACTTAAGGCTGGGTACCACCTCTGATACCAAATGTGACAACTGGGTCCCAGTGATAGCACAGCCACCCCTCCTTAACATGGTCGTCGGGTCCATGCCTACCAAGTACCACCAGTTGCCCCCGCAGACACGTGGGGCATACCACAGGGTCCACCCACATGGCCGAACGGGTTATCTGACTATTGACAGTCTCCACAGGCCAACACATGTCCTTTCCAGTGTGTTTTTTCCTCACTCACACACATCCTGAGAAACTTCACAGGAGGTCACCCATCCTGATCACTACTCCGGGCCATGCAGGCTTAGCTGTGGAGTTCTAACCAGGTAGGCTCCCGAAAAGGAAAGCGCACCTTGTTGACATGAGTCATATAATTTAGACATTTAACCCTTTATCATTCTGGGGTGATACATTGATTAATTCCAAAAATCTCCTCTATCTCAAGTTCAATTATTTCTAATGGAATATATACTGAAATCTTCTGTGATCAGTATTTATTTCACACATCACTCCATACAAATGATGCCTCCAAATTTTTAAAGCAAAAACAAAAAAAACTAATTCCAAATCATGTCTAGGGTAATTTAAATCATGTGGTTTCAAATGATGTGAAGCATAAGAAATTACCTGATCATTTTTTATTCGGACACAACCCAGTCCATTCAATGAAGCATCACTATAGATAATTAACTCACCATTTCTGAAAGGCAGTGTGAAAACTGGATCATTCACCAATCTTCTTTTTAATTCCTAAAAACAATCATCACATTATTTTTTCCAGATAAACTTAAAACATTTTTGAGTTAACTTATTCATTGGACTAGATAAAAATGAAAAATTTCCAACAATCCTCCTGTAATAACCTACCAAACCAAGAAAACTACGAATCTAGGTCATATTTGTGGGTCTTGTCCATTCTTCAACAACATTTGTTTTTGTAGGATCAACAATTATTACATTTTTTTAAACAATGTGACCAAGGAACAACAATTTTTATAACCCAAACTCACACTTGCTGAATTTCCAAAATATTATCTTTTCATTTATGGTTTTCATGACAACCCTTAAATGAATTTCATGTTTCTCCTTAATTTTGGAATAAACCAAAATATCATCAATGAACACAACCACAAACGTATCCAAGAACTTATAGAAAATTCTATTCATAAGATCCATGAATACAACATGTTAATTGTTTAACCCAAAAGGCATAACTACAAATTTATAATGGACATATCTAGTACAAAACACGGTCATTGGAACATCTGCTTCATTTACTTTCAACTAATGGTACCCCGACCTCTATTCAATCATTGAACAATACTGAGATCCCTGGAGCTGATCAAACAAATCATCGAATTGAGGGAAGGATACTTATTCTTAATAGTGATTTTATTCAATGCTGTATAATCAATCCAATGTATCATTGAACCATCTTTATTTTAAACAAAAAACAAAATCACCCCATGTTGATGTGTTAGGTTGAATGAAACCTTTAACTAATAACTCTTTCAATTGCTTCTTTAACTCTAAAATTTTAATTTGAGCCATTCGATAAGGGGGTTTTGATATTGGCTTAGCATCAAGAACTATGTCAATAGTAAATTCAACTTCTCAATCACGTATAATACTAGAAAACTCATATGGAAAAACATCAAGGTACTCATTTACCACTGGCACATCAATAATCTGAACAGTTCCTTTGTTTTCAACAATATGTTCATGTTAACATTCATTTCCATCTTTTACTATTTTCTCTGCTTCCTGGTATGTTATCAATAGTAAGGGTTAATTTTTGTAAACAAACTAAAAATCATTCTTAAAGGAAAACACATTGGCTCTACAATCAATCATAGCATGATAAATATAAAGCTAATCTATGCCCAAAATTACATCAAACTCTACTTGATTCAAAACAATAAGGTTTTGTGGTAGATTCATTCCGCACACAAGGACATGAATGTTCATATGTTTTATATTTGTCTCAACATTTCCACCGGGTGTTTTTACCATAAGTTTAGTATTCATATAATGATATGGAATTCCCATTTTACAATAAAACATCCCAGAAATGAATGACTGTGTAGACCCTAAATCAAACAACACATTGGCATAATCTGGACAAACAATAATTGTACCTGAAACAATGTAAGAAGTCGGTTTTTTTTGCTGTGAATGACTTTGGAATATTCTTGATGATATTCAGAGCAGCGCCTTTAGACGGCGTGCGATTCCGAGCCCCGGAGTGGCAGGAATAAAATTTTCAGTGCGTTCACACTGGAAACACCAAATAAATGTGATAACTCCTAAACAGTGATCCGGATTAGAGATCCGAGTGTATAGATGGGTCTGAGAGCAGTCGATTATCGATGTTTTTTCAAGTGGATTGAAATGGTGCAATCCTCCCGCTCTAATTTGGCACGATGGTGTGGGGCCCACGGGGGAGGGGGGCATTTGTGCGTTGATGGTGATTTTCCATCATTATATCCAGGCGACCGTTTTGGACAAATGAATAGTCCCTCTTGTATTCTTTTTGAGATTATCGCAACGGTGCAATTCGTTCGTTGAAATTTGGGAACGGGTTGAGGGTCACATGAAGCACCCCTTGTGTGAGGTGTGCCAGAATGCACCTTTTTCTCTGTATTTTCGTGTTTTCCCGAGGGGATCGCATTGGTTGGTTGTGCCTGATTTTTTTCAGGGCTGAGGCTCGAGATCATGGTACGTCGTCCGGGCGTGAGGCAGTGTTGGCGACTTTTCTGTTGGATATCCATTTTGAGGCGAGTGAGTAGTTTATCTCACATTTTTTTTAGTGAGGATTACAACGGAGCGATCCATTTCGTTGTGCAGAGCCTCATGCACAACCTTGTTAAATGTGGAAATATGAAAGGTGCCCTGACGGCGGTTCCTCTACCGTGTTTGTAGCGGACCGTTGGCACATGATCGCATGCACTCTTGGGAGAGTTATGTTGGTGGTTAAAGAGATGTGGTTGGTTGTGCCCCAGTTATTGAGGTGGAAAGTTGGAGATATTATGCCATGCCTTCACGTTGACGTTCGGTGTCGTGTGCATGATGGACCTTGGACTAATAATGTGGTATACTCTTATAGTATACAGGAATTCTTGGAGGTACATGTGTTTGTTCATACCTGAGAACGTTTGTGCACTAGGTTGGGGTTGAGATTGGGCCACATGTTGTGTGGGCCCCACGTGCGTGGCAGCTTCTATTTTATGTACATTGACCTCTAACGATGTAGAGGGTCCCTCTGTGCCCGTTTGTTTGACTAGCATGGTGGAGTTTTTCCCTTGGCTTTGTGCTCGTTTGTTTGGCTAGCAGGGTTGAGTGGTCTCCCCCTGGTTTCGTTCTCGATGGATCGGTCGGTAGTGGTGCTAGTGACACCCAGTTATGGAGGAGGTGATGGACCTCTTTTTGGTGAGTTGTTCTAGAGTTGGGTGGTTGCGTGATACCCACTCCATGTTTCGTTTGACAGTGTAGTACCCTATAGTGGATATGGACAAAGCAGTTCCGAGTTTTACCCTCTAGCGAGGCTGGGCAGTGAGTTATTCATCAGCTTCTAGGGTATACCCTCTAGCAGAGACTGGGCAGTGGGTCACCTGACACTCTTAGAGTCTACCCTCCAACAGAAACTGGGCAGTGGTTCACCTAACGCACTTAGGGTCTACCCTACAGGAGAGACTGGGTAGTGGGTCACCCGACGACCTCTTAGGGTCTACCCTCCAACAGGGCTGAGCAGTGAGTCGCCCGTCATCTAGTTCCATGTCTAGCCTCCAGCCAAGCTGGGCAGTGGGTCTTCTGTCGACTTATTCCAGGTCTACCCTCTAGTGGGATTGGGTAGTGGGTCGCCTGATGATGTATTAACGTCTAACCGCTAGCGGGGCTGGGCAGCGGGTCTCCTGATGATGTATTATTGTTTACCCTCCAACTGTGTTGGGCGATGGGTCACCCGATATCATATTATGGTTTACCCTCCAGCAGGGCTGGCCAGTGGGTCACCCGATAACATATTATGAATTACCATCTAGCAGGGCTACGTAGTGGGTAATCCGTTGCATTCCATTCTCAGTCATTTCTACTAGGCTAGCTTGTGGCTTTCCTCTATGATTACCAGAGCAGGACCCTTGGTTATATGGGTCAGTGATGTGATTTCTTTGACTTTGAGAAGACCTCTTGACTGCGGGGCAGGGACGAGTTGTGGTTTGACGTTCCCCTAGAACTTTTTAGTATGAGGAATGCTTTCCCCCACCGAGACGCATCCTTGTGACGTGATCTAAAACCATGTGGGCGAGTCAGTGCCGCTCAAAGAGTATAGTATCGAGGTGAGGTGATTGACCCCCTTGGATTGCGGTTCGGGGCATTCATATGGGATATTGGGCATCGATGGGGTTATTTCTGGGACTATTGGCCACTCTTTTCTTGGGATGAGCTACGGGACAAAGATCCCCTTACGACGTTGTTTCAGATTCTTGATCGAGCATAAGTATATGTAAATACCTTGTTTCTGGTACCCACTTCTTGGGTTTGGCTACTCTCCTTCTAGGAGAGGCGATGACGCGCAGGGTATGCCACGTACTTTCCTTGTCTAGCTTCTCATGGTTGGACGAGTCTTCTCTCCTGCTATAGGTAGCGAAGACTCGACAGAAAGTTCATCTTCCCACTGTTTCCATCTCCTTGTGTCTGGACGAGTCTATCTCCTTTCTCTTGTTTGGTTGATCTGTACTCTTTACTGCACTCTCAGTTGTACTCCTCTACTTTTCCATGTTCGCTCTACTTCTCACCCTTTGGTACCTTCTTTTTTGATCTCTCGAGCCTTTGGGGTATCCTAATGATTATTTTTATACTCACCCCTACTTGGGCTTTGCCCGCACTTGGTGTTCCCTTGCAGATGATAGACAGGTTGGTCGCGACTTCAGTGGAGCATAGGAGTTCGGGAGCATGGACCACGTGCGGTGGTCATACCCGGATTCCAGGTGGGAGACCTGTCAGCTTTTTCTTTTGTTTACCTATTGCCAGGTTGTGGCACCTTTTCTAGTTAGGCGTTTGTTTTCCCCGTTTTCCTTTTCAGCACTTTACTTGTATTTTTTAGAGGTCGATGCACTCTTGTGGTTATTTATAGCAGTTTCACTTTACTCTGCTTGTCTCTACTTTTACTCTTCACTTCTGCATTGAGTGTGATGTGTGTGTGTGTACAGGTACATAGGAAAAGGCCTCCCTGAGTTGTTGTTCCTTCGGCACTGGTCGCCATCCCCTGGCCTATAGAGGAGGGCTTGGGGTATTTGCGGCTCGAGCACGGGTAGGTTCGGGTTGTGACAAAGTGGTATAAGAGGTGGTTCGTTCCTTCTGATGTTGTGCAGACATCCCTAAAATAAAATGAATTTGTTGGGATTTAGGGAAATAGTGTTAACGTGTCTCGAGAGTGGCTCTCATGACAGGGAGTCTAGTGATGGTGCGGAGGCCGACATACCCATTCACAAGGACCCTGATAACCCGCTTGTCAAATCGACATGTTGAGACACTTGTTGTAGGGAAACATGGATTGTGCATCACATAAGATTGAGTCATTGATTGTCCTTCTTGAGTCAGCTCCCCATCGTTGTTGTTATTGGTATATACATATATGCTCATATGACTGTGGTAGTCATTGATCATATTCAGGATGTCCCCGCAAAGATAGCCAGCCAAGATACCGGCTTTGGTGCGTGACGACGACCCTGTGAGCTACCAGGCCTCAGTCTAGGACCCATCAAGCGAACCCCTTTCTCCGGGTGGTCCAGTAGCAGCGCCCCACCTATTGAGCAGCAGACGACTTCAGTAGATTAGGTTGAGCATAAGCGCAGGTTGAGCGTGCTCCGTGAGTTCCAGTGGTAGAGATCACTGAGGTTCAGTGGTGAGCCAGACCCTCAGGCAGCAGAGGTTTGGCACGAGGTAGTGGTTCTCCTTTTCAGGCTTGTGCAGACGCTGACAGATCAAAGAGTGGATTTGGCATCCACCCCTTTTTTGTGGTGCATCTTGGCATTGGTGGAGTCTGGTGACTCAGAATCTTGAAGAGTCGTCTCTTTCGCGGGGTGAATTTCAGTTTTTGTTTGGTGAGGATTTTGTTCACTCCTGCTTACGCTCCATTCAGATTCAGGAGCTCCTGCAGTTTCAGTAGAGTGGGATGTCAATGGCCGAGTACACGACTAGTTTCGCAGACCGTGCATGATTTTTCCCGGACATGGTCCATGAAGACAACCTCCGAGCATGGAAGTTTGAGTAGGGTCTTCGCCGAGAGATTCATGATGTCATAGTACCCTTGGGAATTTCCACATATGTCGGGTTTCTAGAGTAGGATTTGGTGACAGAGAGCTTCCTGTCACGTTTTGCAGTTGGTAGTGGCAGTGGACATGATGGAGCCGAGACATCTGTCATAGCTAGAAGGTGCCGGAGGACAGGGCCTCGATTCCGGTGGCCTTCCCACTGCCGGTTTCAGAGACGTGGTCGTATACCACTGTGGCGTAAAGGCATAGGTCCTCATCCAAGGATTCCCTTCCGTGAGTGGATCTCGGGCCGTGGTCGTACACGAAAGTGGTGCTAGAGGGCACCAGGGCAGCCTAGAGAGAGCTGGTTTTATGCTTGTGATGGGTGAGGTCACATGGAACGAGACTTCCTAACCCGAGTTGCGGAGAGGTTAAGATAGGCAGCAGGTGCACCACCACAATGGAGGCAGCACCGTGATCAGAGTAGTACCCAGAGAGGTGGCGCTTGTAGAGGAGCGGGAGGAGTTGGTGGTGTGGGAAAAATTTACGAGATCTTCCCATCACCATTAGGCGGTCCACTTTAGGCTTCAGGAGATGATAGTTGGGACCACGGACAACCGTGATCTTTGGATGTCTACGATCCTGCAGATCATGAGGTGATAAGAGGTACAATCTACAGCTCTTGTACATTTTGCAGTATAATTGTTAGACTCTCTGTGTGGAATTTTTTCCTCCCTGCTACTTGCTTGAGTTGATACAAGGGTGACATAGGGCGTCAGGAGTAACCCTATGTTGGTAAAGTAAAAGGCGTGGGACCTTTTTCTTTAGTCGATGGTGTCGAATCCATCGCTTTCTGAGCGTGTAAGAGAGTCTTGGTTGCGATACATCGACTATGAAATCTTGTGTGACCAGATAAACATGGTTGTTTCACCATATGGATATTCTAAAGGATAGAATCATCGGGCCTTGTTCCAGGTGCGGGTGGTGATTCCAGTCACGACGTGCGACGTAGGGTTCGGTCGGGGAGGTGAGCTACCCCCGAGAGCCTTTGGGTCATTTGAAACCGTGCAATGGAATAACGAGGTTCCCTAACACCTTTCCCTAACCCCAATGTCCTGGGTGGGTGCACGACATCAGCAAGGGTCGAACTAACATGAAAAGATCAATTCTTTGGTCTATGTGCAGTGACGCAGAGCTGTGTGTGGGTTCTTCTGGGTATGGGAAAGCCATGTGTGGGATTAGTACCCGGTGTTCCTCCCTAGTTTTGCTTTTTGGGGACGCAAATCATGAAGGAGGGAATGAATTAATAACCTGGTTTTTTTTCTATTAATGAATTTGGAATATTTTTTATGATATTCTAGAGCAGCGCCTTCAGGAGGCGTGCGATTCTGAGCCTCGTAGTGTCCGGAATTAAATTTTCAGTGCGTTCACACTGGAAACGCCAAATAAATGCAATAACTCCTAAACAGTTATCTGGATCAGAGATCCTACTACACGAATGGGTCCGTAATGGGGTGTTGACCCTAGGAACGATATAAAGTATGTCGGCGCGGGATGTTTGGACCCCTCACCCACTTTCGGAACGTTAAACGGATGAATTAATTAATTAATTAATTCGTTTAATGGTGAAACTCAAGTATCTCTTAAATGGTGGCTCTGATTGGAAAACCGAGGGCACCATTGAGTTTAGAGAATGCCATTTACCCTATAAGGGGTATACATTTCGTGGGCGCGGGCCGTCTGTGAAAAATTTCCCTAGGGGCATTTTTGTAATTTGGCAGCCTCGGGCGTTTAGTTTTATAACTTTTGAATGGAGTCTCAGATTATTATTCTGAGACCGTCGTTGTGCTCAAGAGGTGGTGTTTGTCCTAGGGGAGGCATAACCTTGACCCCATCAAGAGTTGCAGATGCGGGTTATTTTAGGGGGATTAAATTAATTAAAATGTTATTTAATTTATTTAACCCCTAACTCTCCCCTCTCCCTCTTTGGCATTCCGTGGAGCAGACCCCCCGAAGAAGGAACTCCTCCCACTCCTCCTCCAGCTTTGGCAAAGTAGCACCGGTGAGGCGTGGAACGACGGCGGACTCCCCGTGAATCTCCGGTCATCGCCCAAGAGGTAGGAGTTCATGTTTTTCATTGTTTTCATATTCGCAACTCCCTTGGATTGTTTTATTTTCATAGAATCACTATTATTACTATATAGGAAAGCCCTTAGTTGTATAGGATTCGATCTGTGGTTTCTATCTCACTTTTAGAATCAAAATTCCGAGTCCGGGGGTGATTGATGGGATCTGACGAAGTTCCAAGGGTTTTTTGGGTGGTTTTCCGGCCATCTGGAGACCCCTGGCGCGACAGTGGCTCGGCGTTCAGTAGAGGAGGTGGCTTCAGGTGGGGCGTCGCGGTGGTGCGGTGGCCGGGCGAAGCGGCTCTGGTAGGCATCCGATAAGGATGTCGGCGAGGCGGGGTCTCGGGCGGCAGCGCCGACGTAGGGCAATGGGGGAGGGGGCCGCGAGGCGTGCGACCCCGTGCGGCACAATGGCGACCCACGTAACGTGGGCCGCTGCGGGAAAAAGAGCCTGACACCGATGGAAGGTCGGTTGCAGTGGGATGCGGCCAGCTGGCCCCGACGGACAGAACCGGACCCGCGGCCGGGCCGCGGGCCGGCTGTGGGCGGACCGACCGGCTGCGGGCGGACCAACCGGAACGGGCGTGTCCGGCCCAAGGGGGATCCCCCCTTAAATTTCGGACTCCCGTAGATTTTGCTACAGACCTCCATTTTGCGTGCCGTCTACGGCGGTGTAGACTTGATGCAGAGGCGGCCTTTTGAGATAGTTTTGGAAATTTTGGATTCCAAAAACGAGGGGCCTCAGAGGGGGGACGCGTCTTTAAGTGAAATGACGTTTTTTTGGGAATTCATTTTTTTGACGGCACAAATGCGTGTGACGTCCGTTTTGAGCGCCATCAGTGGAGTTGGGACCCTAGCACCGAGGCGGGGAATTCTAGGGTAGTTTCTAGCTTTGAGGACGAAGTTGACGCTCGGTCCCCATGAATCGTCTTTCGAGCTGTGTGCAGCGTTGCCCGACTTTCTCATCGGGCATCCGTTCGGGGCGTGCGAGCAGTCGATTCTGGATGATTTTTCGAGAGGATTACAATGGTGCAATCCACCCGCTCTAATTCAGCATGATGATACGGGACCCACAGTTGGGTGGGGGGGCGTTTGGGCGTCGACGGTGGTTTTCCATCATTATCACATGGCGATCATTTTGGAAAATTGAATAGTCCAACATGTGTACTTTTTCGAGAGGATCACAATGCTGTGATCCGTTCATTGAGTTTCGGGACCGGGTTGCAGGTTCAACGAAACACAGCTCATGTGCGGTGTGCCGTAATGCACCTTTTTCTTTGGATATCTATTTCACTCATGTGGGTAGTGCTTTTGATGTGTTTTCCCGAGGGGATCACATTGGTGCGACGCGCCCGACTGTTTTCGAGGTTGAGGCTCGGGATTACGGGACGTCGTGCAGGCGTGAGGCGGGTTTGGAGACTTTTTTGTCGGATATCTGTTTGATGCGAGTGAGTATCCTATCTCGCATGTTTTTCCATGAGGATTACAATGGTGTGATCCATTTGGTTGTTCGAAGCCTCATGAACAATCTTGTTAAATGTGGAAATATGAAAGGTGCCCTGGCGACTGTTCCTCTACTGTGTTCGTAGAGGACCCTTGGCACGTGATCACGTGCACTCTAGGGAGAGTGATGTTGGTGGTTAAAGAGATGGGGATGGATGTGCCCCAGTCGTTGAGGCGGAATGTTGGAGATGTTACGTCACCCCTTCGCATTGACGTTGGGTGCAGTGTGCACGATGGACCTTTGGCTGAGAATGTGGTATACTCTGCGAGTATACAGGAATTCATGGAGGTACATGTGGTTGTTCATACCTAAGAACATTTGCGCGCTTGGTTGGGGTTGAGATAGGGCCACACATTGTGTTGACCCCACGTGCGTTTCAGGTTCTACTTTAGATACTTTAACCTCTCACGACGTGGAGGGTCCCTCTGGGATCATTTGTTTGACTAGAAGGGTGGAGTTTTTCCCTTGTCTTTGTGCTCGTTTGTTTTTCCAGCAGGGTTGAGTGGTCTCCCCCTGGTTTCATTTTCGATGGATCGGCCGGTAGCGGTGCTAGTGACACCCAGTGATGGAGTAGGCACTGAACCTCTTTAGGTTGAGTTGTTCTAGAGTTGGGTGGTTGCGCGATACCCACTCCGTGTTTGGTTGGCCAGTGTTGTACCCTCCAGTGGATATGGCCAGAGTAGTTCTGAGTTTTACCCTCCAGCAGGGCTGGAATGTGGGTTACTCATCAGCATCTAGGGTCTACCCTCCAGCAGAGACTGGGCAGTGGGTCACCCGACACTCTTAGGGTCTACCCTCCAGCAGAGACTTGGTAGTGGGTCACCCGATGCACTTAGGGTCTACCCTCCAGCAGGGCTGGGTAGTGGGTCACCCGTCATCTTGATCCAAGTCTACCCTCCAGCAAGGCTTGGCAGTGGGTCTCCTGTCAACTTATTCCATGTCTACCCTCTAGTGGGGTTGGGTAGTGGGTCTCCAGATGATGTATTAAGGTCTACCCTCCAGCGGGGCTAGGCAGTGGGTCGCATGATGATGTATTATGGTTTACCCTCTAGTAGGGCTGGGCAGTGGGTCACTCGATATAATATTATGGTTTACCCTCCAACAGGGCTGGGCGGTGGTCAATCGATATCATATTATGGTTTACCCTCTAGCAGGGCTATGTAGTGGGTCCCCCGATATCATATTATGAATTTCCCTCTAGCAGAGCTGGTTAGTGGGTCATCCATTGGCATTCCATGCTCAGTCCTTTCTACTAGGCTAGCCTATGGGTTTCCTCCAAGATTACATGAGTGAGACCCTTGGTTATATGGGTCAGTGTTGTGATGGATTTGACTTTGAGAAGACCTATCAACTGCGGGGTAGTGACAAGTTGTGGTTTGATGTTTCCCCAGAATTCTTAAGTACGACGGGCACTTTCCCCCACCGAGACATGTCCTTGTGACACAATATCAAACTGTGATGGCGAGTTAGTGCCGTCCAAAGCAGATAGTGTCGAGGTGCGGTGATTGAGCCCCTTTGATTGTGCATTGGGGCAGACATATGGGATACTGGGCATCAATGTGGTTATTTCTGGGACTATTTTCTACTCTTTTCTTGGGCTGAGCTATGGGAAACAGATCCCCTTACGGTGTTGTTTGGGCTTCTTGATTGAGCATAAGGATATGTATATACCTTGTTTCTGGTACCCACTTCTTGGGTTTGATTACTCTCCTTCCAGGAGAGGCGAAGACGTGCGGGGTATGCCATGTGCTTTCCGTGTCTAGCTTCTCGTGGTTGGACGAATCTTCTCTCATACTATAGGTAGCAAAGACTCAACAGGAAGTTCATCTTCTCACCGTTTCTAGGTCCTTGTGTCTGGACGAGTCTATCTCATTTCTATTTTTTGGTTGACCTAGACTCTTTATGGAACTCTCAGTTGTACTCCACTACTTTTCCCTCTTCGCTCTACTGCTCATCCTTCAGTACCTCCTTTGTTTCTCCCTCGAGCCTTCGGGGTATCCTACTGAATATTTTTATACTCACCCCTGCTTGGGCTTTGCCCACACTTGGTGTGCCTTTACAGAAGACAGACATTTTGGTCATGAATTCAGTGGAGCATAGGAGTTCAGGATCTTGGACCGCGTGTGGTGGTCGTAGCCGGGTTCCAGGTGGGCGACCTGTCAGCTGTTTCTTTTGTTTAACTATTACAGGTTTGTGGCACCTTTTCTGGTTGTGAGTGTGTTTTTCCCCATTTTCCTTTTTAGCACTTTACTTGTATTGTTTAGAGGTCGATGCACTCTTTTGGTTATTTATAGTAGCTTCACATTACTCGACTTGTCACTACTTTTACGCTGCACTTCTGCATTGAGTGTGCTGCATGTGTGTACATGTACTTAGGAAAAGGCCTCCCCGAGTTGGTGTGCCTTCAGCACTGGTCGCTAGCCCCTGGCCTTTGGAGGCAGGCTTGGGGTAGTTGCAGCTCGAGCCCAGGTAGGGTTGTGTCGTGAAACACAACTTCATTTGATGGCACAACATCTGGTGAAGTAGTTGCAAAGGATTTCACCACCCCTTTCTGCTTGTAGTCTGGCAGTTCTTTGTTAGAAACTCATTTTCATAATGACCCATTTCTTTGCACTTAAAACATTTTACTGACTATAAATCATATTTTTTCTTACCATTACCCTGATCTTTTTCAGTGTAATTACGAGCCTTATATCCTATTTTACCACATCAATAGCACTTACCAGAATTCAAAAACATTCCCCATCATGAATTTTACTAAAATTTTCACAAACTGTAAACTTATGTTTCGTACCATGAGACGTTTTTGAAGAGTTCTTCCCTTTCGCCTACCACCTCGACCTCTTATTCTATTGTTGGTAAAATAATTCTTGACCATCGATAAACTCCATTTACACCTTCTCCTCCCAACGAGAAAGTTTTCCATAAATTTTGACCTCACGAGAAGCTAAATCCCTTCGATAATTTGTCTTTAATCCTATGTAAAAACGGTTGATTTTACTATCCTGATATGGTATGAAATTTGCAGCATACCTTGCCAGTCTGGTGAAGTTTTCTTCATAAGCATCCACAGAGTCATCCTCCTGCCTCAATTCAAGGAATTGTTTTCCATACTAAGACAAACCACATTAGGAATATATTTTTCAAGAATCATACCATTGAATTAATCCCAATCGAGAGCATCAATATCCTCACTATCGCTGATATATTTCACCATCGACCACCACTGATCAGCTTCACCTTCAAAAGGGTAAACCAAAAGACTAACATTTTGATGTTCTGAATAATCCATGACATCAAAAATCTTCTCTAGTGCATTAATCCACCCTTCAGCTAGAACAAGGTCAGATGATCCTCTGAATTACGGGGGATGTTGCCTCATGAAATGTTCCACTACTGACATGTTCCTTTGTGGTTGATCAGACTGATCTCGTACCTGGATACCACCATCATTTATAGCCAGAGTCAAATGTGCCATCATTGCTACAAACTATTCATTTATGATTCTAACCTTCTGAGGTTACCGATTTGGAAGGTTTTATTCCTCCTAATATCATCCCAAAATAGCTTCCCTATTTCCTCTGTGTAAAATCATTCTCAACACAAAAATACCTTGAGTGAAGCAACATGGTAATCTGTAAATGCTATATGATGTAAATATTAACCTAAATTAAATTATATATATTACTTTAATAATACCCTAACACCTAAAGTTATCTAAACTTACCTCTACTAAAAACAATAAGGAACTTTCCATAAATATTACATAATACTGAATGAAATGAATAATTCACATTAAGGATATTTTCAGGTTTAGTGTTTTAGAGAATTAGGACATAATTATTACATCTCAAAAGATTACAATGTAGCCATATCTTCACAGTTTAAATTTTTTTATAAAATAAAAACTCTTGAAAAAAATACTCATGTCTAGTTCCAAGATTTAGACAACATGACTTTTCCTTGATCCCATCCTTGACCCTATTCATCTTTAAGTCCTATGACTACATTTCAAAACATGGGATGAGCATTAAAAGCTCATTAAGGGTTATAAAACAAAGAATGAAAAAATTTGTTCATAAATACATACAAAACATGAAATCATTTATTTCCCCCATGAAATCATAAGATTTATGAAAGACACATAGAAATCATTAATCATAAAGGTAACTTTTGGCATCCATATCATATTGCATTATAGCTATCACAGCTACATAGGGAGTTAATTTGTAATACCCATCATAGTATATTCCCTAAATATCATAGGAGAAAAATTCATGTTTACCTCCATTATGTTACCCAATGCATTGGAGAGCTATCTCGAGCTCACCCGCCCTATGTTTTTCACGAAATCACCTGTATATTTAAATAATTCCCAAGAACCATAACATGATCATAACATATAACATAAGCATAAAGGAAAGATAAAATATCCACATTTCAATAATAAAATTTTATTTCAAGATATGGAAATTATAAATCCATTCTCAATATCATTTTCTATACAAAAATATGTAAAAAGAGTATATGGTATTAAATGTTTTCTATTAAAAAACATTCCACCTTGTTAAGGAATACAAAGATCAATGAATACTCACGGCAGCCGAAAGCCTGTTCACAACTTCTACATTAAAAAAATATCTTTTTGTCATTTAGTACAATTCTTCATATAAAAAGATTCTCTTTGAATGAAATGAAAAGTCAAATTTGTTTATATAGCGTATAAAATAAAACCGTGTATTAAAACAAAATATTCCTTAATGAAAAGAGATTGAGACGAAGTTGCTTACCTCCTGTCTGACTTGACCCGTTCGTTCTTTAATCTCCGGAATAATAACTTAATGTTAATTTTTTATTTATTAAGAACCTTTTTCATGTTTATTATTCCTTTTATATCACTTATTACCATGTTATAAACATTATTCAATCATTAAGTTAATAATGTTCATTTTGTCAATATTTGGTACATGAGTAAAAATTGAACATCTTATATTTACCGGTTGTCCATGTGGTCAATGTTTCATTAGATACAGAATGATATTAATGATTTGGATATCAAATATATCATATATATGCAGTATATAGTATTTTTTATAATAGTACATACCATTTAGAGGTAAAAAATGAAATGCACCGTTCATGGAGAGAGTAAGCCGTATGTATGCATGAACGCTACTTTCATTTATATTTCTTATTTTAATGTAATTAAAACACAATGATACATTGTTATATTATAATTCTAGTATAATATCATATATAATATCATTAACTCTATCCTTTATACATCTAACATAATCCATTAAAGAATCAAATCACTTTGAAGGGGCGGTAGTCCGCACTTCCTCAAATGAGATTATTGTATTTACCCACTATTGAAACTATAAAGGCATGCTATAAATGAAGATTACAGGAGATTAATGAAATAAACTAAATAATATATATCACATATAAATATACTTCCATCATAATGGCCACCATGATAGGAGGTAATATGTAGATGAACAATCATCATTTCGAGAGACCTTAGTTTTCCATCCAAAAAAGAATTATATTTATTCAACCATTAGATAGAGGTGTGTGTAAGTGTAGTTAGAATAAATATCCAAAAAATACACTAGTATATTGAAGATACTTTTTTTGTTACAAAATAAATGATGAAAAAGAGTTTAGGGGTTGAAGAATTAAAATAACAAAAACAATTTAAGAGAAACTATTATCTTTAATTTGAGTAACTCCCTTTGGGTTGAACAAAAGGACTTCTTGATGAGCCTTATGCCTAAAGTAAGGCTTCTAAGAGGAAGATATGGATTTAAGGAGATTAATTGGGGATATTTTGGATGATCCAAATGGATTGAGAGGTGTGTGGAATTGGTTATAAATGGTCTCCTTTCGTAAGGGTGAGGAGGGGCACTTCAAAAGGGTATGAAAATATTTTTTCATAATATAATTATAATCAGTTTATAACTGTCAGAAAATCATTATAGTTGAATATAAGATGACTCCTTGTCGAATGAACATCATTCAATCAGAATTGGACATGTTTTGTATAATATTTTAAAAATATTAATCTAATTTATTTAAATCATTTATTTTTAAGATAATAATGCATCATTATTGTGTCATGAATAATTTAATTTATTCAATGTCTAAAAATTATAAAAAGATAATATCACTTAGGAAATATTTCTACCTTTCCAATGAATATTTATAGACAAATGATAATTTATATAACCCTTAAAAAAATTAATTTACTAAAATATATTTTCTTTTGTCATATTTTCCATTACATTAAGTTAATTAATCTAAATTGCCATTATCACTCCCAAGTTGCTCAATGGGGTCCCAAAATTGACTCAAATAAGCCCCTGGTATTTAATGACTCATTCAATAAGGTTTTGAAAAGTGTTAAGGTAATTTTTAATTATTATAATATTCTTGTATACTTTAATTACCCTATTTACCTTTAACAACGGTAAATAAAAGTCAAAAGTTACTATTAATCAGAAATTATTTTCATCTTATTGAACAAAATTTTACTTATTGAAAACAACCATGTATGTTGGATTTTTAAAATTCAATTCACAGAAGTTTTAAAATTTCATTTAAATGAATAAGTCATTTTTTTTAACTATTACTAAGTGGTTTCACTATTCTCCTAAAATTGATGTTTTTCGGAAAAATACATTAAATTCATCCGAAACATTATTTGATATTCCAAATTCAATATTGATGTGTATTTTTACAAATTCAAAATATATAACTGGAATTAATTAATATAATAATTAATTCCAGTTATTAAAACAAATATCATGTTTTTATGAAACAATAACTATCTAAAGATTGATACTAGTTTATTTCCAATTTCAAAGTGATATTAATTACAATGACCAACAACTAATTAAATGGTTAAAATATATTTTAATTTAACTTTAAAAAAATAAATAAAAAGATAATCTAACCATATAAATAAATAAAACGAAAATGCAATTTTGAATTAAAATGCAATATTTTTCACTAGTCATCAAAAATGAAATTTATCAGAAAAATACCAAATAATTAACCAAAGTAAAATTTGATGACCCAATTTTAAAGAAGGAAATTATTTAGTCAATTGGAATGTATTAAAGTGAGAAAAACTATATTTATATAGTGTTATACATTAAAAAGAGATAAATCAGCCTTTTAATGTATATTATGTTAAAAATTAGATTCATTCACATTTTATGCCTCTACCATTTTATTGGATAAATTAAATACATTTAACAAACATGTATAATAATATTGTAGTTATTTTCATTAAATTTATTTAATACAATGAATAGAAGTTAACTACCACTTAAAATAATAATACTATATTATTTTTGCCCAATGTAAGATTTCAAAGAAACTCGTTGTTGTGTATCAGGTATGCTATCAAACATAGAAACCCCATTAAAGTAAAATTAATACTTAATTCACAAATATTAATAAATATGAAATATTTCTTATTCATCATTTACCTGGGATGTTACATGTATGGTTTTTTTAAAACCTATATCCTAGGTTTTTGAGAAAACCGTAGGTATAAGGTATTTTCCGAAAACCTCTACCGACATTCATGAAAAGCGTTGGTATTGCGGTTTTTTTGGAAGAGATATACCAAAGGTTCTACAGAATCATGGGTATACCTTTCCTACGTTATTGCGGGGGAAAAATAGGTGGGATATGAAAAAAAAATTTGCATGAAGACATTTTTTCATGGTTTAGATTAATATATTTATATACATATAAATATAAACAATCAAAAGTTATTCAACTCGGTTGGTAAACCCTTCTCCGCCGGTGTTGTAGGTCACCAGGTCAAATACCCCTGTCCACTTTTTTTGAATTTAAATACACCACGTGGGTCATATTTATATATATACACAGATGTATGTATATATAACAAATATAAATCACATCTCGGTTAATCGGTTGGTGGGTCGTGGCCGTGAGGCTCAATGCTAGGTGCGGGTTCAAAACCCTATACGATTTATTTTTGAATTTTAATATTGCACATTAATATATATATGCAGATGAATGTATTATTAACAGATATAAGTCACAACTTGGTTTGTCTGTTGGTGGGGTGTATCCGCGAGGCTCAGTGCGAGGCCCGGGTTCGAAACCCCCCGACTGCTATTTTTGATGATTAAATCTCCACGGTTTGAGAACTGTGGGTTCAACGCTGTTCGGGCGTCTTCACAAGCCTTCCATGATGTGGCAATCCTATACCCACGGTTTCTCCAAACCCTGGGTATAGGCTGACCCCCCTATTTGGATGATGTTCCAGCCCACGATTCTCAAAACTGTGGGTATAGCCTATACCCACAGTTTTGGGGGCTATACAATCTGTTCAAAACCGTGGGTATAGGGAAATTTTCTAATAGTGATAATTTTTTTATGGTTCCATAAAAGAGAAGAACATATACCCTTTTGTATGAGAGGGGATGGGAACTCTTGGAATTACATATAATATTAAAGTAATGTAAATAATTTTTAAATATTAATCTTCTAAAAATTGATAATATTATAATATATGATTACATTGAGTCTAAATAATATCATTCAATAATATTTTTTCCTATTTATATTATTTTTTTACCCATATATTTTTAACTAACACAAACCCTTTTTGACAATTTCCATGATAATTATGTTTTCACTTAGTATGGGTCAATATATTTACTATAAAGAGACTTGTTCCCAATTAATGGACCTTATGTTGTATTTTGAAACATTTTATAACATCTTTGTCAATTATATGATTTTTAGTAATTTTAAATAATTTAATAATATATTATTTATTATAAAATATCATTAACGATAATTTTTAACAGTATTAATTTAACATTACATTTAGCACATAAGTAAAATAATTAAATTACAACATAATTCATTAATACCACTAAATTATGTCATGATTATCTACAGAAATAGTGGAACACACAAAAATACCTCAAATAAACTTACTTTTACAATTTCTAATATGATGTTATTTATTTTAAAATGTTTTCAAAAGAACTATGATATTATTTCATAAGAAACAAAGGTATTTATTTAATCGCAAAAAAAAACCATGATAAAAAATAATTCATCATTAAAAAAATTTTAAAAACAAACCTATACACTTTTTATCCTCTTGTCAAAATTTTATGATACTAAATTAATTAGAATGACAATTTTTATTGTTATATATATTACAATATTAAAGTAAAAATCCAAGATAATGGTGAAAATAATTCTTATATTATAATTATGGATGATTATGGAAAATATAAAGTCATCAAATAAAAATTAAGGAATTATTTAGAGTTAATTTCTATTACTTATTACATTATTTTTACCCTTAATTAACCTATTTCACATTAATTTGCTAAGAGAATTTACAATGATTACATGTTATAATTAATAAATATAAAAGAAAATTATTTATAAAATATTGACCTTGGTATTCCAAATATTTAACAAATTATTTAAGTATTTAATAAGTCTTAGTTCAAATTTTAATATAAAATTACATCTAAAAAATGACATGAAATTAGTTTTTTTTAAATGTAATTTTTATGTAAAAAAATGTTTTTATAACAAATCCATGTATTAAAATCATTCAAGATAATATAATTTGATTGTTTTCAAAAAATCAGAAATAATGAAAATTGTAAAAAAAATACTATATATAATTTTACACTAGAAATACATTAGAATAATATATTGTTTTTGTTAAATGTTTATATTCTTTTTTATTTAGTGGAAAATCATAAAAGTTTGGAAATTATAAAAATTCCACCATAATATGATATTTTAAAAATGATTTATAAATGTATTATACCTTTTTACAATAAAATTTCCAAAATTTACAAAATATAATTATAATATGTAATCACAAAAATAAAAATAAAAAATTTAAGATACCACATTTTTTAATGAAAAAATATCATTAAAAAATTAAAGTTCTTATTTCCTTATAATTAAGAAGCAATTTTTTTTAATTAGGAACATATATATATATATATCATAATTTGATTATTTTTTTCATACCCACCTCTTCAATGGCTAGTGTATAGTGTTCATATATATATTATATTATTTCGCAGTCTGTTTAAGCTCAGTGTTGAATATTTTCTATGCTATAGAACAATGTATTAATTTTAATAAACATGTGATATAAAAATTCACATTATTTAACAAATTACAACCTCACAATTGTTTTTCCTTAAAAAAATCATTACATTTTAAAATACCTTATTTGAAATCCCTAATCATAAAAGGGTTAATTACAAATCTTTTAAAAAGGAAGAAAAAAGGAAATAAAAATGATAGCAGGATTAAAAAAATTATGTATCCATATTGGAAAAGAATAGGGGTAATTAAAAATATCATCTTTAAATAAAAGGGTAATTTATAAATAATTATTGATATTGTTATAGATCATTGATCTCAAGAATGAAAATGATTAGAAGATTGTAAATGCACAAATGCCGAAAAATGATGTCTGGGAATTTTAATCAATTAATCAAATACAAATTTAAGATGTTAGATATTTTGTTTTATTAATCATTTCAATGACTTTATTATTAATATTACCTTATAGACTATGAAAATAAAGAAATACTCAAACACAATATATAAAATTTAACCCTTTAATCAACTTCATTAAAATTTCATATTTTTATCCAAATGATGTTTATTAATAATGATTTATTATTCCTGGGGAATTAAAATCAACTATAATTAGATCATATAAATATAAAAATGGAGAACAAGATATACCTCATATACATTGATTGTAATAAACCCATAATGGTTATAAAAATGTAATAAAATTTTCAAATTTATAAAACGTTCATATAAAGAAATAATTATTATATCACTATAATTCAATAGTAATAACAAATGTTCAAAATAAATCATTCCATCAATAAATATCTTTAAAACAAATTCATAATATCCTCCACTAATATTAATACCCAATGACCAGAATGATTTGATCAGATATTCCATAGATATTAATTTAAAAATTATTTACAAATAAATTCAAAAACTATTAAAGTATCAAATAAAAATAAATATAGATATCATAATCATATAATATCTATGATATAATAATCATTTAAATTCATAACCTGAATTACCATAAAGTAATATTAAAATCATACATTATTCTATAAGACAATTCCACTTTTATTACTGAAATAAAATACCAAAATAATTTTTTCACCTTAATCATATATTGATACTTTAAATTATAGAGGTTTTCTTTTGAAATAGAATTATTCACTTAATAATCAAATCACAATTCAGTACATTGATTATTTAAGTGATAAAACATGTTTTCCAAAATTATAATACCCAACAATTACCTCAATATAAAATATCATATAATATCTAAAGTTTCTAAATAACTATAAAATTATATACCTAAATTTTAGAGGATTTCCACCTAAAATAATATTTCAGGATTATCATAAGGTTTACATATACCTTTAGCTAATAAAACATCTTTGAAAATATCATTAGCCTCCATAAAATCCAATCAATTAAAACATTAAAAATTGGTTATATGTTATTAAATATACTGTTAAACATAATCATATAGGCCTATAATGGTATCAGTAATACTTACGTTTTCTTAACATGAAAGCATAATAATCTCCCAAGTTAACAATACAATTCTTTGATACTAACAATAATAACCCATCATTAAACATTCTATATTCTAATTAATTTAGAGAAGCATTATCATTATTAAAAAAACTAGGGTTGTTATGGTACATATGATTATAAAATTAAATCATAACTCATATATATAAAAAACCAAGTCTTACAATGTGAAAGCTTTTTTAATACATTTTTCCAATAATATAAAATTTGAAAAAAGAAACAGATATTATTTTCCTGAAAAATACTCATAAATTTCCACTAGAATATATATTTCATCTTTAAAATTAAAAATTCCCAATAAAAACATTTCAAAAATTGGTATTATTAAAAAATATTTATAATAGAAAAAAATACATAATAAATATGTTCATGAATTTTTTCCCAATTAGATCATAAAAATATTTTTCCTTTTACAAATTAATCCTTTAGTTCAAAAATCATCTACATGAAAATAAAAATATTATTTATTCCCAAATTTTTTTTAAAATTTCATTATATGGAAAAATATTCCAAAAATATTAATCATGAGAGTATCTTAGAAAACATGATAACCATTGGAATAAATTTTTATAAAAATCTATAGCTTTACCCTAAAATGGAATATTTAATCCATTAAAAGGGTGATTATTATCTTACTAATTGGAATCAAAAAATGCCAATAAAAACAAATTAGAATGTAGAGATAACTTATTTAGTCTCTTTGGTACATCTTCATTATAGAATCCTTATATAACTGTTACAATTGGAATAACAATCTGATCAACTTTCTATATAATTATTCAGCAAACATAATAATTACCCAATGAATTTCAGTGGTATTTAGGAAAAAATGTCATATAATATATTTCTTGATCAGTCAACTTCATGAAAAATATCATATTCATCATTTATCATTGCAAAATTCCAAAAACATATCATGAATAATAAACTATAATATTATATATTTTCATCAGAAACACTTGATATCTATTTTTAACCCATACGTAAAACACAATTGAATATCAAAATATACATTCTTTTAATGAATTTATTTTAAAAATAAACCAGTTAAAAAAATAAAATATTTATTTTAATTGAATAAAAATTGAAATTATGTAAAGGAATCAAAAATTAAAATAATGATTATAGTGGCAAGAAAAATACATTTTCATTGTTTACATCAAAATAACAAATTTATTTTTCCTTTTAGAAATAAATTTAAATTTTTTTGTAAAATATATAAAAAAGTCATTATGAAAACAATTGAGAAAAATAAAAAATATAATTAAAATTGTTATTTATATTAAATTTATGATGATATCGAAAATGTGATACACTAATTTTATGATAAATGAAATTTAAGATGCATATTAAGAAATTAAATAATGGAAAAGTTTTAAATGATGTTTTTAATTCAATTTGTTAATTACCTGAAACATTAAATAGGTTTGTTTTTAAAACATTGTAAATAAATAAAAACATGGTAAAAATGAAATTTTGAAACTATCTCATCATAAATAATAATTTTCAAGAAAACTTTTTAAGAGCATGGACATAGAATAGAAAATAGTTGTAACGTTAACTTTAAAAAAGGATTCTGAAATGAAATATCCTTACCTTGAGTATGAATCATCACCTATATAATTTATCTTCCTGATTGAGGAACATATAATAATTATATAATTTTATAATAAACTTAATTATGATAATTATTTTTTTTATGCCTTGTTATATTAAATTACATAATCAATTAAGTTCACTATGATGATTTGATGATATCCTACCCATATATCCAATATGACTTTGATATATTGAATGAGGTCAGAGAGATAATTTTTAAATAATAAAAAGAATAATAATCATGATATAATTACAACATTTATTCATATATTATACTTTTAGAACTAATAAAAGCACAACTTTATGAAAAATTGACTATCATGTAATCATGGTGATGGAACATCATACATGTTCATATGTAATATTTCCATCTTTCAATGGTCATTATGGACAAAAGGTAATAATTATTTTATCTTTATATAAAAATAATAATATTATAAATAGTATATTAAATAAATAAATTTACTTGTTTATACATTTCGTATGATTTATGATTAGAAAGGGGCCACATTACATTATGGAGGTGGTAGTGCATTTATACACACTAATTATATTATCATATTCTAGTGAAGGGAAAGGTAAGAAAGTAAATGATATATTATATTATAATAATGGTTATAATATCCTTTATATCATATATATATATATATATTGAATCCAAAATTAAATCTATCTCAAATTATATGTCATGGAAAACAAATTACATCGGTTCAGGAGAAGGTAGTCTTTTGTACACAAGAACGACGGTTTGGTTTTCCATTTGATTGAATAAAAGATAAAAAAATTATTTCATTAACTTAATAAAATATAAGAATATTGGAGATAATTATTTTATTATTTTATCGTGGTTTAATAATATATTTTGATGTTATAAAATTAATAAAAGAAAACAATTAGTTATGAACTATACCTCTTATTTGGATAACTTCTTGTGGTTTACATCAACATGTTTCCTAAGTTTTTTAAATCCAATTGTGGATTCTAGAATGAAATTAGGGATTTAAATATGGTATTTTATATGTCTTGGTAAAAAAAATTTATTTGATGTATATATAAAATAAAAGAAGTTGTTCCCTTTTATATGAGAGGGGAGGGCTAACCTTGTAATTTATTAGAATATTAAAGTATTTTTATTTATTTATAAAATTAAAATGTATCCAAATATATATTGTAAAAATCTAATATTAGGAATATTTGAAGTAATTTAATATAATATCATTTTTACAAGTGTATATTATATAATTACCCTTCTCTTTTTTAAACCCACTTAACTGCTTTTTGAAAATTACATTGAAGAAATTGGGTTTAATATATTGGGGTCAATGTAATTACTCTAAAAAAATAATTGTCCCTTAAATAGACCATTATTGATATTTTATACCATATAGTCCTTAATTATTGGTTGGTAGTATTAATTTTATAATTTTAAATCATTTACAAAATAATTTTTATTATAAAATATTGTTCATTTCAACTTTGGCATTATTTATTTAATTTGAAATTAATGTCATTTTTAAAAAAATAGAATTATAATTTAATGCAAAAAAAATCTATCAAGCTTAACTTATTTATCTAATAAAATGTAGAACATAATAAATCACTGAAATTAACTTTTTGTTGTTTTTGGTAAAATTATTTTATTGATATTTCTTCCACTTTAATAAGAACTGTGTTAGTGATTCATAAGATGTTAAGGAAATTATTTAATGAGAAAATTTAAAAATAAATTAAAATTATAATAAATAATTTATATTTAAAATTACCATTTATAAATAATCCAATCCACACTTTATCCTTATTAAAAAAATTTAGAGACAATATATCATAAAAAATTAATTTTTTTATCTTCATTATATAAAATATTATAAACGTTAAATCATTGAAATAAATGTTTCATTATTATGAAAATATAACTGTAACAATTTAATTTCAAATTAAACCCACAAAACATTTTTTCAAAATGTTTTTCAGAAATATTTCAATTTAAGTAGAGAAATATTTTTATATCAAATAAAAGTATGAAATTAAATCCAAATAGTATAATTATATTATATTTTAATAAAAATGAACAATTTATATTTGATAAACTAATATGAAAATAAATTTAACATTATAAATACATTAAATTTAAATACCTTTTTCAATAAAAATTAGTACTTTTCCATATTCAATGAAAATTATAATCATTATAAAAAAATATAGAAAAATAACACTAATATAGTATTGAAATTATTAAGTATGAAGGGAATCCCTATTTATAAACTACAATTTCAAAATGATCCATAAATTTCATAATAATTTTTTGATGAAAATTTAATTAATCCATTCATATAGAAAATGTATTTTTGAATAATAAAGGATGTCAGTAAAAATTGAGTATTTATTTCCTTTGAATTAATCACAAAATTTTCTTCCTTTTTTTCACACACTGATATATATATATATATATCTATATCAATTTTTTTATTCCTATTCACAGAAAAAAAAATTAAAAAGATAGGTTATAAATGAAAAATTATATAATAATATTTCACTCATCATTTAACCATGGTACTATATATTTTACACACTATCAAGAATATTTTTTATAATATTATCTTTAAAAATTGCAGAAAATACATAATCAATAAAAATTATTTCTATATATCTGAAATATTCTCCACATAAGACACTCTTATACACAAATGTTTTATTACTTTTCTTCCAAAATTGCGGAAATGGAAACGTAATTAATGGGCCAGAAAAAATGGCTAGTACGGTTAAAAATGAGTTACTAGAATAAAATTTCATAATTGATCTTAATATAAGAATATGGGTATAACAAAAATACATAATAAAATCATATAACACACCTATAGGACCCTAAAATGTGTATCACATCATTTGATATGACATAATGTAATAAATGAATCAAGAGAATCTATACACCAAAATCAACAGACCAGATTCATGATAACATGAAATATTTATAAGAATATGCCAATGATTATGGCACAAACATCGACAGAGTGTATCATCACCATTTCGTGTCTCACACATTGATCGATTCTTTCATGAAACCAAAATGTGCACGCATATATATTTATCATTAGATATAAACATATATCCCTTTCATTTTAGGGTGACATAGGACCACAACCATCATTCATTGTTTCCCTCATGTTGCACACAAATTAATCATTCCTAATATCATAAATAATACATGGAATGAAAATATGTTTTATATAAATTTTAAAATATAATAAAATAATTAAATCATTCAATGATCCATGAATAATTATTACATGATATATTCAAGGAAAATAATAGGGGTTACAAGTATATTTAATGATATTTAAATTAAATACGCATTAAACCACATTATAGTGAATATGGTTTTTACACTATATAGATAATGGGTATATAGTTTATTCAATAATTTAATAAATTATTTGACATATGGCATCACGTTGAACACCATTTAATCAATAGATGCAAATATAGAGTGATCACATAGATATGAAATTAGATGAGAAATTATGCTTATACAGTAATGATGTTTTTCCAAGATAAACTGAGTGACAGATCATCTATTTGATATAAATTAATGTTATATAATCCATCCAAAAAAATATGTTCACTTATATAATTTTATTAATTTACTTGATCAATCATAATATATGTCAGTGGAAAATTCATTAGATTATAGAACTTTAGATGAGTTTGATTAAATAATTTAATAAAGAAAAATCCTTGAAATTTTGAATGACTTTAAATAAATAATTAGAAAACTACAAAAAATATAATTTCGTTAGGAAACCATCCAAACCAGAAGTAAATTATTAATATAAAACCAAAAAGGTGATCAAATAATAGGCCACACTAAAATTATAAAATATATGACATTATTGAAGATAAACTAGAATGAAAATTTCAAATGATTTTATTTAAAAAATTATTCAATTAAATTGATGATAGTTTAAAATTATTATGTTCATTTTGCAAAAACGTATGTAGTGAAATCAAAATAATATAGAGTCCAATATATAATAAATGTGGAAACAAAAATTTAATTATATTAAAATTAATAATTTTGAAAACCATGTCACATAAAACGATTATATAACATCAAATTTAACATATTATAACGTGGAAAAAAAGATCACAATGTATAACAATTATTGAAACAATTTAATATTATATTTGAAATATATACAATATAAATTCTCCAAATGGTTTTTATCATTTGATATAACTTAATTAAAAGATTTTATTCGGGAAGGAAACCTTATGTATTCATTAAAATTAAAATCATAACTCATTAATGAAAAAATATTGAATATTAACTTTAAAAAACATGATTACAATATATTTTGATGATATTATATAAAAAGTAGTAATTATTTACACAATATAAGATAAGCTGGTATATAACAAGAAATATTTCTCAATAAATAAAACTAAGAATAAAAAAATCATTCAAGAAACATAATATTTTTTGGTAATAATAATTTGATAATGAAAATAAAAGAAATAATTTTAAATCCTAAATAATTAAGGTTGAATTAAAATACCAATTATTCATTATATAGAATTAATAATACTTTTAAAAAATGTGTTTAATAATAAATATGGTAACTCGGTAACACCCCAAGATTCCACGGTTCGCTTCTCTTTGAATTATACAGTGGCGTGTGTTATACGCAAATTCGTGTTCTAACACACACCACAACCAATCAAACTAGCCATTATCAATAATAATACCCCCTTTTTGAAAATTTATGAATTTAATCATTCAAAATAGACTTCATTTTTGTAATAGGAATATCGAAATTAAAAAAGAGTTAATTTTTGGTATTTTTCTGAAAACATTCAATTTTTGATGAATAGTGAAAAATAATGAGTTATAGTTTTAAACAGAATTTTTTTTAATAATTATTTAATTTGTTTAAATTTATTTTATGTTAAAATAGACACATTATACCTATATAATTTCAATTTAATTCATTGTAGTCAATTTATAATAATTATATATATATATAAATCTTATAGAACTTTTCACCGTCTATTACCCACCTCCTAGGAGAATTTAAAAATTCACATAAAAATTAATTTTACCTCTTTTGGAGTGGAATTTTGAAAATCTGAAAGCCATGGTAAATATCAAAGAGTAATATGTGGTTCAATAAGATAAAAATAATTTTTGGTGAATAGTAACTTTTTTATTTTACATGCCACTGCAAAATGTAAATAGGGCAATTAAGGGTAAAAATGATATTATTATTAACCTAACACACATCCTATTTCTATTGGATAAGTATAATTATACCAAAAATAGAATTAGAATTAAAATATGAACCCCCTTGTTCCACTTGGATTATATTCGGACATTTATTATTATTTATTTCTATGAATAGTTAAAAGAGATAAAATCAAAGATTAATGACTAAAACATTTTTAATATAGGGTTATACATTAGATAAATTGGATTAATAATATTAATTAGAAATATAAAATTATTTCCTACATAATGGTTTTTTATTTATAATATTTAGACATTAAATAATTTAATTTATTTATGACACAATGAGGATGGAGTAATTAGCTAATTAAGAAACGTGAGTCAAACATCCACAAGGAACTTTTCCTAGGCATTTAATGGGTTCCCTCTTTTCTGATTTTTTAAAATAGGTCTTATTTTTTGGATAAATAAATGTAGATTTATGATTATTAATTTCAAAACAAATATATTAAATCAAAAAAATAACATATATTTTAAAAAAATATAATTATATTAATAAAAAAATTATTCATATTTAATAATTATGTTATGTCAAACTGAAAATTTAATTAGCATTACTCACCCATATAATTATCGTATGTTTGTATTTTGGTCGGTCTAATAACCTTCTTAAACTATGATATAAAAATAAATATTTGATTGCTATTGAAGAATAAATAAATATATTAGTATAATTTAATAATAAAATATGGATTTCTTTATGGTTTGAATAAGTATTGTCTATCATTTAACATGTTTGAATATCATATTTGATCGGAAAATATCGAAATAGGTCAACACTGATTCAATTTCCACAGAAACATAAGAAAAAAAATATAGTAAATATAATGAATCTGGGCATAAATGGTCGATATTGACTGAAATTTATATTTATAAGGATATTATGATAGTATATAATTAAAATAATTATATATTTCTGGATTTCAGTCTGGTCGATAGAATGAATATAAAACAAGGTACCGGTTTCTAGTGTAAATTTCACCATTTGGTGAATATTTATTATAACAAAACGTCATTATTTGGAATTTTTTATATTATTAAACATTAATATATTTCATCGGGGTTCTTTTATATTAAGTTATATTAATTTTAAAATTTAAAGTTCTTTATTTCAAGTTGTTTTGAATCAGAAACTACAAAAACTATAATGCTTTGACATTCCAAATTATTTTCCCTGAGATACAATTCTATTTTGAAGCTAATTTTTTTATATGGTTTATGTTGTCATTATTTGATTCATTAAACCACTAATACATTTCAATTAAATTTTTTAAGATAAATTTATTATTATCCCTCATTCATGGGGATTTAATTTAAATGTTACTCAAACCAGAATAGATTTCTTGACATAAATTCTTTCTCCTTGAGTAAAACATTATCTATATGATCATGTTCATCTCAGGACCTTTTATAATCCCAAATCCTTTTATTTGTGGTAATTTCTATTATTATAGAGGGAGGTTACTTACTTTCATTTATATCATCTTATTCAATTAAATAACAACTAAAATAAATGATTAACATTTGATAGAATAACTCTCGATATTTCTAATAGGTATTTCCCTTTATTTCCATATTTTTATCAATGAAAACAATAACCTCTATTTTTAGTAACTATAATATATATTATTTACTATAATCTTCTTAATAACTTTTACATATTTTGAGAAGGAAAATCTAGTTCTCCTTTTAATATTTTAGTTCTGAGTAATGGTATTTCAACATATTTATGAAATTTTTCATCCTTTAAAAATAAAATGTTTTATCTTCGACACATTTATTCTCTACAAAACCTCAATAACATTTTTGGGGCTCTATTGGTGGGGGTTTTATGAAGAGTAATACTTTTATATATCTATAATTCTTTACTTCTATAAATTTTTAATATGAATGTTTCAATGAAACTGGTTATTTGTTCACATAGACTCTATCTATAAAAAATATGAAAGAAACAAATTTTTGAAATAATGTAAATTTATTAATAATTTTTCTTCATCCAAATGGATTTAAAATAATTTTTATCATTTTTTACCATGTTTCAAGGATTTAAAAAGTACATAATTTTTCTATTATTCAATGCATTTTATTTATTTGGGTTTCAATGTAAAATGTGTTATTTCCATAAATATTTTAGATTTAAAATACTATTGCAATTCTAGAATAATGATTTAACTACACATTAGTTCATTACAAATGTTTTTAAAAATGATAAATGTTAAATATATTTGTTAAATGATCCATCAAAACCTTTTATTACAAAATCAAACATTATTATAATCATGACTTTCCTTTCAATTCACTTCCTTCATGGACAATCTCTATTTACTATGATTAAATATTATTTTACAAGAATATATATAATAATTTATTGTATAAATATAAAAAATAAATATACCTATTATTCCAATGAATATTTATATTTATTAGTCATTTAAGATTATTATATACTGTTTTACCATCTAAATTATTTCTCTGGATTACCTGCACTCATTTATTGACTAGAAGAGTATTGAAATTTCATATGCTTGCATCCAAAAAAATATGATTATTTTATATAATGGAATATTTATTATACATTATATTAATATTATAATCTTTCATATTTTGAATAAATGTTAATTAATAAAGTTACAAGTGTGATCTGATATTATATAACCCATTGATGATTCAGTTGGTCTCAAGAGAAAAAAGAGTTTGACACTTTCCAAATGCATGACCAATTCAACCACGTGTATGGGTTGATACAATGATGGAAATAATGATTTAATGGATGTGTTTGTGACAACATATAAATGTATTGCCTAAATCTATGATGGTAAACTATGTATAGAATAATACATTACAGTCACAATGAATTTTGAAATATTTATCCATATTATTATATATATTATTATTTTACCCAATGATTTTTTTTCACACTCATGCATTCAATTATATGGAATAATTATAAATTATTTATTCCTATCATATTATTCTTCAAATGATAAATCCCGAAATATTTTTTTCTTTTACATAGAATTTGTTTTGAGACTTCTTTTGTTAAAATTTCTATATGTTATGATGAAAAGTATTACACGTGATATGTCATGAAAAATGGAATTTGTGTATTAATTTATGGGAGATGTTGAATACTTATAACGGATTGAGTAGTTTACAATATGGGGGAAAATATGTCCATCATTTTAGAATGACTTCAAATTTAATAGTTAAATATTTTTTATGGAAAATGAAACTCTTAATAAAAAATTCCATTTTAATGTAAGTGACACAATATTATTTAGTTATATTTAAATTATTTATTGTTAAAATTTGGAAAATTTTGTTCATTTTAATTATTATATTTAATTAATACCTTTATGACCTCTAAATTTTGGGAGCATAGGTTTGGGGTGATATATAATTGTAATACACTAATGATTCATATGAAAAGAAATGTTACTGATAGTTTAATTATTTTATAGAAAATAAAATTATATAAGTCATATAGAGAAATAAGGTCAATGGTAACATTATATGAATATACTCAATGAATCATAAGAAATTTCAATGCAATAATCCTTCAATGAAAAATAGTTTTAAGGGTTTTTAAAATATAAATTTGATAATAAGCCTTATTTGTAATATATTGAAAAATTTATAAAATGTAAAATAATATCAAACAAGGAGGAAAATAAATTATTATAGAAAACCTGAACATTGAGGAAAAAATTATCATATAAAATAACAAAGTTATTTAAATGAAATGATCATAATAAAAATTATAAAAGTAATTATCTATTAAAAAATGATCCATATGGATAACAATAAATTATTTTTTTCATAATTACATTTTTAAAGAAACTAATGGTATTTGAAAATTAAATTATCAAAAAATATATAATTATATCCAATAAATGTGGAGATGAAGATAAAATATGAGTGAAAATAAATTTTCAGTTTTATTGTGATAAAATAAATATATTAAAAATGAAATATCTTATCATGTTTGTAAAACTTATTATTTATGTACGTATAAATTGAAAATAAATCTAACTATATATAATGATAGGTGATGATAAAAATTTAATATTGGAATGAAGGTATATAAATATTCCTCATATGGGTTGTCACTTTTTTAAGATCATGATTGTAAAATGATGTTGTGAAAAGGAAACATACATCTTGAGTGACATTTAAATAAAAAATATTGAATTAAGAAGATCTGGGAACTAAACTTCATAGGAAATTAATGAATTTTATTTCCTGATATTTTATAAAAAATATATTTTAAGAGAAATATATAATTGGAGATATGTGTATAAAAATAAATATTTCTCTAGAAAAATGAATAGAGGAAACAATTCTCTTCTACGTAACATAATACATATTATAAGAAACAATTTGTGATGATGTTATGAATACAAATTAAAAATTCCATGAAATATGGATGATATAAAATACTGAATAAAAATTATTTATAATAAATCTATCATGAATCAATAGATTTAAATATGAATTTTTTTCATCTAAATTGACGAACATTGAGTTAGCATAAACCCTTATCATATTACAATCATTCATGTCAGAATATCATGGAGGATGTGATTATTAATGAAATATTAAATACCATAAATAATTATTTTACCTTGATACTATATATTAATGGTTAAAATTAATAAATATTCCAAATAAAACAAAGTTTATAATGAGATTTATTACTTAAGTGTTTGAAAATTGAGACACGAATACCTATTCTTGTTTCCATTATTAGTTTAATGCTTTCTAATATAATATATAAAAAACAAAAATATATTTATCCCCAATTTGATAACATTTTTCATATAAATAATAATTTATATTAATCATTTATAATTATTCTCTACATGTGTTTTAGTTTGTTATTGTCTAATTTTAATATCGGTTGTGATTAATATTGGATATTTAAACTAGTTTTTTATTGATGGGTTTATTATTAATACTTATCCAAATGTTTAATCATAACAAGATGATATATTGTTCTCCATTTAATTTTATAAAATTATTTATAATTTAATTATATTATATTTCGTTATGATATTTAAATATGATATTAGGGATGAGCTTGCTTCTGTGAATTTTAATAAAAGAATGTTGGTAAAATAATTTCTGAATTTGAGATTAATTTTATATTTAACGAAACAAAATTAAATAATTAGTTTCTTATTTAAATGATATATATTTAATAAATAAATTCTCTATGTCATCAATGATTTTTTTATAGTATTGTACATGTAGGTTTTCAAACTCACCCAAACATGAAGGTACCATAATTAATGGATGATTATGAATTCGAAAGTGGTTTATTTGGGAATAATATTTTTTTAAAATATAAAAAATAAGAATGACAATGGATAAAAAAAGAAATTACATTCATTGTGGAGGTGGATTTCTGCACAATGCACGATTAATGTGGTAATTTATTGAATAAAAATGGGATAATAAGATGTATTATAATTTTTAACTTCCTAATATCAATTATTTATATATACCAAATTTATATTTCAATTTAAAACCTTATAATCAATGAAGATAGAACGTAGTGAAAAATGATATTTGTTACACTGTGGAGGTGCTAGTTCTTACAAAAAAGTGATAACATTTTCATTTTTCTTATTAGAGAAAGTCGAATGTGGTTAATATTTATCCAAATAAATTATAAAATTCCGTATAAAAATAACATATGTAATTAAATAGTAACTAAAAAATTATATTTGGAAAATTAAGAATGAAATCAAATGATTTCAGGATGGAAATGTACTCACATTGAGGACTTGGGCATTGTAATGGATGACACATTAAGAATGGAGCTGATAGGGAAATACCTTATAAAAAATGTTCCTATAAATTTTATAGCATTTAACACAAAGGTAATGAATGAAAAATTTTCAGGATAAGACTGAATTTGTAGATTGTTTTCAAATTTGAGGTGGGATATCCTTTTTGTAAGTGGTGAGAAAGACATTTTTTCAATTATAACTACTTAATATTAAGGGAAAACATGTTAAATGTGTCCTGTGGATCTAAAATAAAATAAAATGGTTGTGTTATAGGATTTTTTCTCTAATACATCAAAATTTCATTTTCAATATTGTATTAAATATGTTCTTACACACTTTAGTCTTCTAATTTTCATATTTACCATTTTTCATATTACCTTGGTAATAAATTTTAACCAACAAAATTTAAATTTAATTCATAAAACTAAAATAGAACATGTTATATAATTAACCTCTAATAATTCCAAATATTAAATATATTTTATCATATAAAATTTATGAGTAATAAAAATCAATTTTAACATCACCTCAACTATAATCTAAAAACCATTTTTTAGCAAAAAATTTATATTTCAGATTAAAATTTAATTGTATTGTAGAATTATCATTGTGATTTTTTTTCAGGATAAAAATTGTTTTATCTTAAAAATATTATGTATATTTCAATTAAATGAAAAAACAAATTTCATAATAAAAATATTTTATTTTATATAAAATAATATTTTTTTGGAAAATGATATATATCTCATTAAAATTTTAACAATAGGTTTTATAAATTATACCCAACATATGAAAATGCCTAATTATCAATCCTTAAAAAAATCACCAATATTATTTTAATTTTTAAGTCAATATTTTCATTTGAAATTTTGTAAAAAACTATTTTTGTTAAAATGTATTTTTAAATATTCTCCCTAAAATTGACATATTTTGAAAAAACGGAATAGTATTCCAAAAATAATTTTTTATTCCAAAAATTGATATTATTTTTTTAAATAAAAAATAAAAAATTTATTAAATTATGTTTTAAATAATTCATCAATATATGATGAAAAAACGTTTCAGTGAAAATCACATTTTTAAACATTAATATTTTTTTTGAATATTTCATATGAATTTATAATTTAAATAACATTAATAAATTAGTTTATATGTAGTGATATTTTATTATTTTTTTAATTTAATATTTTTTAATACAATATGTAACACTTAATAATAGATTCCTTAGAAAAAAATATTACTTTTATACTAAATATGATTCAATAAAATACATTCATAAATATTTATATATATTCTAAATATAATTTTTACTAATACATTAATTTTAAAATACATATTTTTGATTTATAAATACATAATATCGTTTTTTAATAATAATATTATTAATTTTAATATGTATTTCATAAATATACATATTTCTAATAATTTAATAATTTATTTTTATTTCATTATCAGTTATCGTATTCTAAAATTTTCATCTAAAAAAGTTCTTTTCTATACTTACTAGAAACATGTATATCCAATAATAATAATTTTTAGTGACCATAAAAATAATGACTATGTTTATCTCTTATTTATAATTTTACTATATTCATGAATTCCATTCTCATGTTATAATTAACACTTAAAATTTTCCTTGTTTTTAATTATATATCACAATGTGTTTTCATCATTGATTATTTTTTTCCCTTTTAATAGGTTTTTATTGGATATTGGAGATCCTCATGGGTTAATTTTATCCAATAGATCTCTATCAATTGAATATGTTATTAATTTTATTTATTTATGATTTTAATTTAGGAACATTTAAAGGATATAATATTCTAAGATTAGTAATAATACATGTTGTGTTAAACATTGATTGATGTGATTTAATTGTAATGTTTTACTATAAATGAAGAAATTATTGTTACTTTAATGATTATATTATATATCGTATTATGTAATCTATTTAATTTCCTTCAATTAGAAATGATTTTTATTATAATCACATATTTTGTAGAATGATATCCCTCCTAAAAATATTTGGTAATACATTTTCCATTAATATTTCAATAATTCCGTGATTACGGATTAATGATATGTTTCTAGAAATAATTTTTGGAACAATTTCCCCTTCTATGTGGTACACATAATTAAGGTCATCTGGTAAAAATAACTATTGTTTATTTGATGGATATTAAAAATATGAAACAATACTCGTTATTATCACTTCAAAATCATGAATGTTCTATAAATAAGATGTTATAACCCCTTCCCCATCATTAAAAAATCACTTGACCCATAAAATAATTTAGGTGTTACTTATTCTTCTAAACTAGGGGTAGATTTTTATGATTTCATAAGAGTTTAAATTCGGTAAATTTTAGGTAATAATTTTCTGCCGATAGATTATACTATCAAGAAATATATTTCATTCCTCACAGGGAACATCCATCATTTTTTCTGATTATTTTTGATGTTAATGACCCTAAAAATGGAACATCAAGGAATAAAATATTCATTAATGGAATGTTCTCTAAAAAACTCGATAGTGAGAGTTACATCATTATAATTACGGTGGTATTATTTGTAATTGAGAAAGGTATACCCAATATGGTTGGGGATTGTGTTGTCGTTCCATCATCATCTATGTCATAAACATAAAAAAGTTTTTTAATGATTTTTATTCCTAAACATGATATCAAATCATCATAGAATCATACTTGTAATGTGGTGGATATTTTTTTAATTTTAATGAACCATATTTTGGGTTTCACCTCGACCATATGAAAATAATTAAATTTAAAATAACATATAAATTTATAGAAAAAATTAGAACAAATAAACAATCTATAAAAGACACAGAACAGATGAAATAAGGGATAAAATATACATGTATCCTGACACATGGTTAAAAGATTAGGGATGATCAATTATAAAATTATTATTCCAAAATTTATTTTCTCATTCCATTATAGTACCCACTTTTGGTATACTAATCCATTAGGAACATGGAATAATTAATTATTTTATTTATTATTTTATGTAGGAAAATATTGCCCTATACTTTGTTGAGGGTCCCCATAATTTACATTTAAATTTATTACTCATTCATAAATATTGATTGAATCTTCATTAATGTGGTTAAATGTAGAAGGTACTTATTTCCTTTTTCAATTTAACATGTATGACTCAACACATTTTTACATCAAAAATTGTATTCCCCTTCTTGTTGGTTATCTTCCCTATAACGGTTCTCAACTTATATTACGATTTTCTAGATTTATTTTATTACAATTTTTGTTCTTTATGATTGGAATTAGATTCATCCATGTGGTGAATCACATTTCTATTCCTAATGGTCATTAGGATCACATTTAATTTAGTAAAAGGGAATGGTTGAGATGTAAATTTTCATCAAATTTCAAATATTATCTACATGATACATTCATGATGGTTCTTCAACGACTTCACATTGTTCATCATATCCTCAGTATATTATCATTTTCTACAGAATAAGGGGTTTATACAAGTGTGGGGTTGTTAAAATTGATTATTTTTTTTGAAAATGCTGCCCAGTAAATTGAATGAATGAATTTGAGTTTGAATGTTTATTGAATTAGTGTAACTTATTGGTTTTGATAGTATAAATGAGGTTATTCCTTATACTATTGATTCTAAAAACAATATTTTAATTTGGATTTATTAATCAATTATGGATTTTATTTTTGAAATTAACTATATTGACAATTAGTTTCATTAAAATATGTTCCTTATAACTCACCAACTAATTATTATACGGACTGCTGAAGAAAACATTCACATACCATCACGATTATTTATTATATTCTTGATTATTTCAAGGAGAGTTCCCAAAAAATGTTGATATTTCCTCTAAATTAGTTTCTTCGTATGGGTATAACTTATAAGGCCACACCTCCTGAAATCCATTGTTATAAGTACCTCTTTTTTTAAACAAGTTGTAATTATAAGAAATGTTTTCAATCAATCTTCTTTCCACTAATGATGATAATTTAATAAGATATCATCATGTTGGATTCCTGTGGGAAACCATCACAACTCATTTTGAATATATCCCAGTTATCAAATAGTGTCCCCCAGGAAAAAAAATTTATGGGATAAATTTATTTACTAATGGATCTGGTTAGTTAGGTAGAGAAGAATCATTATATAAAACTCTTTTATAGTTTATCAAAATCATTTATTTTCCAAGGCTATTAAAAATATAAAAACTCATTTATCACTTCATCCAATGAAAATTTAAAAAAAATTACATAACCTTCCACTATTCCACACCTATGGGATTTAGTTTTGAGTAGGTGAACTCATTAACAGGCTTGTTAAAATTCTAACCTAAATGGACAAGGAATATAGGCAATAATTATGACAAATCATTT
Organism: Viscum album; assembly: GCA_963277665.1. Classification (NCBI taxonomy): domain Eukaryota; kingdom Viridiplantae; phylum Streptophyta; class Magnoliopsida; order Santalales; family Viscaceae; genus Viscum; species Viscum album. The sequence goes on from OY728155.1 coordinate 1,675,283,510, forward strand.
TTTAGATAAAAAAATTCATTTGATGTTGGCATATACATTTATATATTGTGATATTAAATGTGAATTAAAAAAGGCCTTCTCTTTTTGGTTAGTGTTTCATACCATTATATTAATCTCTAAAATAACACCGAAATCCCCCCTAGATTATATCATGAATTTTTTTTCCAATTGTATTAGTAAATTTATTTATATATTATCATAGAATAATTACATCAATATAGAGACCAAATATATGAAAATATTTCATTCAGAATAGTCTATACACAAATAACATTAATTTTATAAACGCCTCCCAAGAATCATAGACATATTTTTTATAACACATGTAATGGGTGTGTAAAAATATAGTTAAATCATCATTTAATATGAATTATAGTTTAATAATATGGTTTTCTGAAGAGAGTGGTTTTCAGAAAACCCATTATTCAATTTTTAGTATCAAAATTAGTGATCTTGTTTGTTTTTAAAAAATAAATGAAAAAAAGAGATTGGACTACAATGAAAAATAATTTACAGGATAAATGTTTCTTATCTAGTTATAATGCTAACATAGTATCATAGTAGTTAAGATGTTTTCATAATAATTGTTGAATGAGAGTCTAATAAACTATTTAAAATATCTCCCTAGATTTAATGGATATGGGGTGCCATGTATTACCGAAAATATATACTTTCAAAACCCCTTTATATGTGTATTACGTGGTATCAATGATACCATAAAGTGATCCACTTTTAATTAACACAGGAAATACCCATTAGGGTTTTTTGTTTCAAATAAACATATGAGTACTCCACTCCCTACATCCATGCAATGAAAATCACTAATCAATACACCTCCTATCTGAGTTTATTGCACTATACATTGACTAACCTAATAGGAGGGAGATAAATGATCATAAAATAAAGGTATAAAATTAAAATAAATAAATTAAAATAAAATGATTTTGAATGTATAAACATCCACCGAACATAAAGAAAAATAATTCAAATAATGTTCTTTTATTCTATGATGTATGAAAATCATGCATTAAATTAATATTCAAATTACATCCCCAATCATCTAAGGTATTATCCCACATTGAATGGGAAAACATTGAATAAGAGTAAATAAGAATTATAGAATTAGAGATTGCAGCCTCAAAGTGAATGATCATAGGAAATGACCTTCATGATATTGAACCCGATCCTTCTACACACAGAGTCCCTACATCAGTACTCTCATTGGCTTTTGGAAATAGGGTAAATCAATTTCTATCTTCAAGATTTGGGAACTAGCATGTTGTTGTTCATGGGATTCCACACCCCGAATATCTCCATTAGTGAAGAAAGTGTTCACCCAAAACTTTCATCAGGCCATTCTTGATGAAAATAAACATGATTATTTAAATAACATTAACATCAATGAAGATCATGATAAACACATTTCTACAAGAATCACATCAAGTGAGTTTTCAATTAAAGGATTTAATCATGTAAGGAGGGATGAATCCTATGAAGGAAAATGTGGGGTGATGTTGTGGTCCAAGGATATTACATCCAAATTTAATTTCATTATTTAGTGGTTAAGGAAGAATTATTTTCCCACTAAAGAGAACATCCAAATCTTGGGTGTGAGCATCAAATCCAGGTGATGGTTTTTCTACGATCCCAAATAAAAAACCATGGGGCATCGATTCGTTAATAGTGATTAGGCCAACTAAATTTGGCTGGATTTTGGGCCTTTTCGGGTTGGATTATCTATACAGAGATGAAGGATACTTTTCTCAATGCATGGTTTCAAAGAGAAGGTGACCATGTCCCTAAGAAGAAATCCAGGGATCTTATCCTCATTGTGGGATTCTATACTATATGGAAGGCAAGGAATTATGTGTGGTACAAAATCTAATGTGGTTATTAAATAGAAATCATCATGAATATGAAGAATTTTTTTTTGGATTTGTTCAAGTAGTGTACAGATATCCAAGCCTCCCCATCTGTGAGAGCACTCATCTCAAACAAGTTTGCTTCCAATCAAGACAGTGACCCATGACATGGGAACTGGGTCCATTTGAATCCTCTCTATTGTGGGCTCAATCATAAAATAAATGGTTCTCTTAACCATGGTAGATGTTAGTTGAAAGAATCAGTATATACTAGAGAGGGTTTGTTTTAGCTGTGTTTTGACCTTCTTTGGTAGGGGCTGCATTTTAAAGGGTGGGGCATAGGCGCTTGTCATGGTTTTGTAACTATGTGATTAGAGGCGAATAATGATAATAGCAGTGTAGAAATATTCCTTAATCCTCTATATATCAGTATCAGATAAAGTCATGTTTCCCTGGAATATTGCATATATCATCAGGAAGTGTAAGCAACTCATGGGTAATCACATAGAGATCTCTCACACTTTGAGGGAGGGGAACATGGTTGTGGACTACATGGATGCCATGGATTCCCCTAATAAAATTCATTCCTTCTTCCTTAGATTAGGTTATTTTCCTCATGTGGGTATTAAGGTTGATTTTAATGATGTTCTGGGATTGAACTATTTTAGACCCCTGTGATCTTTCTTGTACCCTGTGGTTTTTCAAAATCAATTAAAATTTTAGTTTTCAGTAAAAACATGTATAATTATCCCTTTAATTATTATTAATTTTTCCCTTATTATAGAATATTAATTCCCAAATTATGATTCTATATTATATATCTATATTTTCTTGATTCAATGAATTAATGATTTGTTCCTTTTTGTTTGTGAACTTCTCACTTCAATATCATTCTCTAGTTTCCCGCAAAATCAACATGTTTTTCTTTTTTTATATCGAATAAGTTATCAATATTATATAATGATTTATTCATCCTAATTATTTTTTATTAAAAAGGTTGTGGTTCATTAATTTCTTTGTGTATCACTATATATTTGGATCAGAGAATGGGTATTCTTTATGAACATCCATTAAAACATAATTATTTTTTAATTTTTACGAAGGAATGGAACATGTAGATACTCTTGGGTAATCCTATGAAGTCTCATAAAAACACTTAGAACTAAGAAAAACCCATATCAAGTGAAACTATATTCAATTAAATTCAACACGTCTTCCATATAACCTCATAATGTTCAATTCATGTTTTAGGGGATCCTTATAAAGATTCATTTTTAAAAATCGTAAGACAAAACAATGATTTTTAACCCAATTATTCCATTTTTATACCATTAGAATATTAACTAAATATAGTATAGTTCAAAACAGAATAATTATATGTAGTGGGACATTATGAATTTTTTTATGATGAAGATATTTTATCAATTTTTTTATTAATAATGTCATACATCACCAAACAATTGCATATCATCTTCTACTCACTTGGATAGTCCAACATGAAAAACACTAAAACCATGAAATATTGAATGATATTCATTCATTTATTATATATATTTAAAAAAATTGATTTTCAAAAATATATATTTTAAACAATATTCAAAAAAATATAATAAATTTAAATTCATATTCAAGTATTCCATATAAATGAAGGATTTAGTAGACTTTATTGAATGAAATGAATTAAATGATAATATAATAAAATATATTTATGAACTCTAACATTAAAACCAACATGAATTAATTATTAATGGGTTATCTGTATATAGGGATAATTCAATAGTTAACAACTGATATTAAACAAATGTGTATATAACTAGTGGATATTTTTAAAAAAACAGTGGATTAAAAAACTAATAAATTGAAAGAATATATTAAATATTTTAATATAATTATGATACCACATAAAATTTAAAATAAAATAATATCCATGTGATATATAATTAAATACTTTCAATAGTTAGATAAAAAAGTGAAACAAATTATAATCATAATTTCACAATATATTTCATCATGAAAGATATGTTTTACCAGGTCAAATGTTGTAGATATAGCATATAAAAGTTACAATTGGAAATATAAAACATATAGAAAATATGATCCAACATCAAATCTACCCACTAATTCTGGTTAGCTACCCCTATTTGATGTGTTCTCCTAATTTTCCCACCGACTACCATAATAATATCAATATGAGGTCTTTATTAAATTAAATATATAATATATGTTATTTGTTATTAGATATCATATATGAAAATACTTTTTAAACAAAAATATAATAAATATTACCATATTAATATATAGAAAACAAATTTAATAAGTCATGTATCATAGATGAAGTAATGAGAGGAAAAAAAATTATCATGTAATAATATAGTTCATCCACTACACTCCCCATCACTACAAACTGATCATCCCAAGATATACATCATGAATATATCTCTTGAATTCTATTATAAAAGATCAAAATATTTTTTCTAATTCATATTAATCGAAAATAGTAACATTATCAGAATATATAGGTTGATCTTTCATAATGGAAAAATATGACATCCCCCCAACCATTACAAATAACTGAATTGTTCTACGAATAAAATACAATAACATATGTATGGGAGATATATTGTAACTATAATGGATTTACATCCAATGAATCATAAAAATTATTTCTAAAAATTTAAAAAATTAAAAAAATATAATACATTTAATAAAATGAATCGTAATTTAGATTATTTACCGTAATATTTGCAGTATGTTCATTTATGTAACTCCCATGGAAATTCTTATATACAGAAAACATTAATTTAGGTCAATATATCTAATTGAAAACATCTTTCATTAATATCATGTAATAAAAAAAAAATTAATAACTATAAAAATTTATGTAATTAATATGGAAGAAAAGTTTATATAAAAGTATCTATAAGACTAAATTTGTCAATTATATTCTCAAAATACATTGGGAACAAACTATTTATTAGATGACTTGTTTATCCCTCCTTTATGTGTTTTTCATATATGGCTCATGAAAAATAATATAAAACTAATAAAAATATATTATTTTTAATAAAATAAAATCTTTATACTATGATATTATAAAATATATTATCGTTATCTAAATGATTCATATCAACAAAATATTTCCTGTAATATGATGTCATCCATTGGGGTACGTTTTCATATATTTTAATCAGACATAATAAGGGTTTATTGATGTCACAGTAAACCCAATACATTATTTACTTCAAATTTATCCAAAAAATCATTTTTCCCTTGATCATAACTGTTTTATGTACCATAAATTGTAAAATATTTCATTTATTTATCACAAAAAATTATTTAAACATAAATTTAAAAGAAATATTGAATAAAAAAATCCTAAAATATTTAATTTGACATACTTTCACATTTTTATCAAACATCACATTTATAAAATCAATGGTAATGTGTCTACATTCATGATACCTGTTGGGAAGGGATGTTTTATCACATTAAAAGTGCCCCATGGTATTCTTCTTCAATTCTATTAGTTCCTCTATAGGTACCCTATACATGTCAAATGGCACAATTACAATAAATTATTTTATACACTAAATATATGATATATTAATGTTCATTGCATTACTTCTATAATATAAATATATTATTTAATATAATAGAAAATTATTATATAGATTTAGTAGATTATTTTTAAATATAAAAAATACATACAAATATTCTTCAACCTCTAATACCCGCATTATGGTTATTGTGAATCAATATTATCATTAGATAAATTCTCCTCTATTATTCCATTAGATAGAAAAAATTGATATATTATAGAAGGAAATTTTAATGATTTAGGGTGTGATCATTATGATTTATAGAGTATATCATATGGAATAAAATGGAAGGACATAATTTCTTCTCTATATATAGAATACACGATAAAGGTGGGAAAATATCAAACTAGTGTGATAATATTGGTGTTGTGAAAGAACTCCTAATATATTTAAATCATTTATATTTTTCATTCATCCCTTCAAAAGGAATAATAAATGTTATAACATGAAATACGATATATAACAAGAAAACAAAAAATAATATAATTTTGATATGTTCATTAAATGAATAACAGATATGTTAATGCATGATTGAAATTATATTAAATTAATTCATCATAAACCTAGTTATTTTCATACATTACTATTAATGTGAATTCATCATCATCAGTCTCTCTAGAAATTCTAATTATTTTAATATCATCAGGGACATATAGATCAGTCTCTTGTTGATGTTTAGATTTATTTTCCCAAAATAATTCCTCAACTTAGTCATTAATATTATACATGTGTCTCATCTTAAAATAAATTACAACAATCAACCCTTCACCCTCTCCATCATCTACAAAATATTCCATTTTATCTTTTTGATAATATATATAGAGCTCATGTTTTTCACACTCACCAATATTAATCACCTAAGATATCATAATATAAGTTAATTGTATCATAAGTTTTCCTATGCCACTATAAATATTCAGCCACGTTCATTTTAATTACTCTCTTGAAATTTTTTAATTTTTATTTATTTCAATGAAGCTAATATAAATTCAATAAATGAAGAAATTTATTAATTTTATGAAGATGAGGATTCTTTTAATTTTCAATCCACCATGATGAAAAAAAATTAGAAAAAATTCCACTTTTATTCAAATCATTGAATCTCTATGACTTCTTCAATGGTCCTTTAGAAAAATATAACAAATAATCTCACATTGTAGCTCAATTGTAAAAATTTATGATCAACATGTATTAATATTATGTCATATTATTTTATATGATAATTGTCAAAATATATTCTTAATATCATATTTGTTTAGTTCTTACATTGTTTTCAAAACAATAAATAACACCTTTGGTAATGGATTTTTGTATATCATTTTACTTTTTTGATTGATTATAAGGTTATATATTTCGTGTAATAGTGAATTATTCAATGAAATGATATATAATATCTCTATAATCTGGAAGATATCTATATGAATCAATGAACTCTATCTCTGAAAATGAAACAAATGAAATTTTCTCATCTAGATGAATTAATTTTGAGAAAATTTACTAATTTACTCTAGGACAATAATTGATTTCCAGTATCATCAATATGTACAAATCAATTAACTCGTGATTTAATATTATCCAAATTCCTAATACAAAATTCAAAATAATATTCATCTTCCAATATAACTTTGTGATTGATATTGTTTCTCAAAAAAATCCTCAAAAAAATTAGAAATCTAATTAAGAGAGTAATATATAAAAAAAAATTTATAATATGTTTGAACAATTTAATGTGATAATGATAAAAATGTATATGAAAATACCAATTAATGGTTTAAATAATGTCATATTATATGAGCACTATAAATTTAACTTCTTCATTGAAATGCATGGTTTTTTTAACCATCACACTGTAAAAATATATGGAAAACATTATTCACAAATTAGAAAGTTTAATTATAATTATTTCATATTGTTTCTAAATATTAATGGTGTTTATCATTTTCTCAAATAGATTTTTGATGTTTATAAATAACTCTAATAAAATAACAATTATTTTAGTTGGTTAAAATCTATGCAATACAAAAGGTAGAAATTTCATTATCATTATATTTTATTCTTAAATTTTATTCCCATTAATGTAATGTTATTTTAAATCAACTCATGTTGAATATTTATTTTAATATCCTTCTATTATATTCAAATTTATCAGTCTTTAATGGGAAAAAATTTTATTTTTTAAATGTAAAAAATCATAGAGGATACTTTACACAATTATTTTATAATAACGAACACTTTTAATTTATTTATTCTATTCATTTAAAAGAATTAAGATAATATTTTGGTTTTATGCATTGATTCAGAATTGTAAAAAACTATTTTATTGCATATATTTTTTCTATGATTATAATCTCGAGATTAGTAATTTATGACTAAAATTCATAATAAAAATGTTTAGAAAAAATAATTTTTTTCTTTCATAATGTAATGCTAACTATATCTATTTGATATGAACTATTTTGAAAGAAATAAAAATATTATACTATTCTTTTAATTTTTCATCAATAGATGTTAATTGTTAAATAATAACTAATTTAGAATGAAAATTTGGTTGCAGCCTCAAAACAATATATCTACCATATAATGAATTGTTAAAATGATTTCTATGTGATTCATAAGAATATATAATAAAACATGATAGTCGACTATCTACTATATCATAATCTCTTGTGATCAAAATCAAAATTACAATCATTTAATTCCATTCCAATGTGATTTTTTTTTAGGTAACCCATCCACTACATAAATAAATATTTTATCCATTTTGATGGATTTTCAATACATGGAAAAAAAAATATGTTCTATTGTACCTAAAATGTTTGATATGTTTTATGATTAGATACATAATTATCTTAATCCATCAATGATATCCATCATTTTTCACAATTTTCTTCTCATATAATATACATATTAGTCTTTCCATACATAATATTTATCTTCATAACCTATGTAATGGAAATATAAGAAAGTGTCTCCTCATATGATTTGGGTGGATAAACATGGAAGATATAAATCAATTATAATATGTATGAATAACTCAATAATAAGGGTAAGAAAATATGTAAATAAAATTTTAAATTAAAACCAATAAATTCATAATCCTAATAATGGAATAAGGCATCATAGTTCATAAATCATGAATCATAAAAGAATAAAATATCCAGATCTATGTGACTATTTCATCAAGAAAAGGAAATTTCATTAGTGTGTGAAATACATTTTACCATATTAATATTAATATATATATTACATTATGACTTCCCACTAATAAATTCCTCACTTTTTAAAATGGGATAAACACTAATGTACCTGCATTGGGATTAGAATAACCACCCATGTACACTATTTATAGCTTGGGATAACCACTGGTGAACCCTATAAGCTCAAAAAACCTTAATCGACAACCTATTTTATTATGTTATATAATAGTCACAATAGTTATATAGTCTAAATGTATTAATATGTATGAAATATGACAGAGAGATAATTTTTTTATTTTATTTTATCTTATTCCATGGAAAATAAAATGGGTTTTGTCACATTTTCGACATTAAAATAATATTCCTTCTAATTAATTAATACATATTCATTCATTAGATTATAACCCCAACGATTCATAAGTATCATAAATAGATTTTTTTTGTATGTGAAAATACACTTAAAATATTATTGGAGAATTTTATAAGGGAAACATTTTCATTTCAAACCCACAAAGTTAAAATTTTACAATTTCCATAATTTTGAGGGAATTTTTTTATTTAAAATGATAAAGTATAATTGTATTGGAAACATTATTTAATAAATAGTGTTTATGGTTGGAAAAGACATTCATGTGGTATATGATAAAACAATGATTCTATTCTCACATTGATAAATGTTCCTCGATAATAAATGACAGGATGATTCCTTTAAACAGATTATATAGTTTTCATCCTGGGAAAAATTTATTTAATATGTTATCAAAGAATACTAAAAAAATTATTTTAAATGTTCTAAATATAATATTAATATTTAATAAAAAAATTCATAACTAAATGGAGAAATAATGTCTGTTTTCATTAAAACAATTATCTTATAATTATGAGTACTTTATGATAGTAAAATAAAATGAATGCTTGTAATATAATTAAATACCTATTGTATAATAAAATAAAATATATTTATGTGATTTATATCATGTAATTTTTTTATTGGAATGTTGTGACTAAACAATCTCAATAAACTATAAGAACGTAATAGAAAATCATTACGACATTCATAAAATTTTTATCAGAGGCCATATTAAAGGAATTAAATAAAAATAAACTTTATATACTGATAAAATAAGATTTTTTATAATATAACATATCAAAGGGGCTTTATATAGACCACAATAATTAATCATGTCGTTAATATGATATATGTCTTAGATAAAGAGGGACACAAAACCCCTACCTATGGTCTAACTAAATTTTTATGTGATATTAAACTCTAATATAATAAATTAAAAATTATTATAAATATATTATTGAATAATATTCAAATATATATTACCATTAATGGGTTAATTAAAACAATATATCATCAATTCAATACCAATGTATAGTTGTCATCATCATCTTTTGTGCAAAATAATTCTTGCAGGTGTGTTTTGATTTTGATGTTACAATCCTTACATCATTATCATGGTTACATCATATTTAAAAATTTAATAATGTAATAAATATAATATATATTCAATATATCAATATTTATTAGAATCTTTATAATGTATAGATAGAAAATTTAATCACTCAATAAATTGTGATGGTAGTTTGTACGTACAAATGCCCACTATTTTCACTTTATAACAAAAAGTATGAATGAACGAGAAAATATATTTCAATTATAAAAATAATAATTATATCATAAATATCATTTATATTTATTACAAAAATCATTAAATCTATCAATTTTATGTGGTTGTCAAGGAATAATCATCTCGCTATGAGGAGGTGGAAGTATATAAATACATATGAGCGACACATTCATTTTCAATTTGATGGAAATGAATTGGAAAATGGATATACTATAATCATAATATCATCTCAATATATTTTTTATCCAAAATAAATTATTTTTATTTTTTATAAAATATATTTATGAAATATAAGACTAAATAAACAATGAATGGTTTAGGTTAATAGATAAATCTTATTGGAGACACCTCTTTTGGCTAAAACCCCAATCCTTCTTGGGATGCTCAAGGGGTTAGAACAGAAGCACAAGAATATGGGTAATAAATCCATGATTTGTTTTTAATATAGAGATAACGATATTTTGGGATCAATGATTTGGAATATTGATGTAGAACATAATTCCTTTTATAATTTAGGGGAGGGACACTCATGTATTTACTTAAAATATTTATATATAAATTCGCATACCTATTAAAACATATAAATCTAGGTATGGGTGACCTAAAAATCATAATAATGAAAGTGTTACTACCTACTATCCACTACTATGGTTGCGTCAGGGTCCAGTTCTCTAAAATAATCTAGGAGTCCTGGTATGAAAAATTTCAATTAAATTTTATTGAGGAAACACCCTTTAGGTTGCAACAGGAATCTCAATTTAATGGAAATCATTTATTTCCATAATTTTAATTCTTTTACATTTTTATTTATTTATATTCAAAATCATCTTAAATTGCTGAAAAATATAGAATACTATTTCAAATTTATAGTAGGTCATACAATTTATAAATTGAGTTATAGAATCCATTTAATCACAACCATAACTTGTTTTAATCCCATGTGATGAATGGTCTATTCCACAACATGACATAATTGACTATTTAAGGTTTCTTCATCAATATATGATTGAAATCACTATTAGAAGAATCCATGATCATTATGTAACCAATTATTTTTCTCAGTCAACATTAAGAAACGTTAGTTCAATAATGGATATATCATTCAAGGAACATATGACATGTACCATGATGTCCAAAAAATGAAGCCTACATGGATTGGAATAATGAATGAAATATTAGTCCTATAAGCCTCCTAAATTTATTAATGATCAACGGTTCTATATCATCATGGTCCATGGTCAAAATGGAAATAGCATCTGAATAATATTTAATTTACATATCTTGTGAATCAACCAATATTGGAAACAAATCGACTGTAATAGGAACAACCCATAAAATCACATCCCATCCTGGGAAATTTGGATCTCTCTCATTTGAGGGTTATCTACTTCTAGGAACAAACTCATACAAAATTCTATGTATTTTTTAGTATATTGTTTAACAATACAAATAGTAATAAAAAAACATGTGGTAATTTCTCTAATAACACTTTTGTTGAGTCAATAAGGTTTTCCTTATGACTTTTCCATTCCTTCTTGTTTTGAAAATCACAAACACCTTATCTTTAAGGAAAAATGCTTTCTTAAGGAAAATCGCTATTATAAAGAAAAATTCTTTCTTAAGGAAAATCGCTTTTATAAGGAAAAATGCTTTCTTAAGGAAAATCGCTTTTATAAGGAAAATTGCTTTTATAAGGAAAATTGCTTTCTTAAGGAAAATCGCTTTTATAAAAAAAATTATCCTTATCATATTTTCATTCAAATTTTTCTTAAGTATGAGTTTCAGATTCATTTTCTAGGAATCATTAAAACTTAGATATAAAGCATTCTGTTTAGTATTCATATTCTGGACAAGAACTATAAGGAAGTTTCATTCCGAATTCCGGATATGAATTCTGACTATGTTCTATTCCAGATTCAGGATACGAATTCTGAAGAAGAATTCTCATTACGAATTCTAATGAAGAAATCTCATTCCGAATTCTCATTATGAATTCTGAAGAAGAATTCTCATTACGAATTCTAATGAAGAAATCTCATTCCGAATTCGCATTACGAATTCTGATAAAGAATTATCATTACGAATTTTGATGACGAATTCTCATTACGAATTCTGTTGATGAATTCTCATTACGAATTCTGATGACGAATTCTCATTACGAATTCTGATGATGAATTCTCATTACGATTTCTGATGACGAATTCCTATTCCGAATTCCTATTCTGAATTCTCATTTCGAATTCACCTATTAAATAGAATCTGATTATCACTGTTTTATACACTCTGAATTTATTCACTCCGAACCTTCACTCCGAAATTTCTATTCCGAACTTTTATGTTAGAGTTTAAAACGATGTCGTCCATTTTGTTATAAACTAACCGTTGTCTAAGTGACACGTGTACAGGTCCCTCCGAACATTAAGGAAAATATGACCGTTGGAGGTGGAGCCAACCTTACCTATAAATAGGAGCTCATTTAAAAGAGCTCGATGATGATGGTTGATGCATATGCCGATTGTTGAAAAAGTGCTTACATGCTGTTGAAGTGATTTCTAGAAAGAGAGTCTCTTATTAACTCTCAAAGCTTCGTGCGACTCCGAATGTTGGTGATTACATTCGAGGTCTTCCAAGGATAGGAAGACAGAGGTGCCGACTACCTTAAAGATCGAGGGCTTTCTTGCTGAGAAAGACAGAGGTGCTGAATACCTTAATGATCGAGGGCTTTCTTGATGAGAAAGACAGAGGTTGCCAACTACCTTGAAGTTGAGGGCTTGCGGGGATAGCAAGACAGAGACTCCGATCTTCGTATCGAGGGCTTACCCTGGTGTGGGTAAGACAGACTTGCTTGAAAGTATAAATCAAGGGACCTTTATCCAAGGTTGTTGGATACCCTTCTTTTTGGGTTAGAAGACTATTATCTTGTTACTAGTAGTTTTACTACTTGTTGTTATTCCGCGGTAATTTGTATCTTAAGGAAAGTATAACTTTCATGTACTTCCTTACTTACTCTGATTAGTTTAGATTCTATACGCTTTAAGGTAGAATCTCATATTGTAACTTTTGTTAAGTTTCAATCTCCGGAATCATATTTCCGGAACCTACTTTTGGAATCCCTTTCCAAGTTCAGTTCGGTGTTAGAGGTGTTGTGAATTTCCTTAGTTTAACTTTGTTAAACTTAGCTCTTTCCTTTTCTTAAGGAAACTCCAGTTATTCATAACTAACTTTAAAGGTTCCAAAGGAATTTTTAAAGTATACAATTCACCCCCCTCTTGTATATTGAGCATCTCATATTATATTTCGATCCTACAATTGGTATCAGAGGTTGGAAACCTCTTACTCTATACCATTCGTACATTTGGTATCAGAGCCAAGGTTACTGAAATACTTGTACTCACATACAAGTTTTTGTTGCTCACCTTTTCATTCCGAACTTTGTCATTCTGGTTTATCGATTCCGAACTTTTCCCATTCCGAACTTTTTTATTACGATTCTAAGCTACTAACAAGTTTGTATCCAAGTTATCTTTAGTATGGCAGGAATTAATGTTGGATCAATTGACAATCTGAATCCTACAAGGCCACCAATCTTCGATGGTAATGATTATGAATTCTGGAGAGATCGTATGAAGACTTTTTTTATCAATACTGGAGTAGATAACTTTGTCATGCTTACTGGTGACTATAAAATTCCTGACAAGGAAGTCAGAACCTTTACTAACCAGGAGAAGCAAGAATATCAACTCAACTATAAGGTACGCAATACTTTACTATGTTCAATGACTAGAAATATATATAGCCAAATTTCTTCTTTTGAAGCAGCTAATTGTATATAGAAGAAGTTAGAGGTTACACACTTTGGGACTTCTAAGGTGATTGAGACTAGAAGAGCTATGCTTAGAGCTGAATATCATGGATTCAATTTTCCTTATGGAGAACCTATCTGTAAAGTTCAACAAAGATTTATGACAATTGTCAACAGTCTACAATCTATGGGAGAGAAAGGATTAGATGATGAAGCTCTTGTGGACAAGATAATTGATATTATGCCCAATGAGTGGGAATCCAAGAGAACAGCTATAGATGAGAACAGGAAGGTTACTCAAATTACTCTTGATGAATTATTTGGAACTCTTCTACAACATGAAACTAGAATGAAGAGAGATGCTGACAACATCATGAATAAGAATGGAAATGGTACTGTTTCTTTTACTACAACTTCGAATCAGATGAAAGCTAAGACTCCTGAGAGAGTAACCAGATCCAAATCGAAGAAAGTTATTTTCCAATCCGAATCTAGTGAGAGTGAAGTTTCAGAAAATGAATTAGCCAATCTTGCTCGAAGGATGAACAAGATAGCTGGACAGAGAAACTTTCAATCCAAGTATAAGATGAAGGACAGGAAAGATAAGAAAGATGGAGAAGTAACTTGTTATGAATGCAAAAGAGCTGGACATATTAGACCAGATTGCCCTATGCTCAAAAAGAAAGAAAGGAAGGAAAGACATTCAGACAGGAACAGGAAGAAGTATTACAAAGCCAATGCTAAGAAAGTTCTGGAAGCTAATGACACCTGGAGTGCCAGTGGTGGTGACTCTTCAGATGAATCTTTTGAATATGAATCTTCATGACAGAAGAATCTTGGTCTTATAGCCAGATTACCTATTGATAATCATTGTCTTATGGCTAAGGTACGAAATGCTGAATCTTTGACCAATGTTTCTTTATATCCTAATGATAGTAAATATTATAACTCTTCTGATGAAGAATCATCTTCTGATGAGGAAAATACTTTACCTACTTATGAAGAAGTCTCTAGATTTGCTGAACTTCTTGTGATTGAGAATTCCAAACTCAACAAGAAACTTGATAAGGAAAACTCTAGGAATTCTATTCTTACTAAAGAGATATCAGATCTTTCTAAAGATCATGATAAGAAAAATGCTGATTTTGAAAGTATTTCAAAAAATCTTGAGGAAGTAAGTTCTGAGAAGAACAAACTTTCTAAAGAGTTAGAAAAAGTAATTTATAAGAAAAATGTTTTCGAGCCTAACTCTAGTTCTAAAACTAATGATTTTGAGGATAAAAACATGGTTGTAAAACTCAAGTCCGAAATTTTTTCCTTAAAGAAGTGTTTATCAAACATTACCCATGGTAAAGAAAATTTTGATAAGATGTATTCTCAAATACGTCCTTTAAGAAATAAATCCGGATTTGGTTATACCCATGCAAAACCAGTTTTCAGTAACAATTATTTTGTTCCTCAAAGTGCCCCATTTTGCACTAAATGTCAATGTGGTGGTCACTGGGCAAGAAATTGTTCCTTAAACAAAACCCAATCCTTAGGTTTTCATAAAGCTTATTTTTCTAAGAAAATGTGGGTTCCAAAAATTTTATTGTCTGGAAATCTCGGATCCAAACAAGTTTGGATTCCGAAAGTCTAACTTTGTTCTTAATTTCAGGAAAATAAAGAAAGTTCCAGCAACAATATTTGGTACATGGATAGTGGATGTTCCCGGCACATGACTGGTAACAAAATCATTTTTGAAAAGATTATCAAAACGAAAGGAGGAAAGGTAACTTTCGGAGACAATGCTAAGGGAGCGATTGTTGGTATTGGTAATATAGTTCTTTTGGGTAAAACTTTGATTTCAAACATTCTTTTTGTTAAAGGTCTTAAGCACAACCTCATTAGCATAAGTCAGTTATGTGATGAAGGTTACCTTGTGAATTTTAGGAATGATAAATGCTTAGTTCACAATTCCAAGGAAGAATTTATTCTCTCAGCCAATAGGCAAGAGAATGTTTACACCTTAAACCTAGAAGACCTAAGAAGCCAAGATTTACCTTGCCTAAGTGCAATGGAAGATCATTCTTGGTTATGGCATAGAAGATTAGGACACTGTAATCTTAGGAACCTATGTAAACTCTCTAAGAAGAAACTTGTAAGGATCTACCAGAGCTTAGATTTGATTCTTCTAAAGTTTGTGATCCTTGTCAATATGGCAAGAAACATAAATCTAGTTTTAAGTCAATCGGTGAAGTCTCAACAACCGATGCATTACAGTTGGTGCATATGGATCTTTTCGGTCCAACACAAACTGGAAGCATTGGAGGCAAATACTATGTGTTTGTTCTAGTTGATGATTACACTAGATTTACTTGGGTTTATTTTCTAGCAAGGAAGTCTGAAGCTTTTTCTTATTTCAAAAGTTTTATAGCTGATGTTAAAAATGAGAAAAACCATCCATTGAAAACTATTCATAGTGATCATGGAGGAGAATTTCAAAATTCTGATTTTGAAACTTTTTGTAGTAAGAAAGGTATTACTCACAATTTTTCAGCACCTAGAACTCCTCAACAGAATGGTGTAGTTGAAAGAAGAAATAGAATTCTTCAAGAGATAACTAGAACCATGTTGAGTGAATATTCTATTGCTAGACATTTCTGGGCTGAAGCTGTAAGTACTGCTTGTTATACTATAAATCGAGTTTTGATTAGACCTTTTCTTAATAAAACTCCTTATGAGTTATGGAATGGTAGAAAACCAAGACTTTCCTACTTCAAGGTTTTTGGTTGCAAAGTATTCATTTTGAATACTAAAGATAACATACATAAATTCGCACCAAAATCAAATGAAGGAATTTTCTTAGGTTATTCCACAACTTCTAAGGCATATAGAGTTTTTAATAAAAATACTTGTACTGTTGAAGAAACAGTACATGTGAAATTTGATGAGTCAGATCCTTTTGTTTTTAAAACCTCCCAACCTACATCTTAGGATGTGTTTTCAAAAACTGATTATCAACCTTTGATAGAAGAACCTTATGATAAGGAAATTGTTCTAGAAGATACTTCTGAAACATTTACCCCAGAAGACTTTCTACCCTATGTTGATGAACAGGTTTTACAAAACCCAAATCAGGTGTTTCTTAAGAATCATCCAAGTGATAGTATCATTGGTGATGTAAATCAACATGTAAGGACTAGAAGTTCCTTAAGAAATGAAGTAGAACATCTAGCATTTCTTTTCCAATTAGAGCCTAAAAGCACTGATGATGCTTTAGGTGATGATGATTGGATTAAAGCAATGCAAGATGAACTAAATGAATTCGAAAGGAATAAAGTCTGGACCTTGGTTGAAAGACCTAAGGAAACTTCTGTTATTGGAGTAAAATGGGTTTTCAGAAATAAATGTAATGAAAATGGAGTCATTGTTAGAAATAAAGCTAGACTTGTTGCTAAAGGCTATAATCAGCAAGAAGGAATAGACTATGAAGAAACATATGCTCCAGTAGCTAGACTTGAATCTATCCGTATTCTACTTGCCTTTGCAGCATTCTTTAATTTCAAACTATTTCAAATGGATGTGAAATGTGATTTTCTTAAAGGTTATGTTCAAGAGGAAGTTTTTGTTGAACAGCCTCCTGGCTTTGAAGATACAAAACATCCAGATCATGTTTTTAGACTTACCAAAGCTTTGTATGGCCTTAAACAAGCCCCACGAGCATGGTATGATAGACTCACTGGATTTTTGCTTCAAAATAACTATGTTAAGGGAAATGAAGATCCAACCATTTTTATAAAGAAAGATAAGAAAAATGTTTTGATTGTTCAAATTTATGTTGATGACATTATATTTGGTTCAACTCAGCAATCTTTGACTGACTCTTTTGCTAGTCTAATGAAATCTGAGTTTGAAATGAGTATGATGGGTGAGTTAACATATTTCCTTGGTTTTCAAATTTCTCAAAAACCAGAAGGAACCTACATATCTCAACATAAGTATATTAAAGATCTTCTTAAAAAGTATGGATATGACAACACTAAGAGTATATGTACTTCTATTGGTACCTCAAACTCTTTAGATCTTGATGAAGCTGGGAAACCAGTAGATCAAACATCTTTTAGAGGTATGATTGGAAGTCTACTTTACTTAACAGCTAGTCGACCAGACTTAATGTTTTCAGTATGCTTATGTGCAAGATATCAATCCAATCCTAAGGAATCTCACTTAAAGGCAGTAAAAAGAATTTTTCGCTACCTTAAGGGAACCATGGATCTAGGATTATTTTATACTTCTGGAAATGATTTTGTTCTAAAAAGATTTTCTGATGCTGACTTTGGTGGATGTATAATGGATAGAAAAAGTACATCCGGAACTTGTCATTTCTTAGGAGATTCATTAGTTTCTTGGTCATGCAAGAAGCAACATTCTGTTGCACTCTCCACTGCTGAAGCTGAATATGTAGCAGCTGGAAGTTGTTGTGCACAAGTGTTGTGGATGCAACACACACTCACAGACCATGGCTTAATTTTTACTAAAACTCAAATTTTGTGTGATAACACAAGTGCCATTGCCCTAAGTAAAAACCCTGCACATCACTCCCATGCAAAACATATAGATATTAGGCATCACTTTCTTAGGGATCACACACTCAAAGGAGATATTATTCTTCAGTTTATCGGAACGCAAGATCAACTTGCTGATATTTTCACAAAATCCTTGCCTTCTGATAGATTTGAATATATTAAACAGAAGCTAGGAATGATAACCGTAAGGTAATCTTCCTTAATTAACATTCTGTTGAAAAATAATCTCCTTACAGTAATAAACTCCTTTTCATAGGGGGAGTACATTTGATTGTTTATTTAACAATGTTTTTCAAAATTTGTTTTCAAACTTTTCGGAACGAAAATTTCCGGAATGGAACTTCCGGAACTACAATTTTCCAGAAATGATATTTTCGCACAGAATACTTCTGGAATGGAAGTATATGTATTGAAAATTTCCGGAATGGAAAACTTTCGTACTGGTATTTTCATAACGGAACTTTCGTACTGAATCTTCCATAACAAGTTTTCGTATTTACTTTTTCGTATTGAGTTTTTCATATTGACTTTTCGTATTTACTTTTTCGAATTGAAGTTTTTGTATTTACTTTTTCGTATTGAGTTTTTCGTATTGACTTTTCATATTTACTTTTTCGTATTGAGTTTATCGTATTCAGTTTTTTGTATTGAGTTTTTCGTAGTCATCTTTATATTATCCATTACGAATAACTTTCCTAAGCTAATCCGAAAGGTATGATTTCCTTACTGAAGTTTTCGTAATCATATTTTACTTGCTGGCAATTTCTTATAGTTTGTTTTCGGTTTTTGGATTTCTTAATTCTTTACTTTAATAAAAACCTCAAAAAGATCGGATTCAAGCTCTCAACCGTCAGATTTGATCTCAGATCATTCTAAACCGTTAGATCAACCAAGGAAGTTGAACCGTAATCCCATTGCCTATATAAAGGGGACCCTATTTTCTCGTCCCACATCAGTTTCAAGCTTTTGCGTGCTGAAGCTCTGACTCTCTGATTTAAGGCCATTCCGAACTCCAGTCTTCTCAATTCCGAACTACTCAGAGACTTCAGATCCGAATGTCTGCAGAGTTAGATTCTCAAGAAATGTCTTCAACCAAGCCCATTTCTCAGTGGTTAGTCTACAGAGAGAGGTTAGTTCATCCGAATTTCTTCAGCAATTATGATTCTTTTATTTCAAACAATATCAAGCTGAATGGATGGTAGGATGTTGCGGTATCAAAAACCGGCAACCAAGATGAAGTCTACTCTGATTTGCTTGTTGAGTTTTATAAGTCAGTTGCTTTCTCCATGGAAGATAGTAGAGAAAAATTTTCTTTCAAATCGTATGGCAAGACATATAAGCTTTCTTACACCAATGCTGCAAGCTTGGTAGGATTATCCTATGAAGGTGAAGCTGAGTTTATTTCCCACGTATTTCCAGACTCTTTGGGTAGTTTCAACAAGGAAAAGGCATTAGAAATTCTCGGATTGGATGATGACAAGGCTCCGAAAATAGCAAGCCTTTCTACAAACTTCCGGATGCTGGAGTTATGGGTTCAAGGGCTTATTGTACCGAGAAAAGGAGATAAGGATAGCCTGAAGAAAAGTGAGATATATATCTTAGATTTCCTGATAAATCTAAGGAAGTTCAACTTGATGAAGCATATTCTTCTTAATATTGAGAATTTGCAGAAGGGGAATCTGAGAGCTCAGATCGTGATGTACCCAGCAATATTATCAAAGCTCATAGTTCGGTGTCTTGAGTCCTTCAAGGTTGCTTGTAGTTCAAAGCCAAAGGTTTGAAAAATCATGTTGCTCAGTGATGCCACTCTTAAGAGAATGAATATAGCTTTTGACAAGAAGTCTGGGAAGTTCATTGATCTACCTCCTCAAGTAGAAGTGACTCCAAAATCTGGTGATCCGGAATCATCTAAGCCGGTGAGGAAGAGGATGCTGAAAGAAGTGGTAGTCGAAGCTGAGGAACCCAAGTCTAAAGAAATCCACTCCGCACCTCCTAAGTCTAAGAAGAATAAAACCTATACTGATGAGGTTGCAGCGAAGTGGAGAGTTGACAAAGAGAAGAGGAAAGAAGGGGATCCGCAGTTCGGATTGGATCCTGCAGAGGCTAAAGCTATGAAAGAGAAGGCTGCTGATGAGCTCGAGAAACAAGCAAAGGAGAAGAAACTGAAGAAGAAAATGTCAGAAGCCGAGGCTGTGCAAGCATTGTTAAAATTCAACGAAATGGTTTCAGCAACCATTCCCGTTCCGAGAACTTTTTCTCTGGAATATTTACATGAGACTCCAGGAAGAAATCTTGATGATCCAGAAGAGAATGTTGCTAAGAATACTGAGGAAGAAGAGCAAGTGGAACAGGTTGAAGAAGCTGCTGAAGGAAGTGGTGAGATAGGAGATGTGCTCAAACAAGTAGATGAATACAAAGGAACTCCTTCGGAACACTTGTCGCTCCGAACTTCTGAAGCTCAATCTTCAAAGCTTGTTACTCCGACTATGGAAGAAGAGAAATGTGAAGAAGAAGTTTCTTGTCTGAGAGAAGAAGAACATCTTTCACTTGATGTTACTCAGAAGGAAAATATAGAAGTTGCTGATGAAGAAGATTATATTGTTCAAGTCTCTGATAGCGAGAAGAAATCTCCGGAACAGATTTCTATTCCGGAAAAAGATAAGGGGAAAAAAATTCTTGCTGATAACCCGAGTTCAGAAAAGAGGATGAGGAAGGAAGCTGGTAGTTCTTCGAAGAGGAAGTTGAAGCTTATTGAGGAAGAAAATTCTCCTAGCAAGGTTTCAGATTCGGAGTCATCTTCGTTGGGGCATGATTTTGTTGTCCAATCTTTGAAGAAGTTGGTAGGAACCATTCCAACCTTCTCCAGTATTGACTCTAGATGCCAGATGCTTCAACATGCGCTGAATCAGAAAACCGACTCCGTATCAATGGTTATGGATAAATGTGTTGAGATTGAAGCTCAGTTCAAAACATTCTTTGTTGGTTACGAAGCTCATAAAAGATCTTGTAAGAGGATGACAAGCTGGTCGAAGAAGAATGTGGAATAGATGAGGTTGCTGGATGAGTTTCAAGATAATGTTAAGGATGCATTTGAAACCGAGGACAAGAAGATTAAAGAGCTGACTGTATCATTCAAAGAGAAATTGACATAAGAAAAGAACTTTTGGATTCAGGAAGTGAGAGATCTGAATGGAAAGCTCAATTCCGTTAATCAATGTTGGAAATATGAAAGGGATTATCGGATCGATTTTGAAGAAAGGATGAAAGCTCAGGAAGAAAAGTTGAAGGCTCAGGAAGAAATAATTGAAGCTCAGTCAGCAAGAATAGTCGTCTTAGAGAAGCAAGCAGAGGAAGATCACAAAGACTTAAAGAAGATCAAGACGATTCTCAAGGGGCTAATGTCGAAGGAGAAAGATCCGAAATGACCAGTCCGATCTTTTTGTTGTAATTATTTTGTTGCTGACATTTCAAATCTAATGAGAATCGTGCTTGTTGTTTCTAGTGTTGTCATTACTAAATTTTCAGGTACTTTGTTATGTTTTTCCATTCCCTCCAATTCTTTTTGAAAATCACAAAGGGGGAGAAGGAAAAGATCCTTAATAAAAATAGGAACTCTAATAAGAGATTATCAAAGGTGGAGAAAGAAAAAATACCCAAGGAAAAAGAACTCTAATAAGAGTTTGTTTAAGGGGGAGTTTTTCTTAAAGAAACATCACTCCGGAAATATGAATACGATCCTTATAGTTTCAAAGCCTAAGGGGGAGTTAGTCGTATTCATCTATATTCTTAAACCAAGGGAGAAAATCTTTAATGTGTTTCTTTCTTCTTAGAATAGCTTTTTCGTAAGGATGTTTTTGCTTTCCAAAAAGGGGGAGATTGTTGAGTCAATAAGGTTTTCCTTATGACTTTTCCATTCCTTCTTGTTTTGAAAATCACAAACACCTTATCTTTAAGGAAAAATGCTTTCTTAAGGAAAATCGCTTTTATAAGGAAAAATGATTTCTTAAGGAAAATCGCTTTTATAAGGAAAAATGCTTTCTTAAGGAAAATCGCTTTTATAAGGAAAATTTCTTTTATAAGGAAAATTGCTTTCTTAAGGAAAATCGCTTTTATAAGAAAAATTATCCTTATCATATTTTCATTCATATTTTTCTTAAGTATGAGTTTCGGATTCATTTTCTCAGAATCATTAAAACTTAGATATAAAGCATTCTGTTTAGTATTCAGATTCTGGACAAGAACTATAAGGATGTTTCATTCCGAATTCCGGATATGAATTCTGACTAAGTTCTATTCCAGATTCAGGATACGAATTCTGAAGAAGAATTCTCATTACGAATTCTAATGAAGAAATCCCATTCCGAATTCTCATTATGAATTCTGAAGAAGAATTCTCATTACGAATTCTAATGAAGAAATCTCATTCCGAATTCGCATTACGAATTCTGATAAAGAATTCTCATTACGAATTCCGATGACGAATTCTCATTACAAATTCTGTTGACGAATTCTCATTACGAATTCTGATGACGAATTCTCATTACGAATTCTGATGATGAATTCTCATTACGATTTTTGATGACAAATTCCTATTCTGAATTCCTATTCCGGATTCTCATTCCGAATTCACCTATTAAACAGAATCTGATTATCACTGTTTTATACACTCTGAATTTATTCACTCCGAACCTTCACTCCGAAATTTCTATTCCGAACTTTTATGTTAGAGTTTAAAATGATGTCGTCCATTTTGTTATAAACTAACCGTTGTCTAAGTGACACGTGTACAGGTCCCTCCGAACTTTAAGGAAAATATGACCGTTGGAGGTGGAGCCAACCTTACCTATAAATAGGAGCTCATTTGAAAGAGCTCGATGATGATGGCTGATGCATATGCCGATTGTTGAAAAAGTGCTTACATGCTGTTGAAGTGATTTCTAGAGAGAGAGTCTCTTATTAACTCTCAAAGCTTCGTGCGACTCCGAATGTTGGTGATTATATTCGAGGGCTTCCGAGGATAGGAAGACAGAGGTGCCGACTACCTTAAAGATCGAGGGCTTTCTTGCTGAGAAAGACAGAGGTGTCGACTACCTTAAAGATCGAGGGCTTTCTTGCTGAGAAAGACAGAGGTTGCCAACTACCTTGAAGTTGAGGGCTTGCGGGGATAGCAAGACAGAGACTCCGATCTTCGTATCGAGGGATTACCCTGGTGTGGGTAAGACAGACTTGCTTGAAAGTATAAATCAAGGGACCATTATCCAAAGTTGTTGGATACCCTTCTCTTTGGGTTAAAAGACTATTTTCTTGTTACTAGTAGTTATACTACTTGTTGTTATTCCGCTGTAATTTGTATCTTAAGGAAAGTATAACTTTCTTATACTTCCTTACTTACTCTGATTAGTTTAGATTCTATACGCTTTAAAGTAGAATATCATATTGTAACTTTTGTTAAGTTTCAATCTCCGGAATCATATTTCCGGAACCTACTTTTGGAATCCCTTTCCAAGTTCAGTTCGGTTTTAGAGGTGTTGTGAATTTACTTAGTTTAACTTTGTTAAACTTAGCTCTTTCGTTTTCTTAAGGAAACTCCAGTTATTCATAACTAACTTTAAAGGTTCCAAAGGAATTTTTAAAGTATACAATTCACCCCCCCCTCTTGTATATTGAGCATCTCATATTATATTTCTATCCTACAACTTTTTAACATCCCATCCTTGGATCCATTAATGGATTCACATATATGGTGTGTCACATGGCCTCATGCATGCATTCATCTTTGCTAGAGGATTCTCACTAATAGATAGGGTCTATGATTGTATGATATAGAGACTATAATTTTACTATCAAAGTAACAATGTGGAATCATAAATGAATGAATGGCAGAAACATAATATCATGTAGAAATAGAATATAAATTAACTAGGCAATAGTAATAATAACTAGAGCTAAATTAAATTTCATATATAATTGATGATCATGTCATGCATCATTAGAAATTATGGAAATACATTTCAAAAAGAATCTATTACATGGGGTTGTTACCTTATCACCCATTTTATAAAAACTAACTACACTCAGATAAACTTCATTCCTTGATCAGAAACATAATTAGAATTCCCCTAAAAGGATGTGTGAACCTCCAAAAAAACCTCCGTAGGGTGAAGAATATGAAATAAACCATAATGATATTGTATAAGATGAGATACGTGGAAGATTTAATGCTTATGCAATTATTTCTAAGGTTACTGTAATAGATAGGATATCATACCATCTCTCTCCAAAACTCGTAGGGCCTTACATAATGACAAAATATCATCCATTATTTTTGAATCTGTCTATACCCCATTCTATGAGAAAATTTTAAGAAAGACAGACATCCGACATTGATGTCTACAAGTTGATGGTGATTATCAGTGTATGAATTCTATGTAGATTGATTTGTAGACATTGACATTATAATAAGATAAACCTTTTATAATGATTGTAGAATGATTTGGGGGCCAAAAAACCCTACCTATCATACCAATATCTAGTACATGGGAGAGTGTCGTAACCCACCATATAGGGCCAAATATGGACCCATTTGTATAGTTACATGGAAGATTTCAATATAAGATAATATGGTGAGAGTTAAGTGTTTCTCCCATGAACCCCTGAAATCAGGGACGCATTCTCAGAGCATGTTATTAAAAACATGTATCATATAATCAATTTGACTATCAGTATCGGCGTGATAGGTTATAATAAATAGTTCAAATTAAACATATTCCCTTTGAAACACCTATAAGAACATGGATGTAAAATAATCAACTCTTTATGATACATTATAAAATGGAACCGTATAGAGGTGTATGATCTCAGAAATGGAGAGACACCCAAGTATATCATCTGATAAAGCCTCCTTTGTAGGTAATAAATGGAAAACCATTGTGAACCTATATACGATCACCCCAATGGAATCACTCCCTAGAGATGGTATAAGAAAACCTTTCATGAAATACATCGTTATTTCATCCCATTTCAACTCAAGAATAGGTAAAATTTGTAAAAACCATTTTCGTTATTGTTGTCCAACCTTCACCTACTATCAGGTGGAACACAATGAAAAAAACCCACCAATAACCATTTTAATTTTTGGACTCCAGTATTGAATATGTCAGTCATGATACATCTTGTTGAGACCGGGATTCACATATCAAATAAACGAATTGGAATCATGTATTGAATCTTCTTAGATGTCTCTAAGAACCCAGATTACTCTATTAATGTGAAAGATCTCTCCTCATCATGGATCTAAATAGGTTGTGGGTCATAAACTATAATAATAATATACTATTGGACCATTCCCTCACAAGTAGATAGCTTACTCATCTTCACTTTATTTAGATGTGAACAGGTTTGACTATCCATGATAGTCCTAATACTCTATGTGAATCTCAGAAAGCAAGTTGATAAGCCACCACTCTCTATAGACATCCTTAACCACCCATGTATATGTCATCACACAGTCATTATTCATGGTATATATCCATTTAGTTTCAGTATAATTGTTTACAGCATAATTTACATTCAATTTTAGGTTATCAATGTTTTTGTTTTGTCCGGGTCTTGTTTGGAGCCTAGAACCTCATCTGGTTGAGAAAAAAACCAGATTGAAAGGTTAATAAAAACCATATGACCTAGCCCCACAAGATCTCTCTTAATAATTTGTGGCATGAAATAGGGAAATTTATGGAACCCATTTTTTCTAAACCATGCACTAGGGGAAGCACACCCATGAAGATTCTCTTCAGTTCTTAGCAGAGGAATATTTCATGGTTGGCAAATGGTTTCCCTAATCATGTAGCATAACTATGTCAGGTCCCCCTCGATGTAGTTCCACACACATAGATATAACACTGTTTGTCCAACCATGTGTCTAAACTATACAAATACTTTTTTGGGGGTAAAATCACCAAATTACCCTTAAATGTGTATATCTTTTACTCGCATTATATTATATATTTTAAGTAGCATAAACTATAATATCACCTCCGATTTAGCTATTTTTAACTCCTAACCAAGGTATTGAATGAACTCATCTTCTTGATGTCTAATAAAGTATCTATTTGTTTCATTGGATCCATGAAACTATGTTCTTCAATCATCTTGCATGTTTCTATATTTTTCATTCTCTCAGCAATTTTATCAAGGTGAAGGCTCATATTCCCAATGTTATTTCTTTTGATCTGTTCTTCTATTTTCACTCGATCCAAAACAAATAAACGGTCAATACTAGATGATGAGAGTTTTACAAGTATGAGGATGGTGTTATAATAATTATTCCCTTTTTACTTGATGTATTACAATATCTTCCATAATGTTGTATGCATTTTCACCAAATTTTGCAATAAATTTCATCTGTTTGAATTGATTGATTTATAAGAACCCAAATCGGTGCTGATGGAGAAAAAGTTATAATGACCTATCCCATTGGGTGTCCCCTCAATATGGATATTCTATTTCATGATTTTACACAAAAAACACATAATGGCGTGTTTAGTTTAATTATTTAATGGTAATACCATGTTGATGGTGGTCAAATGTAGTGGCATAAAATGACTAATTCCCTTTACAATTTTAATTAATTCAGTTGAATGTGAGTTGTACAACCGCATCACCCTTATTAAATTAAATAATGTATATGCCCCTAGTTATGTTAAATGACAATTGAGTTATAGATAATGCCTTGGATTGTATTAAATCGAATGGATGCTCATATATAATGACATGTGGGAATAATGACCCTTTATAAATATTGTAAATAGGCCTAATGGTCCTCCTTAATGGTAAACATGAATGGTCATGGAATCCCTTCTGCTTACATGAAATCGGAATGAAGACCATCTATAGTTATACTAAATGGGTATAGAATAACTTTATAATTAAATTTGGGCATGTTTCCCTACATTTGATACTCAATGGGAATGGAATTCCTACATGCGATACTATATGGGAATGAAGTCCCTTATTGTGATACCTGGAATGGGGTGACCTACAAATGTCACATAGGTAATTGTATCCCTTAATTTTGTAATATTAGT
Source organism: Viscum album (assembly GCA_963277665.1). Classification (NCBI taxonomy): domain Eukaryota; kingdom Viridiplantae; phylum Streptophyta; class Magnoliopsida; order Santalales; family Viscaceae; genus Viscum; species Viscum album. The sequence goes on from OY728155.1 coordinate 1,675,311,258, forward strand.
TATGGTATCATTATATTGTGATACTATTCATGGAATCCGCTATACCACTATGATACCAGGGATGGAATACATTTTTATTCTGACTCTACTCATTATGTCCATTTATAATTGTTTGGAGTTACTCTAGCATGTGAGGAAGTTTTTAATTTCTTCCTAGTTTCCTTAAAAAACAATAGTTGACCCATTTATATATAATATTAATTATTCATATTATTATATCTACACAATTCCATATTTCATAAACAAACTGGGTATTTTTAGATTTTTTTGGTGGTGGACTGAGTAGATTTATCATTCACCCAATTAGGGCCACCTTTGGGACCAGGAAAAACAACATGCATGCTAATGTAGATAAGGGGAATCATCCACTTATAGAAACATGAAATTATTTTAAATATTAGTATGGATCTAGTTAAAATATTATTATGATGGAGATCGAGATTATGTGATATATTTTTCAATTTTTTCTTCTTTTTGTATAGAATATATAGTACTCTTTCATTTAGTAGTGTCCATGTTTTACCACTTTATTGATACATGACATAGATTATCATACTTATGTATATGATTTAGTTTACTGAATCTGGTTATTATTTAGTTCTACTTCTAATTTTTACCTGTTATACTATTTATCTACTGTGGAGAATTTAGGTAATGAGGACGTATTCTCCCAACAGACACACCCTACTCCCCCACTTTTATTATGAATTCTATGGATTTTGAGGGATGTGAATGAGGTCGAGTGGAAAACCAGGCTCTAGGAACCATTTATTGGAATCTAGGTCTGATAATTTCAAATTTGGTATCATATTCATTCTCTACATGTCATACTATTTTGAGAAAATATACATGATATTAATAATTATATGGAATTTGGTAACAAGTTGTGCCTAGTGTTTTTCAGTGGTGTGCGGACCGTTGCACAATATTTAGGAAAATAATCTTCCCTACTTTCCCATCATTCTATCCCCACACAGTTTGGAGAGTCCATGTGGGATGGGTCATACAATTTCTACTAACTATTTAATCAAGTGTTTTTCTCCACCAGAAGATGTTCTGAGATTTGAGAAATCCCCAAACAACACTAAATTTTTTTTAACATCAAATGGAATCCACATTAGGTTATAAAAAAATAGTTTTGATAAAATTACATTTAATTGTACACTTAATAAATATTGTGTTCCTACTCACACACATGTAGTTTAGGAGGTCAGTAGAGAGTGGTAGTGTATGGAATTTCATTCATAGATTCACATTGAGGTTTAGGACTATCATAGTTTGTTTAACCTATTAATTTTTTAAGAGAGTTCAAATGAAAAAGCTATCAGATTATGAGGGCTTGGTACTATAAGATAGTATTTTTGGTGATAACCAAACACCTGGTTGTATTAATAATGAGGATGACATCATTCTCATAAATGGATGAATCCAGTTTCCTACAAACATCATAGAGTAGATATTTAAAGTGTCACATGAAATTATATTGGCTATGAATCCCATTCTTAAAAAGAAGTATCATAACTTACACTATCAATACTGGTGGTTGAAAATGAAAAAAAAAATTGGTTTTGTACATGGTGTTCCACATGTTTAATGATGATGGTAGGACACAAATGTCCATAATGGATTTTCAAATATTTACCTATTCCGAAGTGGAAATGGGAAGACATCACCAAGGATTTCATGATAGTATTTCCTAGTTCACCATATTTATGTGATATAGAATGGGTGAAAATATAAAATTTATCAATTTGGTTGCATTTTTAACATATATGGGAGGATTTATCAGTGGACAATATTGGGAGGATCTTTATTAGTAAGATTGTACGCCTCCACGTGGTTCCATGTTCTATCGTATTAGACATAGATTCTCATTTCAAATCACAGTTCTAGTAGGGGTGGTAAATTAAAATAATTTCATAGAATAGCTGAGTAAAACCTATGAGTTATATAATTAGGATCAATTCAATCATATGATATAGGTTTTGGAGGACATGCTTTTAGCATGTGTCCTTGATTTCATGGGTTCATGGGAGAAACACTAACCTCTCACCAATTTTTCTTATTAGATCATCTTCCGAGAAACTATACGAATGGATCCTTATGAGGCCCAATAATGTTTGTTGTTTTGATCACCCATGTTCTATATAATTTTGGGAGATGAAGTGATATTAGGACCTCACCTCATTCAAGAGTCTTCATAGAAGGATTATCTTAATAGGAATCATATGTCTATAGCTTAGTGTATATAGAAGGCCTACACAAATCATTGTCATAAACAAGTAGTTTAGAGGTGGGATTTCAGGTTTTCTTGAATGTTTCACCTAGACTAGGGAATAGACTGATTCAAAAATAAGGGAATTTATTGCCTCCTTATGTTAGGCACTTCGAGATTTCGGAGAGAGATGGTTTGAAATCCTCTCGGTTACAGTAACCTCAAAGGTACCAGACCATGCAAGAAGTCCTCCTTGTATCTCATATTCACCAATATCATTATGATTAAATTCATATTCATCAAACAATAAAGGATTATTTAGAGTCCCATTCATCATTTTAGGATATTACTATCTGTTTTATTGATTGAGGCAAGATATTTCTACAAGGGAGGATAGTTTTTCTATGATTAGTTATAGGGGAAGAACTACAATGTATTGGATGTCTATTGACTTGTATTTACTATATTTTTAATAGATTCACAATATACTCAACAATTGCATATAATATTGTCTTTGTCTCTAATTAGTGATTATTTTGTCTTGATGATTTATCTTTTGTTTCTAGTTGAAATATGTTTCCACCTTTTTCATTTATGATACCACAGTGTTACTCTGATCATGAATGTATAGTACCTTTACTATACTATCATAGGACCTCAAAATTATTTTGAATCCTCTAAAATATGAGGATGCATGCTTGAGTCCGTGTTACACAACAGATTTGGGAACTATTTAGTTCTCCTGGATCTTGATGTTACAAAGTTGTGATAGTGATATTTTCTTTTTTTTCTTAGTGGTTTGGATCATAAAAAAATATCATAGTAATGATTTTATATTTGGTAATGAGTATGTGCATGTGACTAGCTAACCCATGTACATGAGAATTGAAAATTTCATGTGATGTGGTATTGTGTTATGGTTTATTAGTGTTAATTATTATTTGATTCAACCATTAGTTGATGAAAATGATATGTGAAGTTACTATTATTCTTACATTGGTGCCATTTTGATCTTTTCCTGGTATGACAAGGAAGCATCGATCATGCATCATTTTAGGCACCATATATGACTAATCTATCATGAAATTTTCCATTCCATGTATGATTCATTTTAAGAATGCATAATACTTTCCATATGTTCCTTAAATGATATATTTATTATCCGACTAAATTTTCTAATAGGTAAATGAGAAACACAATTAGTTACTTAATGTGCCTCCATAAACCTAATACTATATTCCTAAATAGACTGATTGTAAACACCTTATATAGTCAATTATGGATCTTTGAGTCATGTACCATTGGATTCCATATTTATATTTATAAAGCATATAATCCTTAATAAATTATAAATAATAATATATATAATTCAAAAATTTGATATTTCTTTTACATAAATAAATATGAATTTAAATTACTTTAAATTATATTAATAAATATTATTTATTAATTAGATATTTTAATTGAAACAAAAATGATTTTTCCAATATAAATTTTAATTGAAATTCTATACACTAAAACCCCATTCTTATACAAAAAACATGACCCTGAACCAACCTTATTAGTGGGAAGTATTTAATATGTTTTTCTTTCTTGTGATTTATATGTCACCAATACATGGATTGAGAATTTGGGATAGGATAATGGCTTTATATTTTTTTTTAAATCAGTTATGAAAGTCCTTGTGTGTCCATCCCCTCAATTAAAAAAGGAATCAGGTTCTAATACATTTTTCAAAAGCATTGATCCCAGTCTCCCTACCCAAAAACCATCTTAGAACCCTTACCCTTATTATAGAACTTCTGTTATAACACTAATAGAATCCCTAGAAGGCTTAGAGTGTAAGAAAAAGCAAGTCTTTAAAAAAAGTGTTAACGGGCATACTTAAATAGTTCATGTTTTTTTATTCTAACATATTAGATATATATTGTTTATAAAAAATAAAATAATTCTTCTAGTATCATAAATATAAAGAGATGGTATTATGATTTCATTACATCCATTTTATATATCATTTCTATTAAATAGGAAATAAAAGTGTCATTCTTGAGTATGTGTGTACTATAACCTCCTTGTAGTAATATGATTCATCCCCCATATCCCCCTAATATTGATTTATTTAGTAACTGATTTAATAAATACATATTATATATATTATATAACTATTATTATATAATGAAAATATATTTATTAATTTATTTTCATACTTTTTGTTAGAAAATGAAAATAGTGGTCATGTGTACCAATAGACTACAATCACAATGTATAGTGTAATAAATTTTCAACCCCTATATAATTTAGTTTTTCATCATGAGATGATGGTATTTATGTATTAGAAAATAATTCATTTTTTAAAAAAAATTAAAACTCATAATGAGTATTGAGAAATCCTAACAATATTAATAACATTTAGATACATTTATGAAATTTTAGGGGATGGTTGGTTGATAATTTTTGTTCTCAAATTCCTATATAAACAATTCTAGATTGTAATGATATATGTTTCCAGGTATGATATTCAATACTCCTAATAAAAATCCTTGAAATTTAAATATTTTTTATCTTTGATTCTTTTTTATTTTTTTTAATCAAAGTCATTATGAGACCAAATATAAAATGATTTCCTTAGTTTGTATAAAGATATTATCATAGTCTATGGATACCCTAGAGTATAGGAATGTATGGTTTCCCATAATTGATCTCAATCATATGACAATTTTAATAATGGATATTCAAGATCATAAATATGGAATTTTCATATTTTTTCATTATTCATTGTTCAATTCAATACATGTAGAAAATACTATGGATTTAGGTTTGATTATATTCTTATTTTGATTCACGTGGATAAATGTTATCCTCATAAAAACCTCTCAGTGGTATCTTATCCAACTTCATATCATCTAGATTGAATTTAAAATCTGTCCAGAAAACTATAAAAATATTTTCTGGAACCATGATTTGGCTCTAAGAAAAACACTAATTTGGATTATTTATTTTAAAGAACCATGTAATAAGCAATATAAGAATAAGTAAATTCTTTTTGTTTATTAGTTAGAACATGTAATGTACAAAATTTAATCTTTCATATTTAAATAAAAATTATTATATAATTCCATCATCTTTTTTTAATTGATTTATTTGGGTATCAATTGAAAATTATGAAAAATATAGAAATATTATATTATAATCAATTTCACTGTTGATATCCACTATAATACTATGATGAAATAACTGTTAAAATAAAATATTTCAAAATATTTCATGGATTCACAAAACGTTATTCAGAAATAGAAAGAACAAGTGAAATTGGTTTTTTATGAAATAACCAATGGCTAACCCATAATAGCCTGGAGAATGTATTTATTAATCTTATATGGACTTCCAAAAGGATTTCTATTTTTTTCAACAATTAGATCAAAATTATATGCACTATGTAACTATTAAATTTATTTTGATAATATTATAAAATTAAAATAGGTTTTCTTAAAAGTAGCAAAAAAATTCTCCAAAAACATCATGGTTATTCTATTCTAATTTTATCGTTTATTTAGACAAGAAAAAATAATTATATGAGGGTTTTATTGTTTTAAAGTGATTTTCAAGGTTTAATAATTTGAGTTATTATAAATTATAAAATAAGATAATAAATAAATATTTATTTTATTTTCTGAATTGTACATAAATAAAAAAATTAAAGTTTTTTATAAAGGATTAATTTTATTATATTATTTATGTAATTAATAATGATTTTTCGGATTCATTAGTAGATAGTTTAAATTAAATAAAAAAATGTGATGTTTATTTCATTGAAAATTAATTCATAAAATTTTAAATGTTATTTATTTGAACATAAAACCAATTCGATATGTATTTACAATTTCAAATTTGAAGGATTCATATTAAACACTTTTAATATTTAAGAAGATAATTTAACACTAGATGAATGTGAAATCTTCATGTTTTTACAATCATAAATTAAAATGTGTTTTTTCTAAATATATGAATTTTTCATAAATTATTTATCTCATGTCTAAATTTATTAATTATTAAATTTTTTATTCTCTTCAATAATTTATTATTCATGAATACAATAGTTTTATTATGAATTTTAATATATGATTTACATTAAAAGTTCTTAAGCTACTACTTTTTAAATTGTCAAAGTTGAAATTTTAAAGTTACACATGGTGTCTGGTAATTGATTTACTTTTATTGTACCATAAATTATACTTATAGTAATTTATGATCAAAATATAAGAAAATAATTATATTTTATGAATATTTGGTGTTAAAATAATAATGAAATAAAATATGTTTTGAGTAATATAACATGTGTATAGGGAATTTTTGTTGGGATCAATTCTAGTTTGAGGCATTTAACTTGTCTCAAATAGTGTGTGTTGGGTAATAGTCTCTCCACGTGTAATCATGTGGGAAATATTGTTTTCAATAGATTTTAAGCATTTACTTGTTAATATTTCATATATCTTATACATATGATGTATTTATATATATTTATTCAAACATATTTGGGTATTAATTCTGGTTATTAATATAAGAAATTAGTTTATTAAAGAGTTACACACGAAAATGGCTTGAGCATGTTGGTCTAGTCGAAGGAATTTCAATTCTGAAAACCAAATCATTAAAATCATGATTGCATTTAAATGTTATTTCATTAGAAAAGAATTTCATATTATATCCACTTTAAAATATTATGTTTTAGATTCATTTCTAAGAAAATACATGTTAATAATTCACTCGCATGGATTGCTTTGAAATATCCTATGTTTTGAAAGTATGTAATTAGGTGAACCTAAGAGTTATGTGCCTTATTTTTAGAATATTATTTGGGTTATACATAGTTTTAAACCCAGTTAGATAAGTTACTAGTGAAATATATTTGAGTTCATTCACATGATTGATTGGTTAAAGAGTCGATCATTTAACAACCTAATAGTCATTTGTGATATTAATATAAATATAAGCTACCAACAAAAAAATTGTGTGAGGGTAATTAAAACTATTACATTTTAAAAAAAGAGATATAGATATTTTCTTAATAATGGATATAATGTAATTAAATGCATGTAATCATTTTTTTGAGATAATATTTAATAAATGTATATATTAATTTAATATAAAACATGGTACACATATAATAAAAAAAATATTTTATAAATGGGGAACATCGTCATCAAATTTAATCTTGAGATCACTTATTCATAATAAAATATTTTTTGGAATTGGGAAACCATTTTCTGATGAACTGATTGTAAAAGTTGTATAATAATAAAATATAGATTCTTTCGAGAAGAAAAAATTGATTAATTTGTGGATTTAATTTCATCAAATGTGTAATGTATAAAGTAGATATTGTTTTATCTCATGTTCTCAATTGGATTGGGTGTGGAAATTACATGGTGATCATGATGGTTTCTATTGACATGTGATATTTCTGTGAGATTCATATGATAGCAATTGTATAAAATGATTCTTATAATAATAATGAGTTAAAAAAATATTTACCTCATATCATCAAATTTTTTAGGATAAATGAAAATTGTATATGGTTAATAAGAACAATTGTTATGTTAACAATTAAAAAATATAAAAGTTTATGGAATAGGAAGATGCTTGAATAGTCCAATTGTCACGACCATTCACTAAAAACAAAATAAGAATTCCAATATATGGGTAATAGTTTCATTTGAAATTTTTTACATGAATACAAAAAGGGGTATGAGAAAATATATGGAGCGTTTAAATCATTTATTCATGTAATATAAATTAATCCCTTAATTTTATAACTTTTATAGTAATAAATTATTTTTTATAGGTTTCATAAATATGAAAATAATTAAAATCAATTTAAGAATTGTTTAATCTTTATGTTTTCATTATATTAATAAATATATAAACTATTAAATTAGAGAATATAATTAAAAATAATATATCAAGATTAGTTCGATCTTGATAAATTTTTATATATATATAATATTACATTATAGAATAAGAGAATTTATTTTTCAACAAATATTTGTTATAAATAACTGATATTATACACATGGTTTGAGATTTATTTGTATCTATAACATATTTAAAAATAGAATAATCATTAAATATATTTCATTCATGATAAAAGATATTATCTATGATTTTGGATAAAATATGAAGGAATGAGATTCTACCACCTTTAGTAGAACATTTGAGATTTTTTATTTATAATATTTATCCAAAAACATTAAATCCCATATTTTATATAGGAATAATTGTTTTTTTTATATATAACAACTAAAGTAAATATGTTTTATTTAATTTCAAAAATATTTTTTGTGTGTTAGAATGGTATTATGTAGAGTTTATAGTTTATTAGAGTTTATTTGGAAAATATTTAGACATATATAAATTGATGTAAAAATATAAATGATTATTACTGTCAAAATTCAATGTGAATAAAGCTTAATATTGTAGAATTTTTAGGCTCTATTAGTAAATTTTAATATAAATAGTTACAATTATTATCTATAATTAATTAATACTAACTTTACATCCAAAAATAATTTTATTGAAAGTTAGTAATGAAAGTTATTAATGTGAATGTTTTTATTTAGTTATCAAAACTTATCTCATTGAAATTTATTATGAAATTGAGTCAATATGTGTATTATAAAATTAATAAATGTTATATATAGGGGAAATAAAATAGTAAAATTATATAATTGTATATTTTGATGTAAATGAGTTTTAATATTATGTTCAAAGAGTTGAATATTTATAATTTGACTCATAATTATCATTATTTATGGAAAAAATGTAATCATAGTAGTTATAAAATGAATTAGTTATTTAAAGTGTTTTTTAATATGGTCACATAGATAATTTTTATGAATTTTATATATATTTAATTAATTTAAGAAAACAATAAAAATACGTCCAACAAAACGCATATCTTTGTGGTATCTTATATGAGAAAAGATTATAGGAGAACTTTTGAATTGATTTTACGTGTCTGTAAATGATTTAATGAGTATAAAATGTGTCATGTTATAAAAAATGATATCTCTACATTATCATTTTTTCATGTTATGTGACTATATTATATTATGTTAAATGATAATTGACCTCACTAGTTGTGACTTTGATTTTTCACTAAAGGGTGATTTTGATAGGATTTTTTATGATGTGATGATGTATAATGGGTAAAATGGATAGAATTTTGAACATAGATACAACTTATTCCCATGGGGGATAAAAAAATTTGTATTAGATAACCCTCTAAGAATATAAAATAGAGGGTCGTAGAGTGTGTCATTAGTATGGTAAGGCCATTTATTTCAAATTAAATCCTTATAACTTTGGATTTATAGGTTATAAAAATGATAGAATTTATAAATTGGTTCAATATTTATATAAGCGCCATGGCTTTGAAAATATAGGGGTTTGGTGTATATTGTTTATAGTGTCATCAATTGGGGTTTGACCAATATGAGAATTTTCTTTTTGTAATACAACTGTGTAATCAAGTAAATAATTGAAATAGAATATGGAAATATATATTCATTCTTGGAAATGTAAAATATGATTTTATTATCTATATAGATAAGTGGAATGTGATATAAGAAACAAAATCTAAATGGTTGATAATACTAGTAAGAATATGGATTTTATATATTAAAGGATAGATTTTTATGAAATTAAAATTTAAGTGAGTAGTTATAATAGTTTAAGAATTCAAAAATTATTTATGGTATGAGTTTTAAGTCATGGGTGATATCTTGGGGGTTTGGGAAGAATATAGTGTGAAACATAGTTTTATACTATTGCATATGTTGTCTAGGCCTAGAGCTAGAATTTACATAAAATTTAATGTTATGAAGTTTTTTTTCATTCCTGGATTTAACCTAGAATGTATTGTGGAGGGTTTTAATGTTGGTAATTCATTAGGTTCCATCTTTTACCCATTCCCTTAAATCATTTATGATGAAACTTATGGGAATGTGGGGGTAGGAATCCAATGGCAACTTCATTCTTTTCTATTAGATGTTTGGAGGGTCTTTTATTGTGATTGATTCCACTTGGTATGTTATAGACATTGTAATCCATTGAATTTTGCAATACTCCTCAGATTATAAATATTCAATTAGTTATGCATTTTATCGTTTTGAGAATAATAAATGGTGAAATCAAACAAATCTTGAGGGATTCGTCCAAGGATGGAATGATCATGGATTGGCATTGTCATAGGATATACATTGATAATAAACCTATGTAGTAGATGGGACATCTGATTAAGGTACCTAATATATTTTATTTTCTCAATTACTCAATTTTAATTATATTAATTTTTTGTAGTGTTTTCTTATGATAATTCATTTTTCCTAGTTTTATGATGATAAACATATTAGGACTTCCCTGAATTATTTGTTGAGAAGCAACCTACACATTGACACCTAGTTAGTATTTCGAAATGTTTTTATTTAAAAATTTGATGTGAGGAACCTTTTCTTGATTTAAATAAGTATTATCCAAATTTAATAAATTAATCTTGATGTTTTTTTATGAGATAAGAACTTATAGAATTTGACGATAGTAAAATAGAATTGTGTGATGAGGATAATGCATTAAGGCTTTTCTTGGATTTTAGTTAACTCTTTTAAATATAGGTTGTCTAGAAAAACCATCTAATATATGTTTAATATTTATAATATTTTCAATAAGAGTGATCTCACTATAACTCCATGTGTGCGACCAATATAAATGTACAAACAACTATTTGATGAAATCTCTATTCCTAGACCACCTATAGTCCCTATCAGGTATGTTGGCATTAGGTCTATGACTTGAAGACACCTGAGGGTTGTGCTAACCCATAACAATTTGATGTAATTTAAACATAATGAACCTAGATCCCATTAATTGATTGATTTTTTTATGTTTTTTCTTTACAATGTTAGTGATTTGGCATGTGAAATTAGAATTTGGAATGACATGGTAAAATGGAAATTCTATTGAATGTGAATCATATAACATGAAATGATAAATTATAATTATAATGTATTGTGCATGTTATACATGTGAATTATGTTTTTAATGGAATGATAATTATTGATGTCTTTAATAGATACTTGAAAAAAAGGATTTTATGATTTATAATGATAATTGGTATTTTATGCCAGTAGAATAAATTGTTTTATAGTGGGTAATTTGATGAAATAACAAAAGTAACATGTAATGAAATTTTTAATATACATGAAGTGTTTCTATGTGTTATGTTGTGTTGGAATATTACATTTTTTCCCATCATTGTGTGGCAATACGTATTGGATTTTCATCATTATTATATATTTCTAATAGTGTTTCCCCAGGTTATGAAATAATGATAATGGGGTCTATCTCAACTATACATTTGGGCTAATAGTGTTTAGACTAGTTACGTTGTGATGCTTATAGGAGGCATACCAAGATCTGTGATAATTAATTATAGTTTATGACCTAGGAATAATGATTATCATTTTCCTGGTTTCACAACATTCTCAGAGACACCCCAACATCGATTCAATAATGGTTTTGCAACCCAATATTCACCCTGGATCTCGTGGATTGGGAGGGGTTTTTGGTAATATAAATTAATTTTAATACAGATTACAATATTTATTTTAATAATACATGCACTATATACTTATACCGGAATTTCTTAGGCACTTTTCGTGGTGTCTTATTTATTTTTACTCACTCCCTCTTTGAGAAACTGATTCACATGGGCACCTAAAAAGATCTTATATGTTTATTACACAAATATGATTATGGAAGAGTGCATATGATATAAATATTACGTGGGATGAATTCATTATGAATATCCATAATGGAATGTGTTATGTCATCAAGATATTGTAGAAATATATTGTTTTGTCTCATTTTTTTGGTATATACCAATGACCAGCCTAGTAGGTGTATTTCTTTTTGTGAATCATGGTTTTTAGGTCATTATTGTATTTTAAATAATTATATTGTATGTTTTAGTATTTTTACCTACTCTGATTATTTATTCATATTGTTGGTATTTGGTAATTCTATTTTATATTCTCCATTATGATATAGGGTGTATTGTCTCCCCATAGTACAACTTGAGACCACCAATGCTAGTTAGAAGTTATTGGTGTACGATTAAGTGCACATGAGGTTATGTGGGAAATCATTCTAACTAATGGTTATAGTGTGAGTCAGGTATGGATGTTATAATATTGTGTCATAGTCATTCTATTCTGTATCATTAACATTTGGGATATGATAGACCACATATATGGGAATGTTTAATATAATATATTGGATACAAGGCTGGTGAATAAAGGAATCTAGATCCAATGAAATTTCTAGGTTACTAGTACATGGTGATTATTTTCTAATTTGTGTTTTTACCATTGTATTTTATTTTTTTCCTTGAGTGAAATATTTGGTGTTTTGAAGTTTTTATTTATGATGGATATTTGTCTCTAGGCCCATTGTCAAGATATCAATGAATTTATTTTGAATCATATACTATAGTGGAAATAGGTGTCTTAGGGATAACAGAATACATGTAAGATTCACATGTTATAGGAATTTTAGGGTGTGATTAAACTAACGACATAAGAACATGTTGAGAAAATTACAACACCAACTCATACGATGTTTTTACATCTAAGTTCTTCGATTGGATTCAAATCTCTGAGACCAGCTAGTATATTTATTATATTTAATATAATATCACTTGAATCAATGGTTGGATGTTCAATGATGGGGATGATGATGACATGTTCCTTATTCCCATTTAGTGCAATTTCCTTAGTGGGTCAGTGTGGCACATTGTTCATAAGCTTTGGATAGCTTGTCGGTTGTGTTTTTTTTACGATTATCTTAAAGACAAATATAAATTTAATTTTTGTTTTATAGTATATGTTGAAATTTAATTTTAATTAACCAATACATGGGTTTTTGTTTCCCCTAGAACCGATCATTTGGGTGGATGATACCCATATATATCACTGACTAGTGATATGTGATCTTCTATGGAGATTTTTTGTATGTGGATGATGGAATAGGATGGGTTCCCTATGCTTAAGATTTGTTCGGGTATGTTAGTTTTATAACCTAATATGGGAGAGTGGTTTAGGCCACATGGGTTGCGACCTAGATGTGAGACATGACTTATAGGTCTATGTTGGTGACCTATAGGACCAAAGCATCGACTCATACCATGGTGGGTAATTTTTTTGTGGTGTCCCATTCGATGGGTTATCTAGATATTGTAGATGTATGACCTTCTGAATGGAAAAATATAGGTTCAAACTATTATTACTGTGAAATTCATTATCATGTCTCGGTTTATTTATAAGGGATGGTCCTTCGATTAATACGATTTTTTATGTCTACTTTAAATGGTCATGGTTGTTCATATGTATTACCATGTGGTTATGATGTTGTTCATTGAATAAATCAAGGTTGAAATTGGATTAGATATCCAAGGTTATATAGAGTTTGGATAAATTCCTTTATTTTGAGAATTGTGATCAGAGTGATTCATTATCATATTGTTGAAATTAACTCCTGAGAAATTTCGGGTTTTAAATATGAATGTCAAGGATGTCTCACTCCTAATGAGGAAAATGGTCTAGGAAGCATTGATAACTGCTTTAATGAGTTTTGGTTCCGTGTTCATATAATTAAAAAGTTAAGGTATTATGTATCAGATTTAGTGAGTAGTTGTATTGAGGCATGAGACCTGGTGTTTGTGTGGAAAAAATATGGAATCCAAATTATGGTGATTAATAATGTAGTTTTTTGATAAGTGAATGGGTGGTTTGGAAGTTATATAATATTTTTTTCAATGGAATAAGAATGATTTTTTGATAACCAGGGTAGGATCTTTTGGTTTTGGATTAGTGTAAGGTGCTTTTGGCATTATCATTTGAAATTTTTTCATCCATCTTCTATGATATCAAAATGTGTGGTGGTTTTAGTGCCTTTTTAATATGTAGATTCAAGCCTCTTATAATAGAGCTATGTGAATGTAATTAATTTTGGTTATGGGGTCCATCTTGGATCATGGTGGATTAACATTAAGGAGACATTTTCTGGTATGGATGAATAGGGCCTTCAAATGTGTATGGTATGTCCCTATAGTATGTGGTGACATCATGACTTGATGGGTTTGAAGTGGTAATCATATATAACAACTAAATTTAAACCTAGTCTAGATATGAATAAGTCTAATTTATTAACGTAATCGTTCTTAAGATGATATAGAATCTCTTATACTCAATGAAATCAAAATTTCATCTCTAGATTGAAGGAACGCCTCACCTGGGGTTGCACTTGAGTACTATTATACTATAATTGTTACGGTTCGAAGCCCATCATAGTCTAATAGTGTAATATCCTTGTTTTAGAAGGGTTATTGGATTTTTTTCATAAACTATTGGTCGAAAGAGATATGTTTTGAAATTGGTGATAAGTTAATCACATTTAATATGATTTCTAATAAACACTAGATTTGTGATTTATATTAGACATTGGATTGTGTTTTCATGTTGACATTGATCTTTTAATTTTTTTTGTGTGGACAATAGGTGATTCATGTTGTGACCCCATTTAGTGACATGTTTTGAGGAGTTATTGTGATTCAACTCTTTCTTCAAAGGGTGAATTCATAATTCTCTCACTGGTTTATGGGTTAAATAATGTGATAAATGATTTTCTGACTTGATTCATGGGGTGAGTCATGAAATGGAAAGCGGTGATGGTTATGTTTTGGGATAAAACTAAGGATTGATATGGAATATGAAACCATGGTTTAGGAAGGTCATTTTGGGTATGATATAAGTATTCCAAATTTTAGTTGAGGCCTTTTGAATAGAGTTCAGTGTATTCTTGTGTTGGGAATTATCAGTGTATAATCATCTATTTCTATAAAGAATCATATATGAGAGGATGTACAAAACATGGTGTGTTTTTTTCCATGTTCAAGTATGAGGAGAAAAAGACCATGTTGAGTGGGTCATGAGATCACTGATAATGTGTTTTGATAAGAGATATGAATAGTGGGGTGAATTATGGGTTACTAGTGATCCTAAAATGTTGGGATATATTGTGGTAAGCACAATGAACATTCAGATGACATTGATGATGAAATAGTGTTGTTTAAGAATATATTGGCCTCATTAAATGGCATCTATGGGTTTAGTGATGGTTTTAAGTGGTATCCTTAGATGTGATGAATACAGCCCCTCATGTTTGGAGTTTCAAATTAAAATGTCTTTCGTCATTGAAAAGTAGAATGTAGTCAATCTATATTGTATTTTCAATATTTTCTGATTATATTTTCTAAGATATTTCTCACTGAGGCTTATTAAAGATGATAAGTTTTATTATAGGAAGATTTTATGAACCATTTTTGGTAATGTTGGGAATTTTTTTAGGAATTTAAATATTCTCTATGATTGGAATGTTTTTTTATTAAGATATAAAAATAAGGTTTTTATTGTTCAGTTATTCCAAAATGATGATGTGGTATGCTGTTCACTTCTGAGGTGATGATTTGGAAGGTATGACAAGCCAACATGGTAGAGTTCGGGGCTCCAAGAGCGCATAAATTGGCTACATGTCACCATTAAAATTTTGAAGAGGGTATCCATGATGTGAGTAATATTTGTGGGCTACACTAGCTGGCATTATTATATGAAAACATTACATGGAGGAAAATCCCATGAAATCATGTAATAAAACATACTTTAAAAGTGTGACATATTCTAGCCAAGACAAATGATGGATTGTTCCATGAAATTTAACGATGTAAAATAATTTTTTACATATTAAAGGGATCCTAGATAGATTTGAAGAGGATTTAAATTGTGATAATTGATTTAAAATACTCTTTTTATATTCCCTTGATTCTCTTATATGGAAAGGGATGAGAATAGGGGTTTTGGATTCCTGGAGCCCCTTTGGTATAATAACTTCACTACTTTGAGCTTCGTTCATTATAATGGATTCCTATTGGCATGTTTTATACTTTGTGATACTTAGAATATTTTTTACCCTAAATGAAATATACATCCCCAATTGGTCATTTCCAGATTTTAATTGTGAAATTTGATGGTAAACTACATCAGTTCTTGAAAGTTATTTCCATGAATGGTGGGATGTGGTTCTATATTAAAAGAGGTTATCCTATTTTGATGAACAAATGTCATAGTAGGATGATCTGGTAAATATACATGATTGGGATTCTATTTCCAAGGTTTTAAATTTCACTAAATTAAATATATTTTTTCTGTGTTTCCACATGATAGGTATTTTTATCTAATTTATATTGAATGGTAATATAAACATTGCATGGATGATTGGTTGAGGATCTAGCTAGGAGGTGACATCAATAATGTATTTAGGCATGTTTTTATTTTTCTATTTAATGTTATGTTATTTTTTATAATTAAATTAAAAATAGTTTTTATATAAGTAATACTTATGTTTCATTGGGATGTGATAGGAACTAGAAGAATTTGAGGATTTCATAATGTTATTGGGTGATGTAGTCAACATTGATGGGGTTTTCCTAGCTTGAATTTAACTTTTTTAAGGTAGGTGGTTAATAAAAATTCTCTAACACTTGTTTCATATTTATAATTGGTGAAATAATTGTTATCATGAAATTACTCCATGAACATTACCAAATTAAATGGGAAATAAATTGTTTAATGATATCATCAATCCTATACCTCCCATTGACACCATCAGGTATGTTGACAATGGGACCAATACCTTAAAAAAATTCTGTTGTGAAAATCCACAACACATTGATGAAAATTTAAAATAATTAATCCAAAAATCCATGAATAATTGTAATTTTTTATATTTATTATTAAAAAATTGAGTTTATTATCATATGGAGTGATAATTTATCTTATCATGGTAAATTCCATTTTATATTTAATTTGAATAACAATGGTTTAAGGGTTTAATTATAATTTTAAATTCATAGGGCTAATAAATTGTATTGTTATTGGTATAACGGCTTGTGAATTTTTAATGGCTTTTATTTGTACTTCAAAAGAGGTATTATAATATTTATAATGATAATTGGTATTTTGGATTAGTAGAAAAATGGTTGGTAATTGGTTATTTGATGAAATAATCCATGTAGTAAATAATTACAAATTTAATATTGTTGATGTTTTCCTATCTATTTTGTTGCCTTGGATTATTAATTTATTATTTGTCCTGATTAAACTATAGTTCTTAAAGGGTTTGGCTCAGTTATGTTTTAAAGCATTTATTATTTTCCCGTTTTATGCTATAATTATTTTGGTGTTTGGATGACTTATGCTATATTGCATATAGGGGATTGAATGGTTATACTCTCACACTTATAGCTCTCAATCCCAGCTCTGTGATATTTGTTAATGGGACATACCCTATGAAATGTGGTTATGGTTGGCATGATTTCACAATATACTCAGAGACACTTTGTCCTCAAGCATATGTAGTGTTAGATAACCTGATATTCATCCTGTATAATGAGTATTTATAGGTTTTTTATTTTCTTTATTAATTTAAAAATTTATTTTCATATGTATCGTACTATTTCATCAAATTAACTGTAATACTAGATATTTTGAGACACAGATGGTGGTGGCCTACTATGTTTTACTCACCCCCTTATTGGACCACCATTTGAAATGTGTAACTGAGTAGATTTTGTATATTTATTAAAGTCAATTTCTTGGGGATCAAACATTGGGATAGTTTGGTTTAGTGTGATGAATGTAATGTGTACATGAAGCATGGAATGTTTTATAGATTAGAGATGTATTGGAGCCATGTTCTTTGAATTTTTTTATTCTGGTATGTACCTATGGAAGACAAAGTTGGAAGACCATTTATTGAATAGAATGGTTTTAGAGTCTTTCTTATATTTAATATACTCTTGATGGATGTATATTTATTTATGTCTTCTGTAATTATTTCCTATAGTGGATATTATTGTGTAATTTTATATTTTTTTCCCACACTGATATATGATTTAAATTCTTAATAAAATACCACATTAAACACCATCTACTAGACTGTAGCTTATGTTAAATGTGAAGTCATAACTAAGGGAATGTGTATAATTACCCTCAATATTGTTTTTAAGGTGAGGTAGTGTGTAATGTTACATGTTATGTGCTAATTTACTTAGATAATGTGGTGTGAAAAATTCATTGAGAGAGAACGTCTATACATAGTGAATTTAGAATGTTTGAATTCAAAATATGTGGTTGACATACTTCTCTTACAATGATAATTCAATGTGTTATCATGAGGTATTACATGATTATTAATAATTTTATTATATATAGATAGTGGACACAACTATATAAATTCATGTTTTATATAAATTTATCATATCAGATACTGCATAAACTGAATAAAAATTAATTCTTTCCTAGAGGATAATCATTGTATACTTTTATATGTTTTATTTTTTAATATTTGTCAATCCTATAATGTCATGTTACTTCACTCTTTGTGTTGGATTGAATGCATATCATCTTTCCAAAACATTGGGATCATCAATAAATGTTTTTATCGAATATTATGAAATTGTATTGGATGGTTTTTAAAAAAAATCAATACATATGATTTAACATGTGATATACATTATAAAAGGAGTTTTGGAAAATATCCAATAATATTTTTGGATATAGATTCCAGAGTTGCTTCATTTAATGTTATATAATTTGAATGTGTACTAATTATATGTGGAATTTTTTACAATTGGTAGATTAAAGGAATTGAGCACTAAAATTTCATAGGCCATAATATAATGGATATCCTTTATATGTAATGGATAACCGTGATATAGTGTATGTCATGGTCTATACATATGAGAATTAAGTCATTGATGAAAAAACTATATTTTTGTAGTTTTTCATGATATTATCACATTTTATAATACATGTAATAAACACATTCTTCTCCATTATTCATTCATACTCGACTAATCCAAATGTATTGGGTAATTATGTCCCATTAGTATCTGCAATTTTTAGTATAATTTTTTTACTACCATTCTCAATATATTATTGTGCATTCATATTTCTCTTTAGGTATAAAAAACATGGTCTTATCAAAGGTAGAGGTATTCAATGATCAATTGGGTTTGATCAGGAAATGATTATTGATATTGATAGGAAGGTGATTAGAAAAAAATGTGTTGATAATTACTGACATTGAAAAATCTTATGATAGGATGAACCAATATTTCAATATCAAAGAGTCCAGAATTTTTGTTTACATGGAGTGTGATAGTGGATTTTTCTTTAGGTGATTTTCATCTCCTTGGTTCTATATATATAGGTAAATATTTTCTTTCTTTAAATATATGAGATTTTTGAGACAAAAAGAAATTATATCCTGATGTCATTCCATTCTGGCCTAGGATTACCTCATTAGGAATACTAGAAAGGTTCTTGAAGATGGGTTGATTCATTATTTTAAAGGTATATATAGATTTTCTATTATTTAAAATATTTTATATGTGGAAAACATGTGGTTTTTTCAAAATTTTATTGCTAAATTCATAATTTCATGTTTATTCTCTATGATTACAGAAATAAGTCTGGCTAATGTGTTAAAACTAATAAAAGTTTCACTATTATCACCAAAAAGTGTCCATTAAGGAGGTCCAAGTTTATTCAAGATAACATTGTAATTGATAAATAGAGTTTCCCAACGGATTACCCAGGTTCCCCTATATCAATCTATAGGTTTAGATTTCACAATTTTGATAATATTTTGAAAATAATCTTTGTAGTGGTATTGATACAAAAAGGTATATTTCTATTCAATGAGTGGAGAATATTTTTGGTTAAAATTTTTATTTTTTCAATTCCCTATTCACATTTGGTCTGTGTGTAAACCTATCAATGCACTAATGAAGATCATTAAATTACATTTCATTTTTTTATGGGATTCACAACGATATGTTTATCATCATTGGTAATTATTTCAATTTTTAGAAAAGTCTTTCAAAGAGTTTAGGTGTATCAGTCTCAATGTTATTTAAGACAATTTATTGTTCTTGTGGGATAAATTGATTTGGGAGGTTATTTTATGGGACTACATCTGTTCATCTATTCTTAATAAGAATTTTGGGTAGTTTACACATGATTATGTTGATAATTGTGATGGATCTCATCTCTCGAGAAGTCTGAAGATGCTTTCCCACCATATCTTGAATTATTCTTATTAGTTTATCGAGGGAAGAGACATTCCATTCTAGAAACGCAAATGATCTAGAACATTTACAATCTTTATTTTTATTTCCTAGTTCAAGATATCAACATTAATTAGGCCAATACCCATCCTTAGTTTAGTGATGTGGTACTTAGTGACGAACAAAATGAGGTAATGAATAACATTTATTTTTATGAGGATCATGATCAGTGTTTTATCACTTATTATACATAAAAAAATATATCGATTCAATATATCATATTTTGGCCCATTCTATTTATATATATATATCATTGTACTATAGTATAGTGAAAATAATTATCTCCAAAATAAATCATCCTTATTTGGAGTGTATATAATAATGGTATATGAATGGATGATAATATTTAAACAATTAGTATTCCGCTAGAATCAAAATTCATGGTTTATTTAAATACTAATTTAGAATATAATACACATTTTATAAATAGTGAATGGGTTGTATATTTGTGGTTTCAGGTAGAAGGTCTTCCAATTTCAATTGGTATGGTGTGACCCATGTAGGATGTCCCTCAGGCTAGTTGGTATGTTCAAAACAGGGACTGTGTGATGGCCAAGGAGTTGTCTATTTTTATTATTGCTACTTGTTGGATCATATGGTATACCCAAAATACTATTTTCTCTCAGACTCTCTGCTGAATTATTCAATACACAATTTTTATGTTTATGGACACTCTTAACTCTCTGATTCATCATCACAAAGGAATAACATTACATTTTATGTTTAAACATGTCATCTCTCCAATTTAATTTACATGATCTAATTATCTTTAGTGAATGGGTGTTGGCTCTTTGGTGAGTTGGCATCCACCTGGTATGGGTATTATGCTTAATATTGAGGAATATTGTGTTTAAGGGATGATATGAGGTGGTGTTTTTTTCCATAATTCTTGTGGAATGGTCATCCTGTCTTTCTCACCATTTTTTCAGGAGGGAACTTCATTTGTGGATGATGCCCTGGAAATGATTAATGTAATGAAAATTTTGTATGTTTACTTATATCTTATTATCTAATGTGGAATATAACTCTGCCTTAATTTCCAATTCATTGAATGTTTATCTCGACTAGCATTGGAATATAATTTATCATATCATGTTGAGTATTTATTTACAGTATCCATTTAGGAAGGTTGTTCACACATGGCCTGATGGAAATATGTTGGTGGATATGTTTTCTTTTAAGATTATCCATGAAAAAATTCATGTCATGTTTTCCAATATTAAAACACTTAATCTTGGTGGTGCTATGATTTTAAATGGGTATTCCATTAGTATTCATCATTTTTTACCTCAAGGAACTATTTTTCTAATAATTCTTTTTATTATTATTAAATGTTTTCAATACTCAGTTAGTATTAAACAAGATGTTATGAATACCAAAAAAATAATTAACAAAGCTGTAACAATAATAGCATTACCAATATATTTTCATTACGTAAAACATGTTAAAATATCAAGAAATATTTTTGTAGTATTGTGTAGAGGAGGAATAGAATTATATGTAGCGTCGATCCTTTGTGCTGATTTATAAAAAATAAGTAATATATTATATAACACATGTGTACTTTTATTTAATATAATTGAATATCTCTAGAAAATTTATTTTGATGGGAAGTCTGAGACTCCTATTAAATCAAAAATTTGGATTTACCATAAGAACGACCTAACCGTTGTACATATTAGGTTAATGGTTTAAGAGAAGTTATGGCAGGAATAGTAAATAAATATATATATTTATTTCTTATTTAATAACTGGATCGAGAATGTTTATACTCTATTTAAATCTATTAATGGAAAACCATTGGGGTATCTTCATAACTATAGAGACCTAGTCCTCTCACACATGGATATTACATCTATCAAGATGAATATTCATTACATTACTATAACGCCCCGACCCCAGTTGCCCAGAGTCGGTGCATTACTTCGTAACATTGGCATGATCACAAGAAAGATCAAATCCCGAAAGACCGATTGGTTTAGTAGCCTTGGAAACACTAGATATAATCATAAAGTTTTACATTACATTTCAAAGTGAAAAACTACTACAACAACAAAGTCTTCATATCCACACTATTAACCCCTCATAATATCCCTGCAAGTCATTCATAATTTACTTCTTCACTTCCTGGGAAAAATAAAACATAGAAAAGGGGTGAGCTCAAATGCCCAGTAAGGATAACAATATAGCGGAACATTCATAATAAGCATAAACATTTAAGGCAATGAATTACTAAAACAAAAGCCTTTTAAAATTGAACTCCAACTTAGTATGGCAAAAGTAAAATGAAATGATGCCATTTACTTGTTCACATGGATATTCTACTAATCGAATATTCACATGCAATATCAATAACCACTTTCATAATGTTGGAATGCATAATGCTAAACGTTAATTTCTTTGTCTAGGCCTCATCCCAAGACCTAGGGGTTACTTCTAACCGGAAGCCAACCCGGAGTGCCTCTAATAACCGGACACCAACCCGGAGTGCCTCTAATAACCGGACACCAACCCGGAGTGCCTCTAATAACCGGACACCAACCCGGAGGGCATACTTTTACCAGTCCCTAACCTGGAGGGCTTACTTTAACCAGTCCCCAACCTGGAGGGCTTACTTTTACCAGTCCCCAACCTGGAGGGCTTACTTTTACCGGTCCCCAACCCGGAACATACTTGTTTAGCACATTCATCTGAAGAAAAGTTTGAAATATAACATAAACATTCAGATTAAAACTAGCATACGAAATGTCAATAATTTCACTATAAACTATGAATGGTATAAAAATAGCACATCCACAGTCAAACATATCACAAAACCTTCAATACAATATAGAAGTTTTGTATCATAATAAATCAACTTCAAATAATCTTAAAATCCATCAAAGGATGTTGACATAGATGAAATCAAAATTCTTTTTAAAGAAGTATCTCCTTTTATTTTGAAATCATTTAAGATCCATATAAAATAAAACATTTTCTTTGAAAATATTCTTATAAGCTTGTATGGAAAGCTTCGATGATTTTATAACGGCGGAAAATAACCGCACCCGCCGTATAAGTTAAAAAAAACATTCTTACCTCAATTCTGTCGAAAAGGTTAAAAAGGACATTGTTTTGAAAACGACGGAAAGATTACTTTATAAACCTCTTATAAAAAAAGTCAAACAAGGGTATAAATTACTTTAACCCATATTCTTGTAAATAGTAAAAATGTTTTGAAATACATTTTTAAGAAAACATGGATGTGGATGATAAAGAGATCCCAGTAGATTATTACGTATAAACAACCTCGGATAATGAAGAGATTGTGAAATAACCCTTACCAATTCGGTAACTTATGAAATATACAACCCATGAAAGAGGTATCATACAATGAATATGTAAATACACATAAATTAGAGTGTATTACACAAAGAATATAATTATGGGTAGTACATATACCACACAAAAGGTGATGGTGGCAATATGACATAAATCTCACGGAAATAAGGAGTGAGATGAAAACCCCTTACCTTGTACTTTTCCTTGGTTGGGGTAGGTTAACCTCCTGTATAATGGTGAAATAATTGTTATTAAATTATACAAGAATCATATATATTAATATGATATCATATATGATCTTTTAACATTGATTTGTTAATAATATCTTAGAATTATCGTCGTTTCGGGTGTTAACTTACTTGTTTTATTTTATATGTTTTGTTACGTAAGACATGTTTGTAAAGGATAGGTTGTATATTATTCATATCCAAAATGATATCAAGTCCTTAAACATCATTTTTAAATCATCAAATGATAATTATACTTGAATGGATACGATGGAGAATGAATCTCATCGCGTTCGTGGAGACGGTAGTCCGTACGTACACACGAGCGACAATATCATTCTTTTGATATTAAAATAATATATAAATGGATGGTATATCATATATACAGAATCATTAACATTTTATAATTATTATTTACATGAGTTACACATCATTATTATACCCATCCAAATAATAATATATTGAATAACAATTACACCACGACGTGGAGACGGTAAACCGTACGTACGCACGTATGGTGACATGTTATTCAAAGGGTGGATAGAATACTGAATATGATTGTACCATATTTATAATAACATCACAGTATATGTGAGATACTGGAGTTATTATTTTAGAATGGTAAGAACAAAGGAAGAAGAAGTGGAAGAAGAAATGAACTTTGAGAAGGGTGGTGAAATCATTACCTCTTCTTCGGGTTCTTCCTTTTGATTTGATCAAAAGGGCTCCTTAGGGTGGCTTTCTGATCAAACTAAGGCATCTAGGTTGTAGTGAGGGATGTTGGGAGAGTATTTGGGCAGAGTTTGGCCGAGCCAAAAGGCTTTGAAGGTGTGAAGAAATGAGAAGGAGGAGTGCCCTTTTATAAGAGGGGTGAGGGGAACCTTTGGAAAAGCTAGAAATATTAATTTATAATAAATTCATATTCGGTTTCCAAAGGCTCCATAGTTGACTATTCAAAGTATGAGGTGGGGATAGGTCGAAAACAACTCATCCAATAGAATTTAGACAGGTTTGGGTACTTATATTAACCTTATCTTTAAGTACTAACTCTAAGTTAATTAGTTTCACTTTTACAATGTCTCTTTGTATTTTTATATAATATGGTTAATAAACTTACTATATACATCCAAGCGACCCCCAAGTGGTTCATTAATAATTAACATATCATAATATAAGTCTCTTGGCCGAACCTTAGATTTTTAGGAATTTAATATCAATTAATAATATAATATTTGTTTTAAGAACTCTTTTATGTCAATGTTGACACTATTCAATAGTTGATTTTTGTGAAACTCATAACAGATTGATTACTTCGAAAAAAGTCTATTAAATCAATCCTAATATATCATATTATCCTAGAAAATTAGTTTAATTCATTAAAAGTTTCGTATTATATTTATTTGGGTATTTATAATATCAATTATTTTAATTTTTCACTATTATAGTAATTACTGCATCATCATTGTGTCATAAATTAAATAAATTATTAAATGTCTAAAAATTATAAATAAACTATCATTATGTAGGAAATCTTTTTATCTTTCTAATGAATATTTATAATCGAAAATCCAACATGTATAACCCTATGTAACAATTTTTGTTCTAAAAGATATATGCTTGTGTCATTTTTGTATTCATTTTAACTAAATTAAAATAAAGTGTCATTATCACTTACAAGTGGATCCATGAGGTCCCAAAATTGACACAAAGATGCCCATGGTCGACCATCTATCAACCAATAGGGTTAAGACACGTTTTTAGGGTAATTTAGTATTATTATAATATTATTTTTTTAACCCTTATTTACCGGATTTACCCTTAACCATGGTAAATAAAATATTTACCGCAGTAATTATTCAAAATGTCTAAAAATAAAAGTTACCTATTTACACAATTTGAACATCCTGATTCCAAATATGGAATCCATTTTCCTAAATTCAAGACACAGAAGTGGCAGAAATTAATTTAAAATTAATTCCCGCTGTCAAAACAAAAAGCGTGTTTTTAAGAGATAATAACTATCAAAAGATTGACACTTGTTTATGTTCGGTTTAATTGTAAAATTATGTCCAATGACCAACATTATATTAAATGGTAAAAATATATTCTAAATATACTTTAAAACTACTAAAATTCATAATTTATCACTATTAATTATTTTGATTAAAAAAGTTGTTTTTAATTAAAATTTAGTAATTTTCACTATTCATCAAAATATGAAAGTTATCCGAAAAGTACCAAAATTTCACCTTAGGCTAAATTCGATATTCCGAATCCAAAAATGAAGTCCATTTTGAAATATAAAATATATATATTTTCAAAAAGTAGGTATTACTATTTATAACGGCTAGTTTGATTGGTTATGGTGTGTTAGAACTCGGTGTTGCGTACAACACACGCTATCACATTATTCAAAGGGAAATGTACCGTGGAAGCTTGGGGTGTTTCATTTTAAATTTTTGATGTCCCCATTTAGTCAAAAAGTTTAAAATATTGTATTTAAAAAGGTTTCACTATTAGGAGTTGATAAAAGTGAAATACTGAAAATGAATCTGTTCTTGCATTATGACTAAGAAACTCATAATAGGGATTCTAAAATTATAAGGATTATATAAAGTTCAAAATGTAGTTAATACTATTCATGACCTCTTTTAATGGTGTGATTGAACTCGGTGTTGCATGTAGTGCAAGTTATTGAATTATTTTTAAGAAATAACACACTCTGAAATCCTGGGGTGTTACATTCTCCCCTCCTTCAATAAATTGCGTCCTCGCAATTTGAAATTGTTCTTCGAAAATAAAAGGTTGAAAGTAGAAAATATATTTGTGGGAAAACCCACATTGGAAATTGGGTTACTAAAATTTAGTCTTAATATGAGGAAAAGAGAAATTAAAGGGTCACCACCAAATTATGATCTCGATTAGGAGAACATTGGTGGCAATTAGAGACATATAATTGGAGGAAAAACGTAAATATTTATAGGTAGTGATTGAGGTCATCAATCAAAAACAAGTATAAAATTGAGGTCCTTAAACTCATCAATCCATGATGATTTGAAGTACCATCGGTTCAACAAAATATATGGTATTGGGAAAACACATTTTTGACATTTCAAAATATCTTAGTTGAAATCCCACATCGAAAAATGAATTAATGAGGCCTCTATTTAAAATAAAGAGTGGAAAGTATGAAGATTACCGAAAATAACACATACTAGGATTCCATGTAGGAAAATATGGATATGGAAGAGAAATCTAACCATCAATTATCTGATGGAGAGTGGTAGAGAACATGGCTATGAAAAGGCCAACAATCCCAAAGCCATAAATTTGTGATGATTTAAGGTACCATCTAGGACAACATTTTTGTTCTAAGTTTCTATTATTAATGTTGAGGAATTTATTTATGAGATTGGATAAGATAATAAGGAGATATACTTAGTTTATAATTAGAGTTTTATCCATTAATAAATTTCTACCAAAACTCATCATTCACTCGTAAAAAAAATTCTATTTATACTATTCATAGAGGGTTCCAAAATAAACAAATTTATAATTCATCTACCCGATCTTTTAAAAAAACTACTTTATTTAATCCAGGACATCTCGTGGGATAGTGGTAGGTGATACACCCTTGTCGCCCTTCGGTTGCGGGTTCAAGTCTCGCAGCCTTGCCGGACGCGACGGGTTGCCGCCCGACCTCCGGGTTGTCCTTTTATGGAAATCCAAAATAATCCATACTAGAACTATCCAAAATACTTCTGTCCAAACTCACAGTCCAACATTTATAAGGAAGGTAAACATAATATAGATCCTTTTTACCCCGTAATAGAATATGAATACCTTCATCATGTACTACCATATTCCTTATTGATTACATTCATGTTCCCTTATTCCATATAGAATGCTGGATATACTTCATTAATCCAAAAATGTTTTAAACCCCAACAATGATGGAATATACAAATCATTAATCTGCTTCAAGGTAGTCAATAAGATCCAATATAATTTATCCAAATCAATCATGTATTCTTCTAAAATCACCACCTCGGTATCTGAACCATATTATGGTTTATCTTTCTCTCAACCATATATTTTCCAAACATTTAACTTGCTACTGAGTCACTTTTCATTGTTCCACACCATCTCAAGTCCTTAATGAAATAGTACTGCAGTACAATCCTTACATACTCCATAATTATTATAACAAGTAAATTGTTGATACACACTCAATTGACATAATCAACATAAGAACTCTAATCATTCCTCTTCATCTGTGGTAGTATCATAACTTGATTATTATCCAATAACATCATTTGCGGCATAGTTTGATGACTGGGACATAGGTTCGCATAGTGTCCAAACTCCTTGCAAATGAAGCATTGTACATTTGAAACCATTTTCTTACCCTTGCAGTCACGTACTTTGTGCCCTTTTTCTCCACACTTATAACAAACTCCCATTCCTTTCAGGCAAGTTCCAGGGTGTTTCTTTCCACAGTTACCACATATGGGAAAATTCTTCTTTTCTCTCTTACTTTTATCCATCTTTCTCTCTTCCATCCTTTTCTTCTCTTGCTTCCCTTCAAAGCCATAGGACTCAGTAAACACTTTACTTATCTTATCAACACATGATATTATTTCTTCATATGATGATAATACATGGGAGACTATTTCTCTTATAAATTCTAGCTTAAGACCATGAAAGATACGATCCTTCCTTCTCTTTGGATCATGTGCATTTCTGGAGTTCTCATTCCTTCTACTGGGCACCATTTCTAAACAATGGCATACACTAGATCAGTTTATGAATCAAAATACATAATCCCATACTTATAAAACACTTAACATAAATTGAACTATTTATGGATATAATCCATAATCATAAGAATGTTTTCTTTGAGGAAGTATATACTCATAATCCCTTCAAAATGATTTGTAAAGAAAATGAGAGTTATCCTAAGCATATCCCCCGGGAGTGTCGTAACCAAGAGTGCAGCAAGGCCCGTTGTCGTGCACCAGTTCCCGTTCGAGTCTAGCTCAAAGCGGTGTTTTCGGGTTTTACCCCTAGGTACATCTGTGCCAGAGCCGCCTCTACCTGCTCGTATCCAGACAGGGATGTATTGCTCGGAAAACTCACAAAATC
Source organism: Viscum album (assembly GCA_963277665.1). Lineage (NCBI taxonomy): Eukaryota > Viridiplantae > Streptophyta > Magnoliopsida > Santalales > Viscaceae > Viscum > Viscum album. The sequence goes on from OY728155.1 coordinate 1,675,340,467, forward strand.
TCTACAATACCAAAATTCTAGGAAGTTCTTCTATACTAATCCTCAAAGTTAATCTTAGGTCTACGTTCTCTAATCAGAGTTTATCTAAATCTAGCTTCCAAGGTTTGTACTAAACTTCCTCTGATACCAACTGTAACGCCCCGACCCCAGTTGCCCAGAGTCGGTGCATTACTTCGTAACATTGGCATGATCACAAGATAGATCAAATCCCGAAAGACCGATTGGTTTAGTAGCCTTGGAAACACTAGATATAATCATAAAGTTTTACATTACATTTCAAAGTGAAAAACTACTACAACAACAAAGTCTTCATATCCACACTATTAACCCCTCATAATATCCCTGCAAGTCATTCATAATTTACTTCTTCACTTCCTGGGAAAAATAAAACATAGAAAAGGGGTGAGCTCAAATGCCCAGTAAGGATAACAATATATCGGAACATTCATAATAAGCATAAACATTTAAGGCAATGAATTACTAAAACAAAAGCCTTTTAAAATTGAACTCCAACTTAGTATGGCAAAAGTAAAATGAAATGATGCCATTTACTTGTTCACATGGATATTCTACTAATCGAATATTCACATGCAATATCAATAACCACTTTCATAATGTTGGAATGCATAATGCTAAACGTTAATTTCTTTGTCTAGGCCTCATCCCAAGACCTAGGGGTTACTTCTAACCGGAACCCAACCCGGAGTGCCTCTAATAACCGGACACCAACCCGGAGTGCCTCTAATAACCGGACACCAACCCGGAGTGCCTCTAATAACCGGACACCAACCCGGAGGGAATACTTTTACCAGTCCCTAACCTGGAGGGCTTACTTTAACCATTCCCCAACCTGGAGGGCTTACTTTTACCAGTCCCCAACCTGGAGGGCTTAATTTTACCGGTCCCCAACCCGGAACATACTTGTTTAGCACATTCATCTGAAGAAAAGTTTGAAATATAACATAAACATTCGGATTAAAACTAGCATACGAAATGTCAATAATTTCACTATAAACTATGAATGGTATAAAAATAGCACATCCACAGTCAAACATATCACAAAACCTTCAATACAATATAGAAGTTTTGTATCATAATAAATCAACTTCAAATAATCTTAAAATCCATCAAAGGATGTTGACATAGATGAAATCAAAATTCTTTTTAAAGAAGTATCTCCTTTTATTTTGAAATCATTTAAGATCCATATAAAATAAAACATTTTCTTTGAAAATATTCTTATAAGCTTGTATGGAAAGCTTCGATGATTTTATAACGGCGGAAAATAACCGCACCCACCGTATAAGTTAAAAAAAACATTCTTACCTCAATTCTGTCGAAAAGGTTAAAAAGGACATTGTTTTGAAAACGACGGAAAGATTCCTTTATAAACCTCTTATAAAAAAAGTCAAACAAGGGTATAAATTACTTTAACCCATATTCTTGTAAATAGTAAAAATGTTTTGAAATACATTTTTAAGAAAACATGGATGTGGATGATAAAGAGATCCCAGTAGATTATTACGTATAAACAACCTCGGATAATGAAGAGATTGTGAAATAACCCTTACCAATTCGGTAACTTATGAAATATACAACCCATGAAAGAGGTATCATACAATGAATATGTAAATACACATAAATTAGAGTGTATTACACAAAGAATATAATTATGGGTAGTACATATACCACACAAAAGGTGATGGTGGCAATATGACATAAATCTCACGGAAATAAGGAGTGAGATGAAAACCCCTTACCTTGTACTTTTCCTTGGTTGGGGTAGGTTAACCTCCTGTATAATGGTGAAATAATTGTTATTAAATTATACAAGAATCATATATATTAATATGATATCATATATGATCTTTTAACATTGATTTGTTAATAATATCTTAGAATTATCGTCGTTTCGGGTGTTAACTTACTTGTTTTATTTTATATGTTTTGTTACGTAAGACATGTTTGTAAAGGATAGGTTGTATATTATTCATATCCAAAATGATATCAAGTCCTTAAACATCATTTTTAAATCATCAAATGATAATTATACTTGAATGGATACGATGGAGAATGAATCTCATCGCGTTCGTGGAGACGGTAGTCCGTACGTACGCACGAGCGACAATATCATTCTTTTGATATTAAAATAATATATAAATGGATGGTATATCATATATACAGAATCATTAACATTTTATAATTATTATTTACATGAGTTACACATCATTATTATACCCATCCAAATAATAATATATTGAATAACAATTACACCACGACGTGGAGACGGTAAACCGTACGTACGCACGTATGGTGACATGTTATTCAAAGGGTGGATAGAATACTGAATATGATTGTACCATATTTATAATAACATCACAGTATATGTGAGATACTGGAGTTATTATTTTAGAATGGTAAGAACAAAGGAAGAAGAAGTGGAAGAAGAAATGAACTTTGAGAAGGGTGGTGAAATCATTACCTCTTCTTCGGGTTCTTCCTTTTGATTTGATCAAAAGGGCTCCTTAGGGTGGCTTTCTGATCAAACTAAGGCATCTAGGTTGTAGTGAGGGATGTTGGGAGAGTATTTGGGCAGAGTTTGGCCGATCCAAAAGGCTTTGAAGGTGTGAAGAAATGAGAAGGAGGAGTGCCCTTTTATAAGAGGGGTGAGGGGCACCTTTGGAAAAGCTAGAAATATTAATTTATAATAAATTCATATTCGGTTTCCAAAGGCTCCATAGTTTACTATTAAAAGTATGAGGTGGGGATAGGTCGAAAACAACTCATCCAATAGAATTTAGACAGGTTTGGGTACTTATATTAACCTTATCTTTAAGTATTAACTCTAAGTTAATTAGTTTCACTTTTACAATGTCTCTTTGTATTTTTATATAATATGGTTAATAAACTTACTATATACATCCAAGCGACCCCCAAGTGGTTCATTAATAATTAACATATCATAATATAAGTCTCTTGGCCGAACCTTAGATTTTTAGGAATTTAATATCAATTAATAATATAATATTTGTTTTAAGAACTCTTTTATGTCAATTTTGACACTATTCAATAGTTGATTTTTGTGAAACTCATAACAGATTGATTACTTCGAACAAAGTCAATTAAATCAATCTTAATATATCATATTATCCTAGAAAATTAGTTTAATTCATTAAAAGTTTCATATTATATTTATTTGGGTATTTATAATATCAATTATTTTAATTTTTCACTATTATAGTAATTACTGCATCATCATTGTGTCATAAATTAAATAAATTATTAAATGTCTAAAAATTATAAATAAACTATCATTATGTAGGAAATCTTTTTAGCTTTCTAATGAATATTTATAATCGAAAATCCAACATGTATAACCCTATTTAACAATTTTTGTTCTAAAAGATATATGCTTGTGTCTTTTTTGTATTCATTTTAACTAAATTAAAATAAAGTGTCATTATCACTTACAAGTGGATCCATGGGGTCCCAAAATTGACACAAAGATGCCCATGGTCGACCATCTATCAACCAATAGGGTTAAGACACGTTTTTAGGGTAATTTAGTATTATTATAATATTATTTTTTTAACCCTTATTTACCGGATTTACCCTTAACCATGGTAAATAAAATATTTACCGCAGTAATTATTCAAAATGTCTAAAAATAAAAGTTACCTATTTACACAATTTGAACATCCTGATTCCAAATATGGAATCCATTTTCCTAAATTCAAAACACAGAAGTGGCAGAAATTAATTTAAAATTAATTCCCGCTGTCAAAACAAAAAGCGTGTTTTTAAGAGATAATAACTATCAAAAGATTGACACTTGTTTATGTTCGGTTTAATTGTAAAATTATGTCCAATGACCAACATTATATTAAATGGTAAAAATATATTCTAAATATACTTTAAAACTACTAAAATTCATAATTTATCACTATTAATTATTTTGATTAAAAAAGTTGTTTTTAATTAAAATTTAGTAATTTTCACTATTCATCAAAATATGAAAGTTATCCGAAAAGTACCAAAATTTCACCTTAGGCTAAATTCGATATTCCGAATCCAAAAATGAAGTCCATTTTGAAATATAAAATATATATATTTTCAAAAAGTAGGTATTACTATTTATAACGGCTAGTTTGATTGGTTATGGTGTGTTAGAACTCGGTGTTGCGTACAACACACGCTATCACATTATTCAAAGGGAAACGTACCGTGGAAGCTTGGGGTGTTTCATTTTAAATTTTTGATGTCCCCATTTAGTCAAAAAGTTTAAAATATTTTATTTAAAAAGGTTTCACTATTAGAAGTTGATAAAAGTGAAATACTGAAAATGAATCTGTTCTTGCATTATGACTAAGAAACTCATAATAGGGATTCTAAAATTATAAGGATTATATAAAGTTCAAAATGTAGTTAATACTATTCATGACCTCTTTTAATGGTGTGATTGAACTCGGTGTTGCATGTAGTGCAAGTTATTGAATTATTTTTATGAAATAACACACTCTGAAATCCTGGGGTGTTACATTTACACAAACACATGCCCAAGTACATTGATAGTTGACTTCCTTTGGGAAACATGGAACAACATCTTATAAATTAATGAAATATTATAAATGTCTCCCCTAATGATCTCCTTGTTTATTACTCTTAAAAAACATTCCCTGCATAAAACCATTATTCATATCATGGGGAAAGGAAACATAATAATGGGAGAGTTACGATTCTCTATATGGGTAAATAAGGAAAATACGTAATCATAACACAAACCTATGGGTATGAGAACATGAGAATAACATTTGAATACCATAACCTACATATCAAATATCAAAATCATGAGTCATGGAATAAATATTAGTATTTCATAATACATGAATCGTAAGGTATTAAAAGAACAATTTCTATAAGACCATATCATTAATATAAGACATAAATGTGTTGAAAACACATAATAATAGAATCGTTGTGTCAATGTTGTTGACCGATAAATGCATAAGTATTTATTCATGGGATAACAACGGGTGTACCTACTTAAGTCTTGGGTTAATAACAAATGTACGCCTTTTACTGGATTTGACTAACCACCAATATAACCTCCATTTCAGGTGTAGGCTATCTACCCTTGATCCCTTTGTTTTTTTAAAACATATATCATAATTTAATGAATAAGAGGAAGATATAGGATTCCAAGATAACATAATGAAAAACATTAATTATGAGTTGTAATATCATAAAACATTAATCGTATCCGAACCCAGGAAAATAAATGGGACCCACCAAAAATTCATCATAACCGGTAGAAAAGATACAGGATTCAAAATAATTTCATCATAGCATAAAAAATTTAAAAAATAGTATTTATAATAAATTCACAATTTCATCTTTTCATAACTCATGGAATGATAATGGTTTTCATAAGTATCTTGACATTAAAATATAAACCATTCATAGAAAGGAAAATACCGGTCTTCTTGGATCATATCCCCAGTAAAGTATAAGTAACATCAAAACATGTCATCTTAGAAGTAAAATTATTTTGAAAAATTCATTGGAATATTTATTTAGTAAAATATTGTATAATATTCAAAAAACCATTTTAGAATTTAATTGATTTTTACAATCATTTTCTATGAAAAGAATATTTAATGACCATTTCGAAAAAATTACATAAGAAAATATACAATCCACATTATTTTTTTAAACATATTATTTAAAATTATATTTATTTATAAAATATCATTGAAAACATAAATAGTAATATTTAAATAAAACAATTTCCTTGATAAAATTCAATTATATTCATGTTGTACACATTAAAATAGATATTCCATTCACATTTTCAATAAATTCCAAATGTGCATTATTTTGAAAAAATGACGATTTCATTATAAACATTTTTCGAGAAGTAAAAAATGGATAAAAATATTCTTTTAATAAATCATTTTAACAATTATATACTTTTTTTAAAAACATATTTAGACAACATGGGTTTGGAAGATTAAATGGTTTCGACCAAAAATTTGATTTTTTTTGTAATCATGAGTACATAAAGAGCAGAAAATGAATGGAAAACATGTATTATCATTAAATAATAATAATATTAGAAAATTCATGTGATTATTTATCAAGTTATCATGCGATTTTATCATTGTAAACATAATCATAAATAATCCTGATAAATGGTGAGATTGTAACATTAAATCTATACATCATTGGTATCTTTTAAAGTTAATTCCCATGAATTAATTTCATAAAATGAAACATAAAATATCATGAGTATAAATAAATTCAGTATATAACATGTTAATGTGGTTTTATATATTTCTCATACAAGAATATAGCTTCATAATATAATCATATATCTCATACAAAGAAAATTAAGAGAAATGTCCATTATGTATTTGGTAATGTTTGAACTATAAACCCCATTAAAAAAAGATACTAAAATATATATGTAAATATAAATAAATTTAATAATCATATTAATAATGCACATTCATGATATATATATAACTAAAAAATAAACATGGGGTGAATATGACATATGTTTCATAGTAAAATAAATGTGCGATATAAATCCCTTTCATTAAGTCTCGACATAATTAGAGAAATTCAAGCATAATTTATAAAAAATATTATTTTATTATAAATATATAATAGAAATATTATTATATATATCACAAAAATATATTATGTACCTCTGTTTTTTTACCTGTTTGTTAAAAGTTCCATGTTAAAGTAATGTTTTGTATAATAACATCCCTATTTTTTTATATGTTTTTTTTTCTATTTTCGACCATCATAAATTGATCAATGTTCAATCAAATATATAATAATAATAATAATATATTTATCATATATGTAAGTAAATTATTCTTCTAAAATAAATCATAAATTATCATTTTGACAAATGATTTATGTTTTTGTTCATGGAGATAGTTTGTCGTACGTACACATGAGTGACGTTTCCATTTTTTAATGATAATTATTAAAAGTAGAACACTATTATTTTATAAATAAATAATGATAAGGTTATCATAAATAAAATATTATTTCATTAAATACACTTATACATATCATCCATTTGGTATGGTTATGAAAAGAGGGAGCCACATTGCTTCAAAAGGCTGTGCTCCACTTTTATAAGAATGACATTATCATCTTTAAGTGAGTGAAAAGGTGAAAAAAATATATATTATCTTTTTATACTAATAAATTATTAATTAATTTCATAATTATTTAATTTATAGAACATTTATTTATCCTTATTCTCTTCCATGTAAAGCATTTTTTGATAAATGGACCACCTATTTTTGCGAAGTGGTAGTCTGTTATCCACATCAATGACCATGTTGTACACTAAATATAATGGATAGTAATGAGTTTTATTTTATATAATTACTATTTATATATGATTATACTATAAATATAATTTATATATATTATATCTAAAAAATACCCAGCTATGGATTTGGTATTGGAATATTGAATTACATTGGTTCGAGAGGCGGTTTTCTAACATATAGACAAATGATGCTTTTGTAACCCATTCAATTAAAGTGATTATTTTTTAAGCAATTTCATTAATATAAAAACACATAATTATATCAGAAAAATGGGTTTTATTATTTCATCATGATTTAATAATAATTTAAGTGGATACAGGAAGAAATAATATGAAAATGTACATTGATGAATGTCACATATTCTTCTAGTAAAGTCCTTAGGATTTCACCAAAATACTTCCTATGTAGGATTTAATAAAAAAATAATAATAGAATTATAGTAGAGAAACATTAATGTAAATTTGGAATGTATTTTATAAACTAAAATGGTTTTATGGTGTGAATAAGATAGGTAAATGGATAGCCTTTTATAAGAGAGGTGGGTGGCCTAATACTAATTTGAGTAAAAGAAATAGGTATAACCACATTTTCCTCATGACACAAGACACCAATATAGATTATTCCAGATAATTTAAAAACACGGGGTCTAAATATTTCCATAATATTTTTTTACTTTTTGTGGGTTTAACCCTTATCTTTTGAGTTTAGCCACCAGGTAAACCCTATTCTTCCATAAATTCAGTAAACAATTTGTACTATTTTCACTATTAATTTTTGTAAAAAATCATGTTTACAATATTAGATAATATAATTTCATTTCTGAATAATTAATACATTTTTCCAAATTCAATTCACATATGTGGACAATGTTAATTTAAAATTTAACCTATAGACACGACAAGAAAGATGTTTTCAAAAAAAATCAAAGGTTTACACGAATTTCATATCTAAAATAATTAGAAAATTGATTAAAATGAACTAAATTGTATTATTATGTGAATAATTTTACAAATGATACTATAAAAAAATTAAAAACATTACTTATCTATATAAATAAATTAATCGAAAAAGATAGTTTTTATTAAAATTTAGTATTTGTCACTGTTAATCTGAGAAATAGAATTATTCAAAAAACAACAAAAAATAACCCTCAGATAATATTTATATGTTTATTTTTTAACATTTAATTTTTTTAAAATAAATTTCATATATGTGTAAAACATTAGTTCAAAAACTATCTTCGCAAAAAAAAGGTTACAAAACTAGTTTTAAAAAAAATAATGTTTTCCGGAATAAAATTTTATTTATTCTAATATCTTGAATAAAAAAACATAAGATGAATTTTAAATAGTTAATTTAATAAAAATTATTTAAATGTCACTAAAATTATTCACAAAAATTATTTGTTATATTTAGATATTTAAAATGATATTTTTCAAAAAAAAAAATTTAAAAAGAAGCTTTCCTTTGTTTCCATGTTGTTTTTTTATTTATAATTAATTTATCCCCATAGAATTAATTTTGTATACCAGTTTAAACCACATAATTTAATAATATAGTTAATACTATTTATACTCAATATTATATTTGATAGGTGATAAAATTTATGAGAATATTTTCATATTGTGTAACATTTTTTTAAACTTTGTGTGGTAAGTAACACATTATAAACTCATTATTGCATGTAATAGAAGATAAAATCATCAATTCCTATAAAAAATATAAATTTAGTGTTACCTGTAATAAAAAAGATAGAAATGATTAAATTCATTTGAGAATAAATATTTCACAAAATAATGGGGTGTTACATTATACCCACTTAAAATGAATTTCACCCTCGAAATTTTTGTTCATCATCAAATGTTTTAACATTTTAAAAATGATTCGTAGAATCCCACATAGTAAGAGTGAATAATAAAGCTTACATTAGAAGGGAAACATAGAAAAAAAACAATGACCTTATGTAACATATAAATATATTTCTATATAGTTAAAGAAAGGATTGAAGTGAAGATTTGTACATGGAAGAAAAATGTAAATAATTATAGAGAATTATATTGATCATTAATCACCAAAATGGGTGTGATGTATAATAGGTTAAATAACACAAAACATTGACACAAATATGAGTGAAAAAGAACATTTATATCATAAAAATGATGATAACGAGGTAATACTTTATTCCAAGATCATTTTAAAAAATTGGACAATTTTCACAAAATGATATACATTCTGGATTTAAATTTTTTTCATAAACACAATATCACCATATGGTTTTTCCATGATCAATTTCCATTTAATATGTTTATCTAATAAATTATTGTGAATTTTAATTTTATATAGCACTAATAGATCCTAATATCAATTAATATAATGATAATACACTTTATCTAGTAGTAGTAATTATGAAAAAATGTTTATCAAGGATATACAATATTAATAATTCATCATGTGGAAATGTAATGCATTAATCGCTAAAAACTCACCCCAGGTTCAACATAAACCACTTCGTAAATTGTTAACACTAGAACCCTTCCAAATTTTAATGTTCCTAAATAAGGTTACTAAATTACTCAAAATAAACTTATCATTAATATCAAATATATCATAATGTGTCCCTTTATTGTCACATACAAAACATGTGAATCTCGTCATCATATATTCTCTTGAAACAAGGTTATAACGAAATTACCCTAAAACCTTATTGAAACCATAAATTATTTCTTATTACATAAATAATTAAATATTATTGGATATATTACTCAAATCCATAAAATTCTAATCTCTACAAATGATTTCATAAACATCATTTTCAAATAAAAAATTAATCATTTCCCAGGAAATCAGGTATATAAAATTTAAATCATCCATATAAATCATCTCATTATCCCAATATCATTACCTCAACATTAAGACAATGAAACAGTTACCTTTATCATAATCATGTATTTTTTATGAAATGTAACCTTCCCCTTATATGAAATTTCAAGTACATCAATATCATTCAAAATATTATTGGAAATCCTTAACCGAAAACTTTTACTAAACAATCCTTATATATTTCATGATTCATGTAACATCATTTAACAATAACAATACAAAAAACCTTCAACCATACCACTTCCTTCTCACACCATAAACTATTCTTCACCATATTATTCATTAAAACTCTCTAAATTTAAATTTCATTTTTAGTTTCTACATCATCATTAATATAAAAACTACTAGTAAAAACATACAAATTTCCTTCATGCTCTTTCCTCTTATGAAATTTATTTTCATAATGATCATAATTTCTATATTTAGAATATTCATTCAGTGATGATAATTATTGTAGACCAATAATTGAAACCATTTCATTAATTGGACATTTCTATTTTCCTCAACAATTATCTGCTTTGTGTACTTTTCAAAACTCAATACATCTGATACATCCTTTTAGACGTTCACTTGGGTTATTCTTCTAACATTTTTATCATATAAAAACCAAATATTCTTTTCCCCATAAACTATAATGCCAATAATAACATTAAAATATATACTTATATTATTTAGTGAGTCTGAGAGTTGGTTAAGTTTCATTATTTTAATCATATTTCACGATCCCTGATTATGCCTAATCACAATATCCTTCACTCTAGTCATCATACCATTTGGATTCTCATATGAAAATTGGCCATCACATCCAATATTAACCAATTTCAATATAATTCACTCCATTTACTATAAGAAAAAAATCATCAGATGAGAAACACCAATATTAGTGTTAAGCTACATAATCTTTATAAAATAACTTATAGGATATATAAATCATGACATCATATCAATTATATATAAATGTTTAGGTTTGTCCATGGTAATTTATAGTCATTGTCTATTTAAATCCAATATGATTTTTTATATAGAGTTTTCAATTTTCCAAAGAATACCTCCAGGGAGTGTCAAACCAAGTTTCCTATAAGGCCTTGTGTCTTTCACTAGGTGAAGATTGAGTCAAACAAAATACACCCTTTTTAGATTTCTTACCCTTGCGTATTGCTTTCCCAAATATATATGAACTTGTATTGTCCAAACAGGGATTAAATAAATTGGAAACCACATACTCTATCATTTACAAAATTATAACATCATTTAAAATACTTTGACACATCCATAGTATTATACATAAACATGTCCTTAGTTATATAACTATGTTTTTATCATCTTATTTTATAACGGATAAATAAACTCATCATTTGATATAAACTATTTCAATCCAAGATTCTCATTCATGGGAAATATATCCCTTTATATGTATATTCAATATATTACACAACCACATGCCCATGTATAGTCATAGTTTAGTGAATTTGAAAAATTTAAACACAATATTCTTAATAGATGAATTATTTAAAATGTATCCCTTAAATATCTCCATGATAACACTCTTCAAAAAATATACCCTACAAAAAACATTCATCATAAAATAGGGAATGGAAACATAATCAAAGGTAAAATCAGATCAATAGTATGGGTAATCATGGGAGATATATAACCACAACAAGAATATTGGGTATGAGAATGTGAGAATTAAATTTTAAAACCATTCCCTGAATAACAATGATAATAATCTTGAGTAATTTATTAAATAATGGTAGTTAATATAAGAAAATCAAAAGGAAATTAATGGAAATGATCCATGATAAAATAACATTATAATAATATCGATATGTGTGGAAAACACATTATAATAGAACCCTTATGTCATGGATATTGAAAAAGACAATCATAACTTGTTAGGAATATGATAAACATCTATATAACACCATCGGGTATGTAATAAACACTATTGTACCCTATTTTTTATTAATTATCTAACCACCCACATACCCTCATTTTCGGAATTTGGATAACCAATCGTGTAACCATTTATCATTTTTTTACCATTACCAAATGATTTGTTGTGATATTTAGGTACCAACTATAACATAATTAAAATCATATATACATTTTCCTAATGATCATAATATATTCATCGTATCATAACCCATGATAATAAATGGTTTTATTATAATAAAATGATATAATGTGGAAATTAATTAGGTTTTATAATATTTTCATCATAACTTAAGCCATATAAAATAAGAAGGTTTCACAATCCATTTATAATGTCATCAGAAGAAAACCCCTATAAATGGAATGTGTTTCATACAAAGCATAACATCAAAACATAAACTATTCAGAGAAAGTATAATAATGGTTTCCATGGATCATATCTCTAGTAAAGTATAAGTAATATCAAAGGATGTAATCTTATATGAAAAATGATTTTTATAAAAAACATATAATATTAATTAGTGAAATCAACATTTCCACTTGAAAATTATTTTTAAAACCGAAATAATTATCAAAATCATTATCCTTCAAAATATGAATTAAAGACCATTTTCAATCATCCCATGATGAAAATATAATTCCCAATAAAAAAATAGTAATTCATATAAAATTAAATCTGTTATTTTAAATATATGCATGAAAAATTATAATTGAATATTTTACTCAAATAATGTTTATGAATGTGGAATGTAATTTCCATGTTTTACACATTAAAACAAATAATCCTTTCACGTTATTAGTAAAAGTCAAATAGGAATTGTGACATAAATGACATCAATATTACATTCAAAAAAAATTATAATAGTTAATAGTAGAATAAAATTTCTCAATTAAATTCTTTGAAATAGTATAAAAACATCTTTGAAAATATATTTATAAGACATAGTTTAGGAAGAAAATGTTTTATTAACCAAAAAAATGAAATTTTATCAAAAAAATATAATTGAACCCTTGAGTACATAAATAGATAATTATAATTGGAAAACATATATTCTGATAAAATAACCATATGAGAAGAAAATATTTTATTTTCCTCACATATGGATCATAATATTATATCATTGAAAAAATAATCATTAACAATATCGTTAAATAATTAGATTACAACATAAAATATTTATAATTATGGTGACTTTGAAACACAAGACCCATGATGGAATAACATGAAATAAAAAAATGTCATGATAAAAATTAATTTCATGATATAAAATATAAAACGGGTTATATTTAAACCCCATAGAATATGATAGCTGGATGACATAATCATATGTCTCAAAGAAATAAAATTGCGACAAAAATACATTACCAATTTTGAATATTTAGAACCATTAACCCAAAGAAAGAGATAACATAAAATTAGTATCTAAATAAAAAAAATATTATATATTATTCATAATATAAATTCATATATTTTATATACACCGCTTAAAATAAACATATTGAGAATATAACATGTGTCTCATAGATTAATAGTAGTGAAATAGTAATCTTTTACCTTAAGATTATTCTTCCTTCGTAGATGTTTTAACCTCCTATATAATTAATAGATGTTTATTAAGTAACCATAATTATATATATCATAACATATATGACATTCTTGTGTCTTTTTATAACCTATTCATTAATAATGGCATCTTAAAGTCACGTTTCTTGTAATAACCACTATATTTTCCATATATGATTTAATTTATTATTTTCAGACCACATACATTTATCATGATTCCTTCATCTATATAATAATAATACATAAATAATTATCATATTTAAAAATTGATCAGAAAATTATTACTATTAGTGGTTTATTATTTAGATAAATGAAGAATTTTACATTCATGGAGATGGTAGGTCGTATGTATGCTTGAGTATCATTTCCATTTTTCAATGATAGTTATAGAAAATAGGTAAGAGATATTAACAATTACATAATTAAAATAATATATAAAATAATATATTATTTATTTTAAAATAATTATACATATCATCCTTGTGGTGTGGTTGTGAAAAATGGAGTCAGGTCACTTTGTTAAGGAGGTAGTCAAAACTTACAGAAATGAAGTTATCATCATTCAAGGAGTTAAAAGTTTCAAAAGAAAATTATATATTATCTTTTACGAATTATTAATATTTAATGAATATCATAATTATTCAGTTTATATCAAATATATTTATCTTTGACATCTTTCATTGTAATGTGTTTTTGATAAATGAATCTCAACGCTTTATTAGGTTGTATTCTTACAAAAAGATGACCGACATTGTTGTATCCTATATAGAATGAAAATTAAACATTTATATTATATAAAATTCCTGAATATGAATAATTATGTTTTAAATATAATATATATTATTTATATAAATCATAATACCCAACATATATGGTGATAATGAAAAAACGAAGGATATCCGTTTGTGAGGCGATAGTCATCTGTACATAGAAATAATGAATTCATAACCCATTTAATGGAAGTGGATATTGTTATAGACAATTAACATAAAAATATAATTTTATAGGATTTATTTGTTTTATTATATCATTATTTTTAATAATAATTACTTTTTGTGACAGATGAAATAGAATAAAAATTCATGATATATAACATTACCTCATCTTTGAGTATCCTCCATAGGTTTTCACCAAAATCCTTCATAGGTTGGATTTTTTCACAAACTAAGGATTTTTTTCATGATATTAAAGAAGTTTTTATTTTATTTGTTTAGGTGTTATTTTATATAAAGGGTTCGATTATGTGAATATTATAGGATTGTAAGATGCCCATTATAGGTTAGGAATGTGTGAAACTTTTTATTTTTAGTGAAGAAACATGATTACATACGTATTTCTCATGAAAAAAGGCACAAAAATGGACAATTATTGAAATTTAGAAAATCTAGGATCTAAATGTTTTCATAAATTTGTTATTTTAAAGATTTTTGCTATTTTTAATTATTATCATTTTTGTTTAATCTCTCGGTAAAACAAATTTTTCCTTAACTATGATGAAATAATTTTCTTATTTATGATACATTTTGGTTAAAAATTATGTTGAAATTAATATATAATATAAATAATTGTGAGAACAAGTATAGAATCAATTTTTCCACATTCCATTAACAAATTTATAATGTTTTAATTTAAAATTAATCCTGCATATACAATGAGAAAGTAGGGGTTTAAAGAGAAAATGTTCTAACTTTTACAATGTTTTATAAAAAAAATCAATATGAAATTGATTAAAATGACATAGATTAAATTAATGTATTTAAAATTTTACTATTTTTACATTAAAAAAATTTTAAAAAAAAATTTTACTTTGCTACTAAATTACAATAAAATGTATTTTTCAATTATAATGTATTTTTTCTTCACTTTTCATCAATGAAATGAAATTTGTAGAAAAATCCAAAACATTCTCCCTATGATATATTGATATTATGATTTCTAAAATTATTATTTTTTAAATAATTTTTATAAAGGTGGATAAAATATTTTAAAAAAAAAGAACAGCAAAAAACAATTAAACTAGTATTTTTACGAGTAAAATTTGATTTATTATTATCTCTTATCTTGAAAATATATAAGATAAATATTAAATAATGGATTTAAGATGATATATATTTATTTTATCAAAATCATTTCCAAAAATTATATATTTAATTTATTGCTGTATAACACATATTTTTCATAAAAATAGTTTTTCAAATATAATTATACTTCATTTACAAATAGAAATCTATATTAATTTCCAATTAATTTGTCACCAATGTATTAATTATTAGTGCACATATTAACCATACATTTACAAAATTTTGTAAAACATATTTATATCATCCATTACAATAACTAGGTGTTAACTATTATAATAATATTTCAATAGTTTTTACTATTTTTCTTGTACTCAGTTTTGCGTGTAAAGAATGATCAATATTAGTTTATGTGAAATGCAAGGTAAGATAACTATTTCATTTAACACAAGATAAGATCAATGAAATGTGTAAAAAAATATTGAAAATATTAAATTTATTTCAAGAAAAAATATTTCACAAAATCTTCATGTGTTAGAATAATCCTAATGATTTGAGAGAAATCGTTGGGGAGTTATTTGATGAACATCAATAAGAACATGGCCTGATGGTCATGGTTTAAGGTGTTCATCTTTAGAAATAGAGTTTAGGGATCACAAGAATGTAAAATGTTTCAAATAATTCTTCATTATAAATTAATCCAACCTCATGGTTGGATGTTTTTTTAATGGATATAATCATGGTTTTTTAACCCATTCCTGACATGAATTATTCTTTTTAACAAATTGATTTTTATATAGATCAATTATTTAGGTGTGTTTTTTTATCATCCTATATTTAAGAATTAAAATTTTTATCATTTTGATTATCTATTATGATTGCGTATTTCTTCATCAATGAATGAAATCCAACATGAACAATGGACAATGTTCCATACCCACTATGATGGTTCCTCATTTTGTACAAATTTTTTACATTATCATCATGTGTATGTTATTGGGATAATTTTTTGAAAATACCTAGAAACCCAATAATTTCATAATTGATATTTGGCACAAATGATCAATTCTAGGATTTTGAATTTTGGATCGAGAGCATGATTTATGTAATGATCAATATATAGTGATAATGATGGGAGATTGATGAGTGGAATAAATGTTTTTTTTTCATAGTTTCGATAAATGTAGGTGTGGTGTAATTAGAATATTTGACTAAGTGATTGGGTGAATTTTATGAAACCACTAGTGATGATTCATATTTTTTCAACATTATTTCTAATTTCCATGGTGGATTTTGTGGTTTGTTCTTAGATGGTGAGGGTATGGGCGTAGATACATTTGATATTTAGGTGTTTCTACAAAATCATAACATACATAGTTTTTAAATCAGAATAACATAATTCATACACTCCCATTTTTTAGACTATATAGTTTATTAAAAGATTAAAATATCACATTCCATGTGTCAATACCAAAAATCATGTGACTTAGTGCTGGTGGCTCAACGAATACCCCACGGGTACGTGATCATGGGCTTGACCAGGTACACATTAATGGCTGGAGTACTTGTACATATCTACAGTACCTGGACATGTACATAGTACACAATAATGATTAATGTACATGGGTATAACCAATTTAAATGCTCTTGATCCAAATTAAAATGGATTCCAGATACAACACATGCCTAGTGCAGAACCGTCTCTTAAATGTGTTTTACCCAAGAGGAAATCTTGTGTATTTGGAGAATGAAAATCCATGTGAGATGGTAGGGTAGAGGATGTACTAAACCTAGAGACACATACTGTATACCCTCTAAGACACACCATGTCTTCATCCAAGGGAAATATGGTTTGTTTTTTCTCCTCTTACAAAATGTGTTTTGAAATTGGGTGAGTTTCTTCAAACATATTTGTAGACTTAGTTCCATTAGTCCATCCCAACGTGGGTATAATGATGCATCTCATCCTAAGAATTGAATGTTTAGTTATCTATAGAAGTTACTCTTTGATGGATTCATGTATACACTATATAACAAGTGTGTGATCCTATATTAATACTCCACAAGTTGTTTTAGGATTCCCATTACCATCTTCTCATGTTTTTATGCTCATCCTATAGATTTTATGCTCTGTAGGGTGTTGAATCATCCTCAAGCCACATATTTGATCCCTTTTCAATGAATCATAATTATTTATCTTCAAAAAAGGGGTTTATTGATTGAGTGTGTATATTAGATGAGTCCTCTCAATTTTACTAGAGATTATCCATAGAAATACCTGACATTTATGTCTTAATAGAAGAGTTACATCAGTATAGAATGACCTGATGAGTGGTTTCTCTTTGTTTTTATAATGTATAGACTCTAATATTAGTGACCCAACCCTTAATATCCTATAGCTGGTGTCTAATACCATTACATTGGCATAATTTTGGGGATTAAAATCCAGAATGATCAAACAGTTTAGTATTCATTGTAAACCGAATACATACATGAGAAAATAATACTCTAATTATAAAATATTTTTTCCTAAATAACATTGAGGACAATATATTTACTCCATATATAATATCATTCCATATTTTTCTTAATAAACTTATTATATTTTTTTTAAATGAAAAATAATAAGAGTGAGATCAAATTATTATTAATGGTAAATTATAACAAAATAAATAATGACTCAATAAGAATAAATCAACATGTCATGGTAATTAACTTAACAAAGAAGCCAAGTAATCATTATGATAAAAAATAAGAAAATAAACAACAAGTGTATGTAAATAAAAACCCATTCCATTAAAATAACTAGATAAGGTAAAATAATATGTCAAGGTGGGAAGATGAAACACATTAAATTTAATTGATGAAATCATAAGGAAAAGAATCCATAAATCTGTAGACATAAAATACCTTGGATAAATAATAGAAAAATCTTATTTGAGGAAAATTCTTAATTATTGATGTCATGTTTCTTAGGTACATGGGACTCTTAAATCCATAACCATTCGAAATAAATTTTATATTATTGTGTGGAAAAACATTTAATGTTTTCAACTAATTAATCTCATGATACTAATGATGCATCATGTGTATTTCTAGAATTGGACCTCACCATTATCATACCTATCCAAAAGATTCATCACCTATAGAATAATAGATTTAAAAATATGCCTTATCAAATTCATGTATGGAGTAGAAGATTGAGTTTTTTCCATATTTCCCCAAATAATAAATTATGATTCAAAAAAATTGTGTATGAAAAATGGAAAATAGTTTAGAAAATGAACATATCCATGGTAAATGATATGGAATATTAATGGAAATTTAATGTTCAATGACATAGGAAATTAAATATATCTAGGGGACTAACAATGTTATTGAAGAAGTGAATTTGATAACTATGCTAACCCAAATAAATCATAAATCATATTGATAATGAACTAGGTTAATATAAATACAACATATTTCAAGTGGAGTGAGAATATAGGATCGAAGTTGTTGATGAATAGAAATACTATAAAAATATAATTTAAAAACGTTCTTCAGGAAAAAAAAATATATTTTTTCAAAAACCAATAAAAAACTATTCTTTGAAAATCACATAAGAAAAAACAATATTTATAAAGTAAAATTTTAGAAATCCAAATGAAGATTCAAATAAATTATTGTTTGTAAAACATTACCTAAAAAATGAGTAAAAAACATTCCCTTTACATGTTAAAGAGGTTAAAAAATACCTTGTTCGGAAGGAGATATGAAGGCTCCTTTGAAACATTGGAAAAATAGAAAAATGGTAAAAATTTATTTAATAAATCATATTAAAAAATGTAAAATATAATGAAATCCATTTTATAAAAATGGATCTTTGAATGAAATTAAGTTCATAGACTAAAGGAAGAAATGAAGTTTTGTTTTCTTGAAAATATTTTATGAAACATTCGATTTACCAAGGAGTAAAAAAATTGTACTATTGTGTGAAAAAGTTTATTAATAACATAAAGAGAATAAAGTTAATGTTTTTATTAGGAAATGATTAAATAATGGTATATGATTTAAATTCATGTTTAAACCATCTATAAAAAAAATGAGATATTAAAGTAAACCCTTCAAAAGATTATAACATTAAGGTGAAAATCAATAAATGAGTAGATTATGTGTATTAACTGTAAATACACAAATATAATAAGAAATAAATAAATAGATAGTAATATTAATTATATAAATAATAATATAATATTAATGATAATGAGGACATAATATAACTACATAATAATATATTGGGATATGAAATTATTTTCCACTTGGTAATTTTTAACTCAAATCCCCTTAAATGAAATAACTAAAATTAAAACTCAAAATATCATGAATAATAAATGAATCATGATATTATATGTAAAATTAGAAGTATTTAGACCTTATATAAGAAATCTGGGTGACAACAATAATGTGAATATTTCAAGATAATTTTATCAATCACAAAATGATGTTAGATTTCAAAGATAATCATTAAAAACATTCTTAATGAGAATAATATGTAAACATTCCAATGTGTCAAATAACACTTTGAATCATTTGAATAATAATATCCATGAGGTAATAAAATTAAATTAAAAATATAATATCATCATAATAAGTTATTTCATGATATAACATTTCAAAGGGAAATATAGTCACTGTAAAAAAGGAACTTGGTGTATAACATTGAATACATTTTAAATGAATGTAAATCGAGACAAGATTCGTTAATTTGCATCTGAATTGTCTATTATTTCATTATATTCCTAAATAAAAATATTATATAAATTATTTAATATCTTCATAACCTTCTTCATTTTTATAATTAATTTTATTTAAATTATAACTGTGATGTATACAACAACTTAAATAATTATGTCTACCTTCCTTTTTTTGAACAAATTAGGTTTGTGTCTCAAAAATAGCTTTGGTTGGTCAATAATGGTCAATGGGGTCATTATATAAAATCTCCATAATAATAATAATTACATAATTATAATATATATTGACAAATTATACTTCTAAAAACAATAATAAAATATGGGTATAAAAAATGAATCATCAATACAATCATAGAGATGGTAGGTCTTACGTTACCATGAGAACATTCACATTTTTCAATGATCATTTTTGAAAGAAGGAAATACAAATTATATCATTCCATAATGATAATTATATAATAAATTCAATGTTATTTAATTATGTAAACTTATATATATATATATATATATATATCGTGATGTAAATCACATCTGGTCGAGGAGGCAATAGTCCACATGTCCACAAACAACATGATCACTTTTTATGTGTGTGAAAGTGTAATAAAGAAAATTTTGTCAATTATATTTATAATGATTTAATTATTTCATTAATATCATATAAATGTTTTCTATTTCATATATTTTTAATTAAAATCATCTTTTTTGAATTCCATGTATAATGTGAATGAATCACATCACTTTTACGAGGTGATTGTCCAAAAGTCATCAAAAGATGTTATTATATTCCCATTAAATGTAGTAAATTAAAATAATTGGTAGAAAATATTAAATAATATTAAATAAATAATAAATATAATTTTTAACATATATAAACAAATTTTACATCATAATTCTAAATCATTTATGGTGGTAAATAAAAATGAAAAATCATCATTTCGTGAGATTGTAGTTGGTCAAACACATATGTATTATTTTATTTACCCATTAAATGGAAGTGTTTGTGAGTGTAGGTTTTAAACATATAATAAAAACATCCAATTATTTTTAATTTAATGTTTTTGTTATATATTAATGTAATAATAAGATTTTAGGGGAAAGATAAGGGAAAAAATTAAATAGCTTAAGGAAAGATGTTATCTCTTAATAGGGTAACATCTTTTTAGTTTGAACAAAAGGAAATACTTGGATTTCATCCTTTTAAAATAGATGATTCTATGATGGGTGGATATATGATCTTGATATATTTTGGTGGAGCATGGTAGATCTAAACAGTCTTGAGATTTGTGGGGAAGTGGGAGGATATGACTCATTTTTATGGTGGAGGGGGAGTGACACTCTTGAAAATTTTGAAGACCAGCATTCCAATAACATTTTTTAGATTTAATGTGGAAAAATAATTGTAAAAAATAAATAAAAATTATTATAGGCTCTATATATGGCCGTAAAATGTATGTTTTACAACTGTATAGTTCGTTTTTTCTCTTATGTTTAAGGTTTAGCCCCTAGTTAAGCATAATTTCAACTTTACTGTTTTAAATAATTTTAATTATATTCAATAAACATTATCAAAAAACAAATTAATCCTTATTATACATTATATATTATTTTTCTTACAAATATTGTATCAATTTTCCAATTTAAAATCACAGAAATCATTAAAATTAATTTAAATATAATCCTGTTGATGGGATGATAATGCAGTTTTTGAAAGTAAAAGTGTCCAAAGGATTGAAATGTTTTTATTCCCACATTCATAGTTATTTTTATACAATGTCAAAAATTAGATTAATATATAAAAATATGATCCAAATTGATTTTATAAAAAAATTAAAAAATAATTTTACCAAATAAATAAATTATTTTAAAATGGTGTTTTGTGTTTAAATTATGTATTTGTCTTTATTCATTAGAAGATGAATCTTTAATTAAAAATACATAATATTCACCATAACCTAAATATGATGTCTATATTTTAATTATTATGTTATTTTTGACATATATAGTCAATAGAAGTTCCAAAAATTTGTTTTCAAATAGGTTCTGCATTAAAATGTTGTAAAAGTGTCTTCATAAAAATATTAGTTTCTAGTGGTAAAATTGGATTTGATCATGTATTATTCTAATATAATATATTAGATTAATCTTTTTTATTGAATATATAATATATATTTTACATTAATATTAGACAATATTTAAAATGAATTTAAATTGATAAGATAAATCAACTTTTTTAGCGTAGAAATAGTTTTATATATAAATATTCTATTCATTTTCAATTGGTTTTTATATTAAATTTTAAATTAATTTTTTTCCATTTAATTCTTTTTGTAAGAAAAGTTTTTTCATTATTCAGTTAATATTATTCAGAATAGATGTTTTTAATATTATTATATTAAATAATAAATTTTAAATAATATAGTCTTGTACGGTAACACTCGGTCTTAGGGGTAAATAAAGCTATCAGAGAAAGTCACTCTATCATTAAATGCATGATAATTTCATGGTGTGTACATCACAAGGTATAAAAAATATTTAATTATTCTAAAATAGTGAATATTTTATAAATTATTGGAATTTTTATTCTATCATGTTCTTGGTGTTGCGTGTCATACATGATATCAAATAAAATGATCCTACTTTATATTTTTGGGGAATTACATTATTTCCATATTAAATAAATTGCATCATCACAATGTATCATACATATTGATGATATATAGTTTGATATTTTCTATTTTTTAAGTCTCACATTGTGATAAGGGTTAATAATAAATTCTCTAGAGAAGAGATAATGATAAGTATAAAGGTTATAGGGAATAACATATAACTAGGTATCTCTGTAATAAAGAATTTGTGGAAAGTAGAGATATTTACATTGGGAATGATTGTAAATATTCATAGAGGGTTATTGTGGTCAAAAATCATGAATAATTAAATGATCAATATAAAATTTAGGGCCTCAAATCTATAAATATATGATGATTTAGAAGATATTTGGTTTAAAAAAATTATGTTATTAAGGAAAAATATTATTTCTAAGTCATTTTCTTAATGTTGTGTAATTATTCTACCGCATAATAAAACATGAAAATGTACATAATTGAAAGGATACAATTTCATAGAAACAATTTTATATCTTGGTTGTGATTCAACAAAATTCTAATTCATACTTTACATCAATAAATGGATATCAAAAAATTAATATTGATCCATGAAACACTAAAATGAAAATTTAAAGGATCGAAAGGCCCATAAAAGGGTGAATGTTTTTACATTTGTCTCTAGATATTCTCCAAATCCAATATGGTTAATATTTTATTCTATGGGAATAGAAAAAACGAAATGTTCATAATTAATATTTATACATCAAACTATGCAACAAAAAAATGAAATATTATCCTAGATAATTCATAGGTTAGTTGTAAGTGTCAAATCATTACAATACTTCAGTCATGGGTTCAAATTTTGTGTAATTTCTAGACTTTATTTGTTTTCACCATATATAAATGTCATCGTTTTATAAAAAAAATTATTAATACAATTTCCAAAATAAATATTATGTACTTCTTTGAAATTTTATTATTGAATTTCATGTAGATTTCATTACAACCCTAACACATAAATACTTCACCCATTTATATATAAATAGGAATTTCTTTGGTCTATGGTTTATCCATAATTTTGTTTAATGGATTTCTAAATCTTCAAACCATTTATTCATTCTAAAACACCTTGGGTTTAACATAGTTCATTCATTCTCATTGTCTACTCAAATCATGCATAATGGTCTGCAATGAAAATGTGAATTATCCTAAGAATATCACCTGGGTGAGTCTAAGTAGGTTTGAATTAAATCCCTTAGTATTTTACTTGGTTATGTCGAGTTAGGTTTGAAACACCTTTTCAATGTTGTTACTCCTATTTACAGTTGTTCCAAAAACACCTCCATTTGTAGTATCTTGACTGATATGTATTTATAGGAAGACTCACATAATCTCCACATTACAAAAAATTATAGGTTGTTGTTCTATAAATATCCTAAAATTCAACCTTAATTTTATATTCTGTAATATATGTTTTCCTCAATCTCTTTCCCAATGATACTACTAAACATTATTTGATATCATTTATAGCAACCCAACCCTAGGGCGATTAGAGCCAGTGGAATCCTACATTACGATGTTATGAATAAATGGAATCAAATTTTTAAGGTTTTAAGAGTATTTTAGTCTTGGTAAACTAGATACATACTTGAGAAAAGAATAATCTAATTAAAATATAATATTTTTTTAAATAAATTTTAGGATAACAACTTTATTCCATCTAGAATATCCTTACATATCATTCTTAGTATACTTGTTGTAGTAATGGTGGAATAACATAATATGGTTGAGATCAAATGAGTAGTATGGGTAGAGTATTGTGGAAGCAATAGTCAATGAATAGTAATAAATTGACATCAGAAGGTAAATAATTGAACACAGATAAAAAGTAATCAACAGGATAAAAAGGAAGGTAACAAAAAATATGCCAAGGTATATGAAAACACATTCCATTAAAATTAATAGAAAACAAAATACAATATAGAAAGGTAAGAAGCTAAAACATATTCCATTTAATCAATGAACTGAAAATAAAACCATCTATAGATATGTTTATGAAAAATATCATCGATAAATAAGAAATGTATTTAAATAAGGGTAATTCTTAATTATTGGATATCATGTTACCACGATACATGGAAGCATTACTGTCATGACCTTTCACAATATAGTTTAGCATATAGGGTAGAAAATATATAAATAGATAAGTTAATTTATCTAATGAGACTACTGATTCATCTAGGGGATATCTATAACCTAGACCCACTAATGTCGTATGTATGCAAAATATTCCTCATCTATCAAGTATTTGATTTAACAATGTTCCTTATCAAATATCTGTATAGAGTAGAAGATAAAAATGTATTAATATTTCCACAAATAATCAAATAAAATTCAAAATAAATATCGTATGATAAATGGTATAAGGTTTACGGAATGAATATATCCATGATAAATAATATGGATAATTAGTTTAAATAAAATTTTTAATGATCATTGTAAATTGAATATTTCAAGGTGACTATAAAATGAATCATATAAATAAATGTGGATACTATCTTTGGAAAAATCAATCATAAATAATCTAGAATATTAATAAGGATGGTATTAAAATAAAATGTCCCAAGTGGAGTTAAAATA
The DNA here is from genome assembly GCA_963277665.1 of Viscum album. NCBI lineage: Eukaryota > Viridiplantae > Streptophyta > Magnoliopsida > Santalales > Viscaceae > Viscum > Viscum album. Next base: position 1,675,366,201 of record OY728155.1, read on the forward strand.
AAGGGTTTTTGAAGATTATTAATACATACTTTTTAAAGTTCAATGTAAAACATTTTTTTATGAAAATATCATTTCATTAGAACCTTTTTAAAAACTATTTAATTGAAATTTAACATTAAAATTTTCATTAAAAGTTTTCATTTTATACATGAAAAAGATTCTTAAAATAAAATATGGTTGGTTAATCCATACATTTTGTATGTGGTAAAACTAACATTCCTTTCGTATGGAAAATAGGCTGTTGAAATTCCTTATTTGGAAAGGGATAAACAGATTTGTTTGAAAACATTGATAAATGAAAAAAAAGGAAAAACTATATTTACTAAATCATTTTGACAAGGTTACAAACATTTTTTAAATCATTTTTAGAAAAACGGTTCTTTTGAAGAAAAATGGTTGTCCAACTAAAGATTGAAAACATTTTGGGTTTTCATGAAATCATTTTATAAATAATTTTAATTACCAGAGTGTTAATATGGAATAATTACATTAAAAAGGTCATGAATAACCCAATAAAAATTTAATTATATGGATTATTATAGAATGATCAAATTATTTACGATAATGGAAATTCATGTGAAAACAATCACAAACAAAATGAGATTGTAATGTAAACCGTTCAAAATATTATAATAATGAGATGAGAAAAAATCAATTAGTAGATTATGGGTATCATCTATAAATCTGAATATGGAAGTTGAAATAGATAAATGGAAACTAAACTTCATTATATACATAATAATAGAAAATTAACAAGATTACTGATTTATTGTAATCCAAAGAAAAATAATTGGGTTATGAAATTCATTTCCACTTTGTAAATTTTAACTCAGTTCACCTTACATGAAATAATGAAAATTGAAACTCAAAATATGATGAATAATGAATGAATAATGATATTATATGTAAAAGTAATAGTATGTATACAATATAATGTAAATCAGTTTTTCAGGAAAAAAATTATTATTCAAATATTATTTTGACAATCAAAAAAGAATGTTAGATAGGAAAGGTAATCATTAAAACCATTATTGTAGAGAATAATATTTAAACATTCCAAAGTGTCCAAAATTAATTTGAAACATCTGATCCATAATCTCCATGAAATAATAAAATTAAATGAAACATAGAATATCAAGAGAGTAAAGAGTATAATTACATAACTAGAATAGGGAAATATATAAACCATATACAATAAAATAGGTGCATAACAAAAAATATGTCTCAATGGATTGTAATTTGAGACAAAATCCCAAATCTTGCATCTAATGATTCTCGTGTATATTTATATTTTATAATTATAAAATATTTATATTTATTTAATTTATTCAGAATATTTCCATTTTTATCGTTTCTTTTTTTTCACTTATTACTATGTTGTTTAAAAACTTATTAAAAAATTATTTTTACATTGTATTTTTGACCAAATTTTGGTTGTTTGTTAAAGAAAACCTAAATAAGTAATCAATTTTCAAATGTTCATTATAAAAAGTATCTAGAATAATATTAAAAACATAATTATCATATTTATACTACAATTATTCTTTTAAAAATAATCATTAAATATGGTTCTGAAAATGAATCTTTATTACAATCTTGAATATGTGATGTCACCTGTATGCATGCGTAACGTTCTCATTTTTCAATAAACATAATTTAAAAAAGGTAAGTAGAATTATATATTTCCAAAATGATAATTATATCATACATACCATATTATTTAATCTTATATACATATATATGTAATTCATGTGATGTAAAATGAATCACATCGGGTCAAGGAAGCGGTTGTCCACACATCCACAAAAGACATTATCACTTTTTAAGTGTGTGATAGTGTTACGAATATAATTATACATATTATATATATAGAATAATAATTATGTCACTAATAAAATATGTATTTTTTATATGTGACATATGTTTAATAATAATCATTTTTTATACATTCAATATACCATGTGAATGAAACACATCGGTTCTATGAGGTGGTAGTCCACACTTGCTCACATGATGTTATCATATTCCCCAAAAATGTATTACATAAACATATGTGTTATAAAATAATTACATAACTATAAAGTCAAAAAAATATCATATATAAAAAATATAAAAAAAATCCACCATATTTCCCAATAATGAAAATTTGTAATGGAAAACAAACGATCATTGTTTAGTGAGGCAGAAGATCTTCGTACACATAAACATTATATTTTTTATCCATTTAATGGAAGTGTGTGAAATGTAAATAATATATCTTATGAATTTTTCCATTCCATTGTGTTTAGAAAATAAAAAACACCTTTTTCCATAGAGATCATTTTCTAAGGATATTTATTTTCATTAACCTTAACATAAACATAAATGTTATAATTAATGATTCAAAACAAAGATTAACATTTTTCCCATAAGAACGATTTCTCATATTAATAATAAGATACTTATTTAAATCCTAATAACCATAAATATTTTATGACTTTGGTTCCAACTATTTTTATACTCAGATACAATATTTTTTCAAACACCATTTCTTCTTGATTTTTTACTAGGAGTTTTTTCGGAAATTTAGAATCTGATTTCTCTAAAATCCATACACCACATTCTATAAAATTCAGACTTCAATTTCCTTAAAATATAGAAATTGGTTTCCTTAAAATTACTAATTTTAATACTTTGAAATTATGACATTAAATTTTTTATAATTTAGACCTCAAATTCTATAGAATTTAGACTCCAAATTCTACTAAAACTAGACTCTATTTTCAAAATATAATTCGAGTACAATTATTCATACTCGTTAAAGTTATCTTTTCACTCTTAAATAGTTAGTTCAAACATTATTGGATTCTTGTTTAATTATGTTTAAAAAATATTTTCTTACATTTTATATTTTATAACATTGTATTTTGTTAAAATGAAATGTGTCAACCAATATTTTTCTAACTAACCACTGGTTGAGTGACATGTGTACTGGTCCCATTGAGATTCAAGGAAAAATATGACTATTGGACGAGCGATCCAACTATTGATGTTACCTCATAAATAAGTGCTCATTTAAAAAGGATAATTATTTTTATATGATATTATGGATTACATGATGTGATTGTTTTCTAGAGAGATAAAGTCTCTCAAGATTTTTTTGATTTATGGACATCTTGTTCAACCATGAACAAAATTTTCATTTTGATTTGTGAGACACTAATTATTTTGTGTACAATAAAGGGATTTTGGTGATAAGAATATAGATTTCCATCTAATTTAATATTCGAGTGATTTTCGGGATAGGAATATAGAGGTTCTAGTTACCTTAAACTAAGATGTCATCCGGATATAGGAAGACAATGGTTCTTACTACTTCAATGTTTGAGGACTTATGGGTTTAGCAAGAAATAATCTAATATTTTTATTGAGGTCTCACCCAAGTGTGGGTAAGATATACTTTATTTATTATATATATCAAGGGAACTTTATCCAATGTTCATGGATACGCTTCCCTTTGGATTTAAATAATTCCAACTTGTTTACTTGTCATTTTTACATATTTTATTTAAGCTGTATTTTGTTAAATAAACAAAGTATAAATTTCTTATACTTTCTTATACAACTTTAACTTTTATATGAATACATTTCTATACACTATAATGTACAATATTTCCCTAAATTAAACATTCTTATGTTTTCTTATGTTTAACTTATATAAGTTATGCTTTCATATAATTAGACCAAGGGCCTTCCAATTATCGCATTAAGTAAGAACCAATGAGGGTTTGGGAATTTACATTGTTTAACATTGTTAAACATAAATTTACATATGGTTAGAAACAAAAAAAAATTACCCTATAATTCACCAAATTGTAATTAAGAATTTACATATTCTATTTCGATCCTACAATTTGTATGAGAGGAGGTATCTAAAATACGTATACTCACACATAAGTTATCTTTCTCATGTTTTTTTTCATACTCTAAATTTTTCTGCATGAATTTTATTTATCAATATTTTATTAAAGATTTTATAATTGTTTATAAATTTTGACTATTAACTTGTTTTTTGGAGTGAAATTTTTTTAAAATAGAGGGTATAAAGGATGGTTCTATAGACAACCTTAATCCTACCTAACCACCAATCTTGTTTGGTAAGGAAAATGAGTACATGATATATAGGATGAATTATTTTGTTATAAATAATAGAGTGGATAAATTTGTCATGCTTCTTGAGAATACAAAATTCCATACAATGAAATCAGAACCATTATAAATGATGGAAAACAAGAATATCAATTAAACTAAAAGGTACAAAAATACTTTGTTGTATTCTATAACCTAAAATATATATATATATATAAATATCTTCTTCTAAAGACTCCAAATATATTTGGTTGAAACCTAATGTTACACACTATGGAACTTCTAAAGTGATATAAACTGTATGATCTGTGTTAATATATGAATATCATGGATTTCTATTTCCTTATAGAGAACCAGTTTTCAATATCCAAAAAAGATTTATGACTATAATAAACAATATTTAATATATGGGAGAGAATTGTCTTGATGATGAAATTCTTGTTGAAAATATAATTGACATCAACCAAATGGATTGGAATAAAAAAGGATATCAATTGATGAAAACAGAAATGTTTCTATCATTACTATTAATGAGTTATTTAAAACTCTTCCTCAACAAGAAAGGAGAATAACGAGAGATGATAATTTCAAAAAAAATAATGGTAATGAATGTGTAGCTTCTACTATTACATCAAAATCTAAGAATCCTAAATTAGTAACTAGATCAATATCTAAGAAATATGTTGTTATACCTGAATTAATTGAATGAGAACAATCAAATAATTAATTATCCAATCATCCTCCAAGGATGAGAATTATTGTGGGAATGAATTATTTTCAGTATAGATATAAGAATAAATATGGAATGGAAAATAAGGATTCTGAATTAACCTATTATGAATGAATATGTTATGGACATATTAGACATAATTTTTATATGATTAAGAGAAAATATATAATGGAAAAGAATTTTGAGAAGAACAGAAATAAGTACTAAAAATATATTTTAAAACGGTATAAAATCTAATAGCGTGGAGTTCCATAGGTGGAGTCTCTTTAGATGAATCCTCGTAATATAAATCCTCTGGTCAAAATAATATTGTTCTTATAGACAGAATACAGATTGAAATTAATTATCTTATGGCTATTTTACACAATGTTTAATCCTTAAAAACCAATATTTCTTTAAATTAAAATGTTTCTAATGAATAATATTATGAATATTATGTTGGAATATTAAATTCATAAGAAGATAATAAATTAACTTCATCTGAATCATTTTCTAGATTTTGTTAAATTACATGAGATAGAGAACTGTATAATATAGAAGAAGTTAGAGAATGAAAATTATAAAACATCGGTTTTAATTAAAGAATTATTACATCATTAAAAGGATCATTATCAGAATACTTTTGATATTTAAAGACTTTCTAATAACCATAAGGAATTGAATTCCAATAAGGATATACTTTATAAAGATTGTGAATTTGTTATTTATAAGAAAATTATTTTATCTAATAATTCAATTTTAAAAAATAATGACTTTGAGGATAAGAATTTGGTCATGAATCTAAAAGAGGAAATTTTTTCCTTAAAGAAACTTTAATCAAATTTCACTTCATAAAATAAATAATTAGATATAATGTATTCAAAACTTCTTATTCATATGAAGAGTTTGGGATTTGGTAATACTCAATGAAAACCACGTTCTAGTGATAATTATTATGTTTCCCAAAGTGATCCCTTTTTCACTAAGTGTCAGTGTCGTGGACATTGAGAGACAAAATTTTCTTTAAATAAAATCCAATCCTTAGGTTTTAATAAGGATTATTTTTTTAAAGAAAATGGGGATTCATAAGATTTTACTTTCTAAAATTTCTGAATACAAGATAATTAGGATTTTGAACGTCAAACTCATTTTTTTTACGAAAATAATCAATGAATCTACAACGATATATGGCACTTGTATATTGGATGTTCTCGACACATGAGTGGTAATAAAAAATTGTTTGAAAAATATTATCAAGACTAAAAGAGATATTATTTTACAATTTATTGAAATTCAAGATCAACTTGCTACAATATTTAACAAAAATTAATCATTCGATATATTTGAATACATTAAACAATGGATATGAATGATAACTATAAGGTAATATTATATATTAATTTCTTTGAAATCTATATGATTATATTAAATTACTCCTTTTCATATGAGGGTACAATTGTTTCTATTTTTTTAAAATACATTCTAGTGTTTTAGAATTTGTAGAACTGGAATTTTTTAATTCAGGAAACCATCTTTCTTGAATTATCGGAACATGATTTTGTTTTTAAATTCTAGGATCCTAAAATTTTCCATTCATAATATAACTTTATGGAATCTATGCTCTTTAAAAAGATCCTTATAAATACTAAAAACTCCTTTTATTTTATTCAAGATGTACATTTTTACATAAATATTTTTAATTGTATTATTACTTGTTGGTATCTCAACCATATATTAAGAAAACATTTCCAGATTCAATTTTCATACAAATGATTTCTTCTTAAAACCTAAAAGGATATGAATCTAAGAATCCTTCCTTCGAATCAATATCAACCTTTGGATCACATGATGTTAGTTTCAACTATTTGATATATATGATAATTTGAACTGTCCCTATAAAACCTATTTAATGGGAACCCCATCTCTCATCCCACATTATTTTTCTAAGGATTTTTCATCGAGGATATTCTGCTCTTTATGAGTTCCATTGTAATTCTTAATATTTATTACATTATAAAAGACTCTTGATGCTTTTCCTTAGACTCTAATGTTTTCTCAAACTAGCAAGGAACCAATATACTGCCTATTGTTTCTTGAGAGTTTATAATGTTAAAATTTAATTTTCATGTATAATTATTTGATTGAAAAGATTACCAAGCTGAACAGATGGGAAATTTATTTTGTTTCTAAAGAAAAGAATAATGATCCAGTCTACCCAGAACTTATAGTCAAATTCTATGATTCAGTATGTTTCTATGACCAAGGTGGAAGAGATATGATTAAATTCATAAGCTATGGGAAATATTACTCTCTATCCTTTAATAAGGCTTCATTAATTATAGATATCCCCTATTAAGGTGACGAAATTATATGCTCACACTGGTTTCATGATGTAGAACTACCTTTTGTGAACAGAAAATACAATTAATGACTTAGACTCAAGAAGGTCCAAAAATCCATGATTTATTATCTTTCAACACAACACAGGTTGGTAGCCTTATGGATGAAAACATTCCCTATCCCAATATAGTGTGATAAGGATTATCTTAAGAAATGGGCCATCATTCTCCTATATTTTATGGTAAATATAAAAAAGATAAACATTGTGAAGTATATTCTTCTAACAATGTCAAACATCAAGAATGGTATCATGAAGTATCATATTTTGATGTGACTAGCTATCATTTCAAATATCATTATCTTGTGTTTAGAATCATCCAACAACCCATATACCTAAAAGGATAAAAATTTCTAGATCATTTTTCTCAGCAATGATAGTTTAAGAATAATGAATATAAAATTTAATATTGAATCCATAGAATATTATGATCATCTAGATATGGATGATCATCCTAAGGAAAATAAATTTGATTTTGCTAAATCTTTAAATAAAATAAAGGCTATTGAGCTGGTACCTCAATCCACCGATCCTATTCTAGAAACCTCAATTAGACCCCCTAAACCGAATAAGTAGAAGATGATCTATAATGATGATGTTACTAAGTGAAGGGAGGAAAATAAAAACAGAAATGAATGTGATCCTATATTTAGGATTTATCATTTAGAGGATAAGGCCTTAAGGATATATATATTTAAACTTAATGAAAATCAATAAAAGGATAAGAAAAAAAAAGATAAATAATCTCAATCCCAGATTATTCAGATCATAATGAATGTTATAGAAAAATATTTAGAATAAATTCACATTCTAAAATCTCTTTTGAATTAAACTATAGTACCATATAAGGTTTACTATAGAGGAAAAAATTTCAATATTAAGAAGAAAGAGACAAGGAAGATAGTGAATATGTGATTAAAATGGTGGAAGAGTATCATGAAGAGAAGGGTCCTTATGTTAAACTCTATATACAAAATTCACATGCCTCATATACTAAAATAGTGTTAGATATAAAAAATGAAATATCTAACTAAGTGGATGTTAATAAAAGTCATTCTATTTATTATTTTTAGGAAAATGATGACATTGTTTAGGAAGAGGATGATGAAGATAATGTTGTATAACAACATCATTAGGTAGCCATTAATGTTGAAACGGAAGTTGAAAAAATAATTTTTGTTCACCTTCATATACATTAGAAAGGTGATATAGTTGAATCATTTAATTATAAGTTTTATGATGAATTTAACGATACTTCTCTAGGGAAATATGATTTAGATTTTGAATCATCATCCATGTGACATGATTTTGTGGTGAAATATTTGTAGAAAATTGTTTATTCAATTCTATTCTTTAAAAATATTGAATCATAATTTAAAATTATTCATAATTCAGTAAACCTGATGACTGATTCGACAAATTTGATGATGGAGAAGTAAATAAGTCACGAAATAGAATTCTAAACCTTCATGATAAACTATTAATCTCATTGTATGTCTTACATGAATTTTATATCCTAGTCAAAATCATTAGTTAATGATCTTATTATTGTTGGTTATTATAGGGATTTAGAAAAAGATAATTTTAAAATGACTGATTAATAGTTAAATACCCTTTTATAAATCTTGAATCAAGAGAAAGTAGCTCAGATTAACGAATATAGAGATATATATAGAAAACATAACTCTTTTTCCATTTCAAAAAGGATATAAACAAAAACCATATATTAGTTAGTAATGGAAGTCAATTTTTATTAATAAGTTATCAGGTATCAAGATGAAATAAGTCAATCTATCGAGAAGAAGAATAATGTGTGAGAACAGTCACTCAAAAAGTATCAATAAGATCATAAATATATAAAAAAGTTGATGTCCATCTAGGGGAAACATATTCAAGGGAAGAATATGGATGACTGATTTTAACTCTGAAAATTTTTTGTACCAAAATATTTTATCAAAAGTTAATGAAATAACTTTTTTTAAACCTTATTTCACATGAATTCTTATTTCTATTAATTCACATACAATGCTTTACCCCTCTCTATTCCTTTTTGAAAATCACAATGGGGGAGAAATGATTAAAAATAATATTGTGTAAGGGTGAGTTTACTGGAAAGAAGAAATTTCTAAACTAAGGGAGATATTAATATTAAAGTAAACATTCATATGAAATAAACAGATAGTTTCAGGACTAATTATTATGATATAGAATTTTATCCCTAAGGTGATAAAACCTAAGGGGAGTTTGTCATATTCACTGAACTAAAAATATAGGGGAGATAAGTTTTTATATTATGTTTTTAAAACATAATAAATTTTTATCAAAAAGTGGTTTGTTATTTCCAAAAAGAGATATATTGTTAAATCAATAAGATATCTTATAACATTTTCCAATACTTTATGTTTTGAAAATAAAAAACATTTTTTTCTGTAAAAGTCATTTTATATGGAAATTTTTCTTAATGTTTCCTGTATATGATTAACCACATTTCCCTTAATCTCGATTTACCTTAATAATAATTAGATCCTTATATAAAACCTTGTAACCATTTATATTTTTATATTATGATTCAATGGGTTTTTAGACTTCCATTCCAACATTTCTCGGACTCCATTTCATCCTGATTTTTTACTCCATCATTTGTCTGAAATTAATACTATGATTTCACTGTAATTTATACTCTAATTTCTCTGAAATTCAGACTTTGATTTCTTGGAAATTCAGAATCCAATATCTCTAAAATTTAGATTCTAATTTCTTTGAAATTCACACACCTAATTCCTCAGAATTCAAACTCTGAGTTCCTTATAATTTTATCTTTGAATTCCTCAGAATGAAACTCTGAATTATTAAAATACCAGACTCTATTTTACAAATATACATAGAATATAATTATTCAAACTTATTAAAGTTATCATTTAATTCATAATAATCTTTTTCCAACATTATTAGAATTTATATCACTTATGATTAAAACATATTTTCTTTCTTTTTATTTTTTTCTTACACATGATTATGTTAAAATGAAATGATGTTGTAAATTTTTTGTTAACTAACTATTGTTTTTGTGTCACTGGTATAGTTCCCTTCGAGATTCAAGGATAAATATGACTATAGGATGTGGGATTTGACATTTTATGTTTTTACTATAAATAGGAGGTCATTTTGACGATCTCATTATCGTTATAAGATCCCATAGATTGCTTGTTGTGAAGTGATTTCTAGAGAGAGCGAATGAATCTCATGTTTTTTGCGATTTATAAAATCATGTTCTATCGTAAAAACTTCTTCATTTTTATTAGTGTGACTCTGATTGTTATTTTATCCAATCAAGGGCTTTTGGGGATAGGAAAAAAGTTTACAACTATCTTAATGTTCGAGGGCTTCCTAGGATAGGAAGACAGAGGTGCCAACTACCTTAAAGTTAGAGGACTTCCAGAGATAGTAAGATAGAGGTTCTGATTACATTAGAGATCGAGGACTTGCAGGTATAGAAATAAAGACACTAATACTCTTATTGATGGTTTCCCCAAACACGGGTAAGACAAATTGTCATGAAATAATAAATCAGTGGACCTTTATCATGGGTTTTTGGATACCCTTCTATTTGGGATAAATTATTTCCAACTTGAATAATTTGTGTTGTTATAGGTTTTATTTGTAGTGTATTTTGTTAAATAACGAATGTATATCTTTATTATACATTCAAATACTTGTTTAACTCTAATATAAATACGATTTTATATGACTTATGGTAGAATATTCTCTAAGTCAAACATACTTCAGTTTTATTAAGTTAAACATGTTTATGGTTAGGATTCTTACAATTATACATGGGCCCATCTAATTATCCAAATATGTAAGAACAATATAAGATTCTTATATATGAATTTTTTAACATTGATAATCATTAATTTCCTGAAGGTTAAAATCAAACATTTTTAACCTACAATTCACCCACTTCCCCCTCTTGTAATTGAGAATCTACATATTCTATTTCGATCCTATAGTTTGCGAGAGTTAAGGTCTAACCCATATCATTAAAACATAATATGTTATTTTATATACTATTTTTATTATATATTCTTGTATTTAGTATATTTTAGTGGTGTATAATGGAAATAAAAGTATGTATATTAAGGAAATATGTAACCCATTAATCAGGTAACTTCTTTTTAGATATTATAAATTTGGCTTCTATGGATTGCATACATGACCAAGGTGGGACTTCTAAGATGAGTATAGGTATTTTTAGTATATCTTTTGCTTGTTCCTGGTCTATAGAATTTGTTTGGACTTGTTTTAGGAAGTGAGAGGATAAACTAACTTTTAAAATGGAGGACAAGTGATAATCGTGTAAATTTTGGAAAAGAGAATTACACCCACATTTTTTTCAATTAAATGATCACCAATTATGGTACCAATTTGATAAAATGGATTATTGATAGAATTATTTCTAAAAAATGTAATGTTTACATGTTTATTGGTCATTTTGGACCTTATGTTTGAGGTTTAGTCCCTTATTAAGCTCAATTTCACCTTACGTGTTGTAATTAATTTTGATTACATTTAAAAATATTCTTGGTAAAAATATTATTATACCATATTAAAAAATTTTAAATTATTATGAAATCATATATGGAATACAAATTTCAATATTCCAATTTAATAATTTCAATAAATTAATCTAAATTTAATCCCACACATAGTAGGACAACGAATATTTTTACTGAAAAACCATCCAAAAGTTTATTGAGTTTTTATACCCAAATTCAATGGGAAACTGAATCTAGTCCCCTAAATTAAATTATTTTATTAAATAATTATTTAATTAAACTTTAAAACCAATTAAAAAATATTATATAACGATATAAAAATTTAGTTGGAAAATAATTTTTGGGTTCATATTCAGTATTTTTCATTATTCATTAAAAAATTAAACTTCATAGAAAAATACCAAAAATTCACCCTCTCGTAATTTTTATGTTTATCATTAAAATATACATTTTAATTTGAAATATATACTCTATTAATTGCCCAAAAATGGTTGTAAAATATGTACCCTATTTAAAGGCGGTAATTTTTTTAATAAATATATAAGTTTTCATGTGAGAAATTGGGTTTTATCGTATCTTATGATTATAAAATATATTTTATCACTATAAAAATATTTTTTTTGAATATATATATATATCATAAACATCTCTCAATAAATTTATTTAATTTATTATATGTGTATAAAACATATTTTTGAGCATAAAACAAGTTTTCTCTCCAAATATTCTATTTATATTCAATGGGTTCTTATATTCATTTTGAATCAATTTGAAACCAACGAATTTGGTTAAGTAAACAATATATTCTCAATTTTTTTTTATTTTTATAAAAGCTATTTTATATCTTAATATATTCAATAATAATATATTGATAAAATTTTATTCTTTCGTAACACTGGGTATTCTGTGTAATGTAAGATATTAGAGAATGTCACTCTTGCATGTAACACAAGCTAATTTGGTGGTTTGTTAATTACATGTTATAAAATATATTGAATTTATTTACAATTGTAAATATATTATATATTATTTGGATATTATATCCCATCATGTTCTTGATGTTCTGTGTCATTCTTTCTTTCAAATACATGGTTCTTACTTTAGTATTTCATGGATTTAAACTAAATTCCTCATGTAACACTTCGGAACATTTCAAGGAATCTTTTTAGAGTAAGGTGTAAATTTGGACTGAAATTATAGGGCTGGTGGAGACTCAATTATACTATATAAAAATTATTGATTATATTCTATAAAGAACAATTTTTTTTATAAAATAATGTAATATCTCCCAATTAAGGTTCTAGGTGGGAAATATGAGGCCCCCACTATATCAAAAATATGAGCATTACCCTAGGCATGATTTATACTTAGTGTGTGTGGGGTGATTGTTTTAATAGTTTAATTGTATGATTATAAATAAATAAATTTAAATATTTAATTATTATTTATCTAATTAAATGACCTAGCTACTCCTCTATTTATGCCCAGTTATAGAAAAACATTGGGGTTATCCACATAACCTTAAGAATATGATAGGAGTCATTGGAGGAGATCATTAATGAATGTAAATGAGATCATGTCTTGATGGTCTGATTACCACGGTGTACATATTCAATAATGAGTTCTTGGATCCCACTAGAAAGATAATTTAAGTCCATTACTTTTATGTGATCAATCCAAAATCATGGATTGATTTTTTTTTATTTGGACTTAATCCTAATTTGATTTACCCATGTCGAACATGAATCAATATTTCTAATAAATTGTTTTGTGGGTAGATTATTATTTTATGAGTTTTTTTATCTTTCAAGAATTATGAATTAATATTTTTTCAACATTGATTATCCTCTATGATGAAGATTTTATTTATCAATAAAAACAAAAGATAATCTGAATAATGGATAATGTTGTTTCATCATAGTAATGTTCAATGCCTTTGTCCCCATTTTCATAGTACGATCATTTTTGGTATATCATTTGGTTTGTGGTTTGATAACATATTGAACCTGATCACTGTTTAGTTAATTTTTAAAACAAAATGTCATTTATGTTAGGAAGGATTAGGGATTTAGAGCATAATTAAGGGCTCGATAAAGTTACGGGGATGACTATAAATGATAAATTTTTTTTAATCATGAGTATTCATATGTGGTATTTTGATGTGGATGTGATGTGTGATGAGAGTTATTTTCATGATCTTGGGTGGCCAAAATCTACCCACAATTGATGAGTTGGGTTTGGTCAATATAAGATATGATTTCCTTGGTTGATTTCATTTATGGATTATAGCTAATGGTGGTGCAAGTGGAGTCATGTTATAGCTTTGAGTGTTTCTCAAAACCCCATCATGCAATATGTGTAACTAAGAAGAACATGTATTGTGTGGTGTTATCTTATAGATGATAAGGTTTGTCTATAGAGTATAATATCACCTGTAATCAAGCTATACCACACGCCATGTGACCAGGTGCTGGGGAATCGTTGTATATGTCATGGGTATATTAACACTTGCAAGACTAGGTACACGAGCATGACTATAGAACAAGGACATAGAAATAGAACTCATGTATGAAAAAAGTACATGATCTTGACCATTTAATATTATAATGACTATATTAAAAAATAATAGGCAAAAGTACACATGCTTGGGTACATGACACATGGAGATTTTTGGCCCGACCACTACAGGTCGTGTACCCAGTCTTACAAACCTTATATCTAGTGAAATACCTAATTTGAAAGATGTAATAGCACATGATCTGTTCCAGAAAAATATAATTATGAAATATACCCCATAATACACTCCATATACATATAAATTATAATAATAGATACCCTTTTCTCCTTTTACCAGTTCTGGTATGAACTTGGGTGAGTTCCCTCAACCTTGTTAGTAGGGTTCATTTAGGTAGTTCATTTCTATAAGCATATAATGAGTAACATCATGCTATGTATATGAAGTATTATCCCCTATATTATTCATTCATTTAGATAATGATATTCCTATGTGTGGCCTAGGGTGTGATCCTATATCATTGTAAGCATGGATGGGCTAGGAATCCTTTTACAATTTCCCAGGCATGTGATACCCATTCTAGTAGGATTAATTTGGATAGGATTATGTATCCCTAATTCTCCCCTACATGTGAACCTAAATCATTGTATTTATATTTACTTAATTTCCTAATTTTGTGGTATAATGAACTATATACCTCATATGAACCCTATCAGCTCACTTGGATCTTCTTCTTGGTGTGAATTGATATGAATGTCCTCTCCAGTGACAGTCATCACTATAGTGATACCAGACGACTGATTTATTTCAAAAGGATTTTATTTTTTAATACTTTATGATATATATAGTTTTTTATTGAGTGTGTGACCTCACCTAGATACTCGGTTTCTACATTTGAGTGTGCTTGGTTATCTTTTACTTCCCAAAATTTGTTATTTAGAGATGACACTATATTGATTACTTGTGTTTGGTGATTTATGGTGTCTTATTTGTTGTTTTTATACTCAAATCTTCATGGTAAATGTCATCACA
The DNA here is from genome assembly GCA_963277665.1 of Viscum album. NCBI lineage: Eukaryota > Viridiplantae > Streptophyta > Magnoliopsida > Santalales > Viscaceae > Viscum > Viscum album. The sequence continues at coordinate 1,675,381,539 of OY728155.1, forward strand.
TTTCATGTGTTATGTAGAGTATACGATCTTCGATAGAGTCCCTAGAAGCCCATGAGTAAGTGGATATTAGTTATGTAAGATAGACCATGAATTTTTCCAGGAGATAATTTTGGGTAGATACTTTTTTTTGTTAGTAAAAATTGTTCTTCTGATGTTTTATTAGGCCTATATTTGGTCTATTTCACTTTTTATATACTATTTTTTTAAATCTTATGTGGGATAGATGTTGTGCATGCGTTTATAGTATGATTTTTATATATTTTTTATATTGGTTTAAGTGTGTTTTGTGTGTGTGCGCTTTATTCTAAGGCCTCCCAAGTGTATGATATACCTACTTAGTGCCATTATCTATCCTCTAGAATATGGGATAGAGGAACACAAAAATTCACCCCTAGATAGATGCCCATAGAAATTGAACCATTTAGGTTATTTAGAACATGTTTTAGGTTTTCATGTTCATTTTGGATGTTGTTGGGTGAATCATCTAACTTTGGTGATGTTTTTGTATAAAATCAGTTAACACATCATTGTTGGTGTACCAACATTTACATCCATCTGAGTGATATCTTAGAGATCACCTTTATAAATGAAAAATATAGAGGAACAACACTTATGTGCCTAGATTTTATGCAACAAATTTTATTGAAGGTTCATTTCATTAAGGGGTGGTTGAGGATTTCCCATGTTATATTATGAGTCCTTTAAGGACTCGTGACTATGGCCATTGGATTTTTATAAGGGAGGCAATATGTTATTAAATGTACCACCTTAGTTATGATTTTTTGAAATTTGAGATAGTTTATTGTGTTTTCTCTCATATTAATTTTTCTAATCCATATTCTATGTTGGGTTGTAGAGGTATCATATCGCATTTCCCTAGAACCCCAACAAGACCAAGTACATGACTTATAATATATATCATAGAAAAAGTGGTATTTACACTACCAATAATATGTTATTAACTATGTGGAGATGGATATCTAGGATAGAGTTTACTTCATAGAGTACCTACTACAGATAGGAGATAGATAGGAGATGACCCTTAATGGTTGACCGATTCAATATGTGAATGTATGATAGAAATACTGGAACCTATAGGGGACCTCATGGGAGAGGGATATCCAAGTATGAGATCATATACTCATATTCCTTAGTTGTATTTCACATTTCATGATGGAAGATATTAATGATTGGTATAATTTAATATCTTTATTTTCATCATGTAACATTTTGGAATATTTCAATTAATATTTTCTATGTAAGGCCTGGTGTCAGTAATGAATTCTATGGTCCATGGGGCCTAAGTGATGATATTTTTAAAATATTAAATATTTTGTTTCATTTTTTCATTGCTTATCTAAAATTGTGTAATAGCTTCTAAATTCTTATCTAAATAGGAAATTTGAGTCCTCATTTAAATTTAGAATATAGGTTTACTCTTGGTGGAACATTACATTTTTTCCTTGGGTGTTTATTTTATGTGTAGTCATGGGAGGATAAATAAATAAATGTATAAATAAATTTATTACATATTATGTGACATCATGGACCGACATTCCACTTAACAGGTGCCCCGAGCATGGTGGGAAACATGGCATCAAGCACATTTTCCCAATATCTAGAGGTTACCGATAAGCAGGAAGGGCCTATGGTGTGTTTGTGGGGAGACTATGCCCTCATAAAAGAGTGCAGCACAGTAGAATGATGTGAAAAGTAGTAAATAGTCAAATCAATATAAATAAATAGTGTAAGAAAAATGTTTCAATAGATAAATGAGAATAACAATAACAGTATAAACTAAAAAAATGATGATGTATTGAAATGTTAATAGAAAAATGGAAAACATGGATACAAGATAATAGGATTAACATAATCCCCAAATTAGAATAAAATAAAGGATACTCCATGAATAATGAAATCCTACTCAGTCATCTGCTATCATGCTCCATCATAAGAGAAATAAGTCAAGTGTTTGAATTTTTATGCTTCCATTTGTCAACACCTGCAACCATGTAATCTACTACATGTAAAAAACGGTGCATGGAGATGGTGTGAGATAAATCTCAGTGGGCCACCACCAATGTATTCTATATCATCCGGCCAGTGAAATAGAACATATCAATGTGCAGGAATGCATATATATGTAAGGAAGGTAGTACAATATAACTAAATACCCATGTACCTACTTCTTCCCTCAGCCATTTTCTGAATGTGATACTAGTTCATTAATTAAGTAATTAACATTTATTGTTAATAAGTCATGTGAGGTAGAACTAGCACTGACATGACCTCATAATATTATATGTATTGATGGTCCCAATACGTAACAAGTCAACATGACAATGATATACAGTGAGGGTGTTCTTAGGTAATAAACAAGGAAAATTAGATCTCATGGAATGCTAGCTTAGTAGTATCTGAGTCTAGAAAAGGGTTAAGACAGTAATCTGAGGAGCGTAATCCAAGGAATTACACAATAAGGAACATGTCTAATCTAAGGAGATCAACCATGGGAAAATAGAGCTATACAAGGATAGTTCTTTATGGGATTTCATCATGGAACCTACTAGTCAATGTTTGATCCAAGGAGTGTATTTGAGGTATCCTAATATAATCTAATGGACCCTACTATAGTATACTAGGAATCTGAGTAATATAAATGAACTGGAGTGTAGATGGGTATCAACTTATGAAAACATCATCCTTAAATTAGAATTGGTTTCCCAAGTCCCACAGTATTCTCCTCTAAGAATCCAAGGTGAGATCAGGTCATTCTAATCATATTTGATATTATAAACACGTATTCATTAATTAGGTTCATGCCTTTTCTTCCATTAGTGTGGATGGGCTAGGTATCATTGAAAACACTTAATCATGTCTTAATTATCCATTAATTATTATTCATTTATATAGTTTCACTCTTATATATTCCATAAATATAGAAAGGGGTGCTATAGACATGTATCCTTTATTTAATCACATTTAATAACGCCAATTTATACACTTAGTATATTTTCCATTTCCAATTCCACAATTAATAATCAATTTTAATCACATACATTAGGCTGGTCAAGTGTTGAGAATACGTGGAAAATTCCATTATTCAATTACCATTAACAATAAGTCATTCATTATAAGAAGGCTCACATTCAAGAAGGTCAAGCAAGGACACACATGAATGGTGACTCAAACCTTCCAAAAAAACTATATACCAATTATAGAATAACCATAGACAAGGGGCTGATTGAGTTTTGGGTTTAACCACTAACAAATGATCACATATTTAGAAGGGAAATAAGCATACGATTCTAACAATTATTATCATGGATTGTAAATTTATAAAACAGATTATGATGAAATAGGCAATCCCCGCAAAAATATTCCAAAAACAATGAATGTTACTGATGAGTTATAAACCTCCCACATTCGGGTTGAATGACTCTCCTCCTTCGGTATTTTCCCTCTATTTAGCTAAGATTATAGTAGATATCAAAAATTGGGAAAAACACTCATATAATGATATCCAGGTCATGAGAAATATACATGAATAACGAGTAATGAGGACTTAAGTACATACCATTTTACATCCAACATGATGAATAGATGCTCGATCAGATTCTAGACAATAGTGATCTCTAAATCCCTAGCTTTGGGATTCAAAAATATCATAATTCAGAGGAAAATTGCTTAATCATAATAGTTCTCAAATTAAGGAGGAAGAGGGGGGGGGGTAAATAAATCATTAAAGAAAAAAAGGAAATTTACCAACAATTTTTTCCATCACAGAGTTTGTCCACACAGTTTGTCAAACCATGCGCAAACTGTGTGAGATGGTTCTGCCTGAGAAAACATCCTCAAAATGGTTATATCTATCCATGTGCAAGCCATGCATGGGTACTTCAAAAAATGGGTGTTTTCATGGTCAGGCCGCATGACCATGTTCCAACCATGTGAGGTGTATCTATCTGAAGAAACCCAATCTGTATGTTTTTACAAATCATGCATAATTTCTGCATGTTTTAATCTAAACTATGATCCAAGCTAGTTTTCCATAAAATAGATATGGTATGGGCTCTGAACATGCTCTAGAAACCCTATGAACATTTAAAAAATCATTTGGAATCCATATTAGGTACAAAGTAATGATTCTGAACAAAAATTCAAGGATCCATACTTCATTGAAAAACCAGGTTCTTATAGTCTTCCCTCCTTACAAGAATTACCCCATGAGTTCTCCTTAAAAGTTTAAATTAACACTATTTTAGAACAACTATGGCCATTGGGAATGTGTGTCAGCTTACCTCTCCCAATTCTCATCTTGTACTCGGTTGTTCTTCCATAGAACCCATATGAGTGGGAAAGACTACCTCATATATCCTTTATTCTTTGGTCAACAATGCATACTGGTTATTCCATAATGGTAGAATCAAAATCAAACTCAACATTCTTGGGATCAAATGTAAGAGATTGTTCATCATAATATTTTCTAATCTATGAGAAAAGAAATATGTCATGAATGGAATGGTACCTCTGAGGTAGAAGTTATAGATATGCTACTAGCCTGACTGTATCTAAAATATAAAATGGCTGGATGTAATGAGGTGACACTTTTACCTTCTTCCTAAACCATTTATTCCCTATCCTAGGTGATACCTAAAGGAAAAAATGGTCCCCAACATCAAAGTCTACAGGTCTTCGATGACGATCGACATAACATTTCTATCTAGATTGATCAATTTTCATATGTATTCTGATCAGCTAATCATATTCTGATGTCTCCAGAATAAGACAAGGACCAAATAAGACTACATAACCTACCTCTATCTAGTAAAAGGGTGAATGGCATGGCCTACCATATAAGGACTCAAAAGGAGACATCTGAATCTTCTCATGAAAACTATTATTATAGGTGAACTCAAAGATGGGTATATGCTTCTCCCGAGATCCATCGAAAAGAAGGAAACATGAATTAAGCATATACTCTAGAACATATATTGTATATTCTGATTTTCCATCAGTCTGAGGGTGAAAAGTTGTGCTTAAAATTACATGAGTCTCCATTGATTTCTGAAAGACTTTCCAGAATCGTGATGTGAAATGATGATCCCTATCTGAAAAGACAGTATGGGAAACCCCATGTAGTCATATGTTCTCACAGACATACAATATTTCCAACTCCTAAAATAAGAAAGTATCCTATATAAGAATTAATTGGGGTAATTTCATTAGTCCATCATTGAATAACTAGATTGCATCACTACCTCTCAACAACCTAGCTAATACAACTATGAAATCTACAGCAACATTTTCACATTTCCATTCTAGGTCTGGGAGTAGCTGTAAGAACACCACTGGTCTCTGGTGCTCCTCCTTCACATGTTTATTGGTGGAACACCTAGTGATGAAGCCTTCAATTTAACATTTCATTTCAGGCCACCAATACTAGTGTCACATAACTCGATATGTCTTTGAGAATCCGGGATGAACTACCCATTGATAAGTGTGAGACTCTTTCATCAAATTATCTCTCATATCTGCAAGTACTCAAATATATCCATACAGATACAGGATGTTGTCATTATCCACAGACTAATCCATAGGTGGTTTATCTCTTCATATATTCTCACGAAGAACCAAACCTTCAGTATTTGAAAACTACATACTCTTTACCTTTTCAAGGATGGAAGACGAAAATGTTTACACTGATAGGTAAGAATGCTCATGACTATCATGAAACTCTAGATGAATTTTATAAAAGAGGTCCATTAAATTCCATTAATCAATGGCTTCCAGTACACCATGTGTTTGAATTTCCTGACTCAGTGCTTTAGTGACCACATTTCCCCTTCATGGCATATAGGAAACCTAAAAATCAAAGGATTGTAGCTATTCAACCCATTTCTATTGTCTAAGGTTAAAGTCATGCTGATAAAAGTTATACATATTTATCATGTTATTTTTATGCACCACAATGTTCTCTCCCAATAGATAATGTCTCTAGCAATGTAAATCATGGAAAACTGCTGCTAGCTCGAGGCCGTGGTTTGGGTAATTTATCTCGTTAGGCCTTAAGTGACGAGATCTGTATGAAAAGAATTTGTCTTCCAACATCAAAACATCCTTTAGTACAATTCCTTATGCATCATATAAGACAATATAACAATTTATATGTTCTAGATGAATCTGAATTAGTTATGATAAAAGCCGCCCATTTAGTTCCAGAATGACTTTCTCATATTCCAAGGACCACGGGTAGTTGAACCCCTTATTTTTAAGGCCATTAAGAGGTGAAGAAATATGTGAGAGGTTTTGTATTAAATTCCTATAATATCCAAAAATCCCTAAGAAACTCTATATATTAAACACATTCGTAGGCTACTCCCTTGATTCTAGAACACTAATAATTTTATGGTCAATAGATACTCTTGATTCGAAAATACTATCAACAATGAATTATATCATGTCAATCCAGAAGTTTCACTTAGAAAATTTTTCATAAAGCTGATACTCTCTCAGTGTACTCAAAATGATCTCAATATGTTTGGAATGGTAGCTATGAGGGAGAGAATACACCAAGATGGCTTCCAGATAGTCCATGAAAAAAGAGTCCAAATAGGGTTGGAAACCCTATTTATCACAGCCATGAAAATGGAAGTTTCATTCCTATGACAGAATGTCATAACAAGATACTCATACAGTCCATACCTACTACGAAAATATGTTTGAGGTATGTTTGATGGTCTGACTCGCACATGATGATAACCATATTTTATTTGATCTTAGAGAACACATGCACTCCCCAAAGATGGTCAAAGATAACATCCAATCGAGGAAGTGGATACCAGTTCATGAATGTATTCATGTTCTAACTTCTATAATCTATACATAAACAATGATTTATATCCTTCTTCATAGAAAATATCATGGTTGGACCCTAAGAGGATGTACTGGGCCATATAAAAGCATTGTATTCTAGGTCATTCATCAATCTCTTTAGCTACTGAATCTCTGTAGGTGACATCCATTATTAAAAATTGTACACTGGAGGTACTCCTTTAACAAGATCTATTGTTAACTCTACCACACTCATAGTAGGTAACCTATAAAAGTAATCGAGAAAGGCTTCCCAGAAATGATCAATAGATGGAGGGAAATAATTTGGATGAACCCCTAATCCTCCATGAAAAGATTTGAAATCTAGGTTTTCACTACACCTTGCCCATGATGCTTCAGTCCAGCTCTCCCAACCTAGACATCCCACACACCTTTGAAAAGATAAATTTTTTCCTTTTGGTGATGTAAAAGATACCCAATGATTATTTATGTCTACAATGTCATGATATTGGACTAACCAGTCCATCCCAATAATGAAATCGAAGCCCTTCATCTCATGAACAATGAGATTCCACAAAAAAAGAGTAATTGTGTCACTCAAGGGGCCCGTCCCTGCACTGGAGTATGCCCTCCTCCTGTATTCCCAATTGTGTATCGAGGATCATTACACCATGGTGATACAATATCTCTAATTGGATACTTTCCATGATAGATAAAAAAATGGAAGAGTTTGTAGCACATGTATCAAAAAAATTAGAGATAACAGTGGATGCTACTATAATAGTACCTCAGACTATCTGTGGTCCTGTATCCAGATCCTTGGGTATAGGTTGTAAAGCAGGACACTAATGTGATCCATGGCCCAGTGCAACAGATAGAATACAACAATCATAATTTCTCTACTTGTACTACTTGTGAACAGGGGTCAGACTAACACAGCCACGAATTCCTCCTCATCCATAATTGTCGGTGCTATTCCATCCCCCCTCCTCACGCAGTGCAAAGTAACCTGCTCCTATATGTGGAGCAGATTTTGATTCTTTTCCACTCAAAGATAGTATAAAGGTCCTACAGAAATGCAAAATATGACTGATACAACCAAAATCTAGGCACTCTATAGGGTATCTATCACATTGGGGATTTTTATGCCCCGGTCTTCCACAATGATGAAACACCATAGACCTATCAAAATGGACACTATATATGCAACTACCCTGATTAGAATACTCAAAGTAACATTTCCTCCCCCTGGAAGAACTATTGGCAAGATGCAGCACTAATCCTTTAAACCCGGTAATTGTGTTTTACCTCAGGTTATGTACAGTGATAAGGGTATGATCAACTATTGCAGATAATTTAGGATGGAGAAATTCATTCACCTGAGTTGGGATGGAATACCAGTTCTCATCTTCAAAATGACTAGCACATGAAAGCTCATCACTAGCTAGAAGCTGTTAAAAGTGCTGTAAATATGAGAAACAAGTCGAATATTCCATTACTGACATAGAACACTTCCCTAGATGCATGAACTCTTTGGCTTTATCAGCACTTAGTTCCTGATGAAAGAAATGATCATAGAAGGATGTCTGGAAATCAACCCATAACATGATCGGATAATGACCGGCCTAGGTAACCATATCCACCAACGCTTGGCCAAATCTCAATGGTTGTTTGTATAAATCTTGACTATCCTATCTTATGGTGTTTCCAAATTCTTAATGATAGATATAATGGTATTTATCCAAGACTCAATAGCCTAAGAACAACCATCACCAGAAAAAGTAGTACAATGTTGCTGCTAGAGCTCATGGATCAGATCAACCATCATACGTGAAACCCTTGGAGAACCATTCATAGAATGAATTAGATGTAAGAAAATATAATGTACATGGCAACAGTTATCGGATCAATTACAACAACCGGTGACTATTGTGGCACTTCTGGAGGTAAGACTGGTTTCTTAGGACCCCCCATGTCTTGAGCATGGTCCTCACCACCATTATGTAGAATGAAACAAAGAGGTCAAGGTGGCATTGGTCTACGAATGCCAAGCACAGACCTCAGAATAAGCATATAAGAATATGATATTATCACTGGTGGAAATAAAATGTATCAGAATCACTACCCAAGGAATGCTACCTCAAACGACCTACTTATATGTCTAGGTGTCAGAAAGTGATCAAGTATAAGTCTCATGTTATTTCATAGATAATTTCTAGGTTCTCTTCTTTACCTTTTATAGACATGATATCAAAAGGATAGGGATGTGAAATCAATTCATTTTCGATTTTTGGATTCAATTTATAATGGATATCCATTTCCGATGAATTAGGGAACGTACACCTTCTGGTGATCCTACTCAAAAATCTACTATCACACTACATCCAAACAGCAAGAAATCATGTGTTTGAAGCTATATTCATACATTTGTTATCACCTAGAACCATGTAATCTTCTCTAGGTACCAAACAGATCCCTGAGAGGGTGTGATATAAATCATTGGGGGCCACTATCAATGGTGTTTATAACATCCATCCTGTCAAATGGAATACAACAATGTGTAGGCATGCATATATAAGAAAAGAAAGTACTACAATATAACTACATAGCCAAGAATCTACTTCATACATTGGTTGGTTTATAAACCTGAAACCAGTTCATTAATTAAATAATTACCATTTAATGTTAATAGGTCACGTGATACATGTCCAGAACTGATATCACCTTATGATAGTATATGTAGTGAAGTTCCCAATACATAACAGTTTAACATGTCAAATATATCTAATGAGGGAGTTCTAGGGAAATAACCAAGGTAACATAGATCTCATAGAATGCTAACTCAATATTATCTGTGTCTAGAAAAAATGTATGAGTGTAATACAAGGTGTTTAATCCATGTAATTTTATAATAAATCACCTACCAAGCCCAATGTGATCGACTAAGATAAATCTGGGCTAAGCAAGGACAGGGCCCTATGGGCATTATTATGGGAACCATCTAGTAAATACTAGAACCAAAGTGTGTATCAGAGGTATACTATTATAATGTAATGGATCCTATAGAAGTATACTAGGCATCCGAATAATAGATAAAAACTGGATTCTATGTAGTTATCATACTAAGCAAACTGCATCCTTGAATCGGAATGGGGTTCCCATGACCCAAGCTATTCTCCTCTCCCATCCATGGTGATCTCCATTCCATCCATGCCTTTTTGATATTATAATCATGTATATATTCATTAGTTTCATGATTTCTCTTCCATAAGTGTGGATAGGCCATGTAGCATTGCAACCATTTAATCAAGTCTTAATTATCCATTGAGGCATATTAAATTATAGATGTTCACTCAGATATATTACATAAATATAGAAAGGGGTTCTAATGACATGTAACCATTATTTAATCGCACTTAATAAGTCCATGTTATATTCTTTGTATATTTTTCATTTCCCATTTCGTATTTAATAATCAATTTGAAGAACATACATTAGTTGGGTCAAGTTGTGAGAATATGTGGTACATGCCATTAGTCAATTTTCATTAACAAAAATACATTTATTATAAGAAGAATAGCCTTTAGAGTGGTCATGCAAGGGAACACCCGAATAGTGGATCAAACATGTCGAAACACTAAATACCAATTATGGAATTACCTTCGACATGGGGATGATTGAGTTGTGGGTGTAATCCCTCACAACTAATCTAAAATTTTGAAGGAGCATAACCACATAATTATAACAAGTATAATCATGGCATTTAAATTTAGAAAATGGATTCCAATGAAATTGGAGGGCCCCATATGAATATTCCAAAAAAAATGACCTTTAGGGATGAGTTATAGACCAACCAACTTATAGTTGTATGAATCTACTTCATCGGTATTGTCCATTGATTTGGCTCAAATCGGAGTAGATATAAGAAAATGTAAAAAACACTCAAATAACAATATTTAGGTTGAGAGAAAGATAGAAAAATAATGGCTAAAAGGGACTTGAATACATACCTTTACACATCCAACGTGACAAAGGGAAGTTGGATCGGGTTTTAGATGAAGTAGATCTATTGATCCAAAGATTTTACCTCAAAAAAGATCCAAATTGAGTGGAAAAAAGATTAATTCCTATAGTTCTCTGATTAGGGAGAAGGGGGTTGGGTAAATAGATCATTAATAGAAAATTGGAAATTTACCTAGAATTTCAGCTTGCACATGGTTTGTATGAACTGTTTTTCAAAATGTTTGCAAACAGTTCGATATGGTTCTGCCTGAAAATACATCCTCTAAACAGTTTTACCAAATGATGCCCAAGCCATGCCTTGGAAACTTGGATAAATGGTTGTTCTCATTGTTAGGATTAATTATTGAGTTCCAATAGTGAGATGTGTATCTATCTGAAAAAACACCATCAGCACGGTTTTCTAATCCGTGTAGAATTCTTATACAGTTTACTCTAAACTATGTGCCAAGCCAATTTTCCTTAAAAATGGGGGCTCTGGGCTTCAAAAAATCCTCTAACACCCTCATAAGCTTTACTAACTCAATATGAATCTACAATAGGTCCAATGTAAATATATATAATGAAAATTAATGGATCCATAACTCAGTGAAAAACCAGGGTCTTACATATTAACTAGAATGAACTAGTTTCTCCTATTTTTAGTCCATGTTATAGAAAAAACCTAGGGTTATCTAGATAACTCTAGAGTTTCTAGAGGATCTGTAATGGAGATAATTTATGAATTTTAATGATATCCTGGATTGATTGTCTGGTTTCTAAAGGGTTCCTCTTCAATACAGGATTTTCTGGATCTCACCAATGAAAATGATGTAGAACTAATTTTCAACTATAATCTATCCAAACTCAAGGTATGATTTTTTTTTCAATTTTAATTATTCCCCATTTGGTTAACCCATGTTTTATATAATTTAGATTTATAATAAATTTATTTTTTTTCAATTATATATTTATGAGTGTTATTTTATCTTCATAGATTTAGAAATTGATATTTTTTTCATCTAAAAATGTCCCTTAGGATCAGTAATTTATTCATATATTAATAGAGTCCAAACCAGAAATGAAAAATAAATTCGATCAGTTTTATGTTCTGGGATATTCATCCCATATTCATCATTTGATCAACATCACTATTTATTTTGGCCCACAGTTCAATAATACCCTAAACCACATCATTTTTTAGATGATATCAAGCCTAAATGAAAAATTTCTTGGCATTGGATTCATGTTAAAGAACATGATTGAGGTAACAATCATGGTTTTCTGGTGATGATACAAGACGAAAGAGAATATTAGTAATTTTTTATCATGGTTTGAAGATTTGGCAGTGTAATTTGAGAAGAAGAATTTATCAAGTTATTGGGTGGCCAAAATCTATCTACTGGTGATATTTTGGGGATTTTCAACATTAAATTGAATTTCCTTAGTGGTTCATGGATAGATATTAGTTTGATATGGTGGCATGGGAATAGACATGTGATAGATTCATCGGTTTTTGGAATGTTATGGAATACACAACATGTATTTTGAATGAAGGTGCAATATGTAGTCCCCTATTATGATGAATAGGGTTTAGCTGTAAAGTATAATATCACATGAATTGAGGCTAGATCACATTCCATGTGAACCATAGTTGTAGGATTGGTGTATACCCAAGGGGTACACACAAACTTGCACAACCCAATACATGGGTATGACTGCAGTACTCAAACATGTCTAGAGAACCCAAGAATTTATAGAGTACTTCCAAATGAATATTATACATGTGAACAAATAGAGTACAAATGCATGTGACAATGTATATAGTCTTTTACTGAAAAAACTCACTGGGTGATAGCCCAACCTATTCATCCCTTTTACCCTAGAGGACATGTTTATTATCTATATAATGAAATTTTGTGTGAGATTGTAGGATATATGCAGATCCATACATGGATAAACAATATGCGTACCCCATGGGATATACTATAAACATCACAAAGGGAATGTTATAGCTCTTTATATCATATGAACTACATGGTATGAACTTGAGTGAATTGATTTAACTCAAATATATTATTAGGGTGTGTTTCTTTGGACTATGCCTATGTTCGTACAATGAGGCATCTCATCCTGAATATAGGATATGTTATCCCCTATATGGTATAATAACAGATAGAGTTAGGTATCACTCTGTGTATTAAGGTGTCTTTGTAAGGTCCCAAGATTAATGTATATAAAAATTACATTATTTTTGTGGAATACATAATACATAAAAAAAAGAGTTTCCTAAATACTATATTAGTTTAGTGTGTTTAGAAACTAGGAACACAATCTACTAATTTGGTTAAAGACCTTCAACTTCTCCCATAATGATCTCCCCCATAGTTTTTCTACCTAAACCCATTCTTTATATCCGAGGGAAAAGAAAACATTTGAAAAGGGTGAGCCCAAATTCTCATTAAGGGAAAACATGGAAAATATAAAACAAAACAAGAAGATAATAATGTAAAAGCATGGACCTAACTTTTCAAATCATTCCATGTATATTATATATCAAAATCTTGAGTCATGAAATAAATTATGGAAGTTCAAAAGAAATAAATGATAATAGAACACGATCCATGATAAAATAAATTTGGAATAAAAAATGTAATTATTGAAAACATATAATAATAGAAAATCTTTTCCATATTATCCATGTATCATTTCCCAGACCATCATAGTCGACATTTTCTGATAATTAACTGATTTCACTCTTTATTTGAGCCCTATATCACTAAATTGGATTTCCATTATATCCATGTATTACTGAACCAGATATACTTATCATCCCATCAATATCTATCTCATGAGATATAAATATTTACCTGATGAATTGTATGTGAGATATTGGTCCCACCATTCACATAATTAAAACAATACATATCTATTCACATAATAACATAAATCATTCAATATAACATAACCCAAGGAATAAAATCAGTTTATTTAACATCATTTAATCATAACAGAATACCGAAAAACATATGGAATTTATAAATAGAAACAATGACATAGGAAAAATAAGGATATCATACATGAAACATATTATTATATAATAATTTCATCTTAGATGGAATATAATTTCGATAAAACATTTCGAATTAATTCATGAGGAAAATGTCCATTCTTCTTCAAAAATGTTTTCTTATTTCAAAATGACACACAATTTTAAAAAATAATAACATTGTTTAAACAAAACATGAAATATTGTAAAGGAACATTCATATATGTATGATATTATGAAATTTTAAAAATACTTTCAAGGTATACAAGTTAAAAGTAAACATTTTTCTCATTCTTTTGTCAGAAAGTCAAAAATTACCTCGTATCGAAAATAAAAAAATATTCCTTTCATTCATTTTTGAAAAAATTAACCAATTAATAAAATGGACATTAATCAATATTAAAAGTATATAAGTTATATTTTATAATAATTTTTTATAAAACAAGGACATAGGTGATAAATATACCCTAGTAAATACTTATGTAAAAACAATCTATGATAAAATGTGATTGTGAAATTATACCTTACAAATTTTGAATCATCTAAATCATATGACTCATAAAAAATAATATATGAATATTTATGTATCATAACCTTCATAATAAGAATCATGAATACTATCATGGGAAATATAAACACCACATAATAAAAATTGGTATTGTATAAGTTCTATGTCCCACAAAAATAAAACAATGAGAGAATAATCGGTTTCCATAGGTCTGGGTTCCTATGTACATGTATAAAACTCTAGTATAAGAGTTGAGATAATTATATTAACTTATTTAAAAAACATTTTCTCAATTTATAGTATCATAATTGATCATATTATTTCTAATTTGATAAAAACATTATTACTCATCCATTGGGTATTAACTGCTCTATTTTCATACACATATTTTGTCAGATAAGTTCTTGTTCCACTACATAGGATATATTTATACAAATTAGATAATAATATTAGTATAATATAACATATTTATTCATTCAATTAATATATATAATAATTATTTAAATAATATCATGTACAATGAATCACATTTCATTGTGAAGATGGTAAGTCATACATATGCACGAGTGATGATATTATTCACATAATTGTTAAATAGTATTGAAGTGGATGTTGTATTATATTATATAATTAATATAATTATATAATAATTATATTTATTTATTATTTCCATAATTATACACATCTTAGTAATGTGGTTGTGAAAATTGATTACACCTTTGTGTGGAGACGGTAAGTTGAACGTACACACACATGGTGATTTCGTTTTCCAAAGGAATGATAGAAGGGGTAATATAATTGTCAAATAACCATAATAATATATAAAAATATAAATTATTCCCTGATTAATTAACATATGATGAATATAACTCATGAATGGGAATTTGAAGAAGAAATAATTTGATAGATTCGGTAGACAAGATTACATCTTCTTCGACAAGCTCCCTCTAGATCTCATCTTAAAGGCAATATAATTGATATTTTGAGAAGACCAATACCTAGAGAATGTGACTGATGAATTTTATAAGGGAAATTGGTAGGGTATGGACAAACTATAAGTATTAATGTGAGGTGAAGATGTGATAGAGGAGGCTCCCTTTCATAATTTATGTGAGGGTCACTTTTGGAATCTCCAAAATCATTAATTTGTAAATTAATAAAAACCCATAAAAACATCCAAAATATATGAATTTATAATATAAGATGAGATACAACATTAATATCCCCAAAAAATAAATTTTAGACATGTTTTTATGTCATTTTAAACCTTATCATTTCTCTTTAAACTTAATTATTCTCGTTTAATTTTAACAAGGTTAACATATAGATCAATATTAAAATATTTTAATGTTTACTCATTTGATGCAAATTAGACCATAAATGAACTATATAGAAATTTTAGAGTAATATATATCTATTTTATTTATTTAAAAATATTTTATTATTTTTAAATAATTTAATAAATCATTTTTTTATTAAATTATCAACATTTTTAATTTTGACACTATTGATTTAATGTATTTTTAAACAAATAAAGATTAGATTATAACCACAAAAGAATATTTATATATCTATATATATTTTAGGTCAAGGTAATCAATAATGTTTTTTGGATATATTAATTTTCCAAAATTATATATATTATTATTTTAAATAACATTAATATTATACTACCATTAATAAAATAATTAATACATCAATTTTGTGTAATTATTTAATATAAATATTTTTTTATATAAATTAAAACTAAAATATTATGATTACAATAAATTTACTTAATTATATAATAATAATAATTGTCAAATATATCATCTGGAAAATACATCATTAAAAATGTTATATTTATTAAATCATTAATGTGACATGTTTAACATCACTTTAGTTAAAATAATATAGGTGTCATACTCTCTTCTATAAGGCTCCAAATGGTCAATAACATGATCCTTGGATGGTTATAGTCAATATATACTTGACCAATAAGATTTTTTCATGTTTTTTTTTGTATTTTATTTGTTATTATTATTTTAATAAAAATTATTTTATTTATTTTTCATCAATAAAATAAACCCTGCATAATATATATATTAACCTTTGAGGTAATTATTAAATTTGTAAAAATTAAAAAAAAGTCCATGTTAAATTAAAATGTTTTATTTTCCAAATTATTATTTATAATTGAATTTATATTTGGTATAACCTTATATTTAAAAAAAAATTGTTATTAAACATTGAGTAAGACATATTTAACATTTCATTAAAAAAATATAATAAATGTCATAATCACTTACATGTGGATTCAAAAGGAAATATTGTTATCCCAAAGACGGTTTAGGTCAAAAATTAGTCATCCCATCATATTATTTCAAGTCTAATGATAATTTAGTCATATTATATTTACCCTTAATTACATGATTTACTTTATTACCGTATTAATAAAAAAAATTACTGAAGTTATTATTGATAATAACCAAAAATAAAGTAATGATATTAACATAATTTGGACCTACTCATTCCAAATATAGAATATATTATTAAAAAATAAAAACTCTAAGGTTGTAGTAATTAGTTTTAAATTAATTTTATTATTATAATGAAAAATATGTTTTTAAATTTTAAATCATTGCAAAATATTGAAATGTGTTCACATCATAATTTATGGAAAAATTAATTCCAATGATGAAAATAATAATAACTGAAAAAACATTATTTTATTTTTAGTTTAAAATAATTAAAAAATATAATTTATCCAGATAAAGTATTTCAATGGTTTTTTTAATTAATATATAGTATGTATATACTACTCATCAAAACATAAAACATAATAGAAAAATTTCAAAAATTAATCCAAAGTAAATTTCTATATGCAGCTTCCAAATATGAATTTTATTTATTAAAAAATATAAAATATATGTTTCAAAATCTAGATTTAAAAACATTGTTCCATCAGAAGTCAGAAAAAATTTAAGTTTTTAAAAATTACTATTTTTATTTTAAAAATTGAATTTTTTCATATTTCGTATCTAAAAAACATATAAGAAAAATTTATAAAATTATATTGAATATATTATATATATATTAAATTAATAAAATCTATCAAGAGTGAATTTATAATTTTATAACTAGACTTATTTTCATTTACATAGTTTTTCAACAAAAAGTTAATATTATTTGTACCCACCATTATAATGTGTAGGTTACAATGTAACATAATAATATTTATTTGTTAACATAGACATAGTATTGTTTGAAATGAATTCTATCAAAATAACCCGAAATTGTGTACAACACAAGCCAATCAGAGTGTGCGTAAACCTCAAGCTAAGTAAAGGTTGCGTATAGAACAAGATTATCTTGGTGTAGTGTACAACACATGCCAACAACGGATTTTAAAAAATAGATCTCATAAAAATATTGTTTTGTTACATTTACCCCCCCCCCCACTTAAAAAGATTTTCTCTCTTGAAATTCATCTTGGATATAAAAAGTTCTAATAATTGAATGTTACTTTTATAGACACCCACATCAGAAAAAAATACTAGAACATTATTTTGAAAATAAATAATTAGAAAATAACAATTACCCAGTGTAGTTAATAAATAGGTCCCTACGTAGGAGATAATATTTGAAGATATGGGAATCAAGGAAAAGCATAAATAATCATGTAGATTGACAAAGATCACCATTCATAAAAAAACAGGTGATCTAGAGAAATTCTACAATCACAAAACTACACACTAAAGAAGAATAACTGAAGTCATTAATATCATCAAAATGATGATAATATTAAAACCATTTACAAAATCATCCCTTTACCTAATGTTGAGGAATTTTCCTGAGAATATATACTTATTGATTTCAGTTCAATCTCATCATTTTTCATGCATTGACCAATTTTTTACTTGATCATTTATTCAAAGAAATTAAATTTAAATTGTTATTATTAGAGAATTAGTATATCATGAAAACGATGTGCCATTCTATCTGTCTATATAAAAAAATACGGATAGAACAAGATATTAAATTTTCAAATGTCCACCTATAGTGAGATACTAGTTTAATCTAACTAACCTCATCCTATTCTTTACTTATACAATCCATAAATGGATATCCTTACAATCCATCCAATGGTTGAAAATACAAATCATTAGAAAGAGGTTTACTAAATAGACTTGACATTTATCTCTAATATTTCATAAGATATAACTTATTGATGATATTATAATCATGTTAAAACCTTCATCATTATTTTGTTGAGTCATGGTAATAAACTAAATTACCAAATATCCTTATTGAAAAAATTTATGTTTTCTTATTCCAATGATTATTAGATACATTCCATAAGTCCCAAAAAGTTCTATACCACATCCATGATATCAGAAACCTCTTGTAAATGAATACCTATTTAGTTCTGAAGAAACTTGTACAATCCAATTTACTTATTCATATATTACATATCTTAATCCATCATCATTATCATAACACAAAATAAATATTATAGATTATTTTTCCCTTGATCATGCGTTATCAAAATCTATCATCACACCAATAAATCACATTTCTATACCGTTATCACCAATCAAAATATCCTTTAAAATATTTAATGAAGAACATATATTGCAAATACTTATATATTTCCAAATTCTTATAAAAATATATTTTAATTCAAAAACACATATATCTCAATCATCCAACATTATTCTTAAACCATTACTCAAGAACAATAATTATAGTCTTTTATAAATTATGAATCATTAGTAAAGGTTCCTCAACATAAATATAACCAAGTTTATTTTTTTAATTTAAAAAATAATTCTAGAACAACCAATACCTTTCACAGGATGTTTAAAATCTCTTCCTCCTCAATAGTATAACCATTACCTATATGACCTTCATGATTATCATTATGATATTTCCACTTCTTATAATTCTAATTATTTTCGCATCTAAAACATTCATGGTTCAATATGTTCTATATATGTTTGGATATTTATTAAGAACAAAAAAGAAAAGTGTGATAAAAACATATCAGAGGTGAAATTTTCATAATTAATGTAAATAAATTATAATATTTCAATCTATGATATATTAGTTTTAGTCCTGGTATATTCATTATTATCATAAAAACTCAAGGATTATAACCTATACGTAGTTTTATCATTAAGACATCCCGTGAAATATTAAATGAAATATCTCATGGGATATAACTATATATTTTCTTCATATTTTCTAATGGTTTACTAACCCTTTGTTATTATACAAACTATAGAGACCAAAGCCTAACTTATATTGACATTTCATTAATTTTCGGTATTAATTAATACATGAATCAAATAGACATCCAATGACTTTATGAGATTAGTGTCATTTGAAACATTGAACACATTATACAAATTTTGTGAAATATCGTAATCATCTCCCATAAATATCTCCCCCTTTAGTTGTCCTACCAAAATCATTTATTTATATCCTGGGGACAAGAAAACATTATTAAAGGGGGATATCAATTTCTCAGTAAGATTAAACATATAAAATATTAAACAAAACAAGATAATAATAATTTGAAAAAATGAAAATTAATTTTGTAAATCATACCATGTATAGAATATATCAAAATCATTGTACATGAAATAAATCATAGTAGTTCATACGAAAAAAAACATAATGGAACATGAACCATGAGAAAATAACTTTTCCATAAAAAATGTAATTTTGGAAAATAAAAAATCACAAAAAATCATTTCCATATTAGCCAAAAATCATTAACAAGACCATCATAGTTGAAAAATAACTATGCTAAACTATGTTCACTCTTTATTCCAACCCGGTATTAAAATACTTGATTTAGATTTATAGCCAATAATATATCACCCAACCAGATTTAGATTCCATTCTAGTCATTTCTATCTCATGAGATCTAATCATTCCCCCAGATTTATATTTAGATATTGGTCACACCCATCACATACTGAATCCCATACATATGTGTTTCTTAAGAACATAAATCATTCAACTTCACATAACAGAAGAAAAAAATGGGCTTCATAAATATCATTTCATCATAATGTAATCCAGAAAAAATGTATTTGAAAACTAGAAAAAAAAACAATAAAACTATAAGAATAATAGAGATAGTATGCAAGAAACAATACTTATTAAATAATGATATCCTACATGGAAAATAATTTTGATAAAACACTTTGAGATAATTCTTGAGGAAAATATCATTTGTTCATCAAATACATTTTTTTTTCAAAACTCCATTAAATTTATAAAAAAAATAATTTATTTGAAAGTAAACATGAAATATTGTACTGTATGATTCGTGGATATACAGAATTATTAAATTTAAAAAATATTTTCATTCCTTATAAGTTAAAAGTAAAGATTCTTTTTGTACATTGATCAGAAAGTCAAAAAGTACCAAATATCGAAAACTAAAACATATTTTCATTAAAAAATTTCATAAAAATTTTACAATTAGTAAAACATTGATTAAAAAAAGTATAGTAATATAAATAAAATTTTATAATAAATTTATTCAAAACATGGGCATGAATGATAAATATACCCTAGTAAATACTTATGTATAAAAAATCTTATATAAAATGAGATTGTGAAATTATTACTTACCAATTTATGATCTGACGAATTATATTACTAATAAAATAAATTAAAATATATGGATATTTAAATAACATAACCATAAAAATAAAAATCATAAAATCATTCATGGGAAAAAAACACCACACAAAAAAAATAGGTGGTGAATAAGGCATATGTCCCATTGAAATAAAAGTGATTCAAAATAATCCCATACCATAGGTCTTGGTTCCATCGTATGTTTTTGAATCTCCAGTATAATTGTTTAAATAATAATTAATTACGTATGATAAAATCATATTCAATTTTATAATATCATAAGTGATAATAATATTACCCATTTGTTAATAACATTATTACTCGTCAATTGGGTATTAATTACTTTATTTGCGTAAACATGTTTTGTCGAATATGGTCTTATTACACTTCTTATGATATAGTTATATAATTTAAGTAATGATATTACTATAAAATATATCATATTTATTAATTAAATTTATTTATATAATATTTATTTTTTAAAGATCATGTTGAATTAATTGCATCACAACGTGCAGATGGTTGGTTGTACATATGCACAAGAAAAAATATCATTCCCATAACAATTGAATTATTTTAAAGTTGATGGTGTATAATATTTTATAATCAATATATTTATATAATAATCATATGTATTTATTATTTACATCATTATACCCATCTAGGTATTGTGGTAGTGAAAAAATATTACACCACGATTTGGAGACAATAAACTGTATGTACGCACATGTGGTGATTTTGTATTTCATAAGATAGATAGAAGGTGGAATATTCTTGCTCAATAAACAAAATAAAATCTCAGAATATAAATTATTTTTGATTTATTAATTTTTTATTTAAAAAAAATCATGAAGAGGATGTATAAGAAGAAATAATTTGAAAAAATCAGTAGAGGAGATTACCATTTTTTCATAACCACCCTTTAGATCTCCTCTTAATGGAATTAAAGTTGGTATTTTGAGAAGACCATAACATTTAGAGTGTGTCTAAGGAAAATATTAAGGTAAATGTGTAGGTAATAGAAAATTATTAAGTCTAAATTTCATGTGTGGGAGTGATGGATTAGTTTCCATTGTATAATTGAGGTGAGGGGCAATTTTGGAATCTCCAAATTTATTAAATTATAATAAAAGAAACCCCATAAAAAAGCTCAAAAATACCTAATTTGGAATATGATATGATTTTTGGTTTTAATATCATTATCAAAAAAAATTGATATTTTTTTATTTCATTTTAAATCAAATTATTTCATTTTATACATACTTATTTTCTTATAATTTTTACTAAGGAAACAAACTGTTAAATATTAAAATAGTTTAATTTTCACTAATTCGAAGTAAATTATATAATAAATGAACAATGTAGAACATTTTAGAGTAAAAATTAATTATTTAATAAAATTATAATTTTAATAATTTTTGAATAATTTAAAAAACCAATAGTTTAATATAATTATTTGATGAGTAAAAATAAAAAATAAAATTCTCTATATAATATCAATCAACTATATTTCATAATAATACTTTTAGTAGAATATATCTTCTATAAAATTTATCATAAAAAATGTTAAACATATAAAAACATGAATGTTACAAGTTTAACATCACTTAAAATAAAATTATATAACTATAAAAATATCTTATATATGAATCCATGTGGTTAATAACTTGGATCTGGATGATTATGGTAGATATATACTCAAAAATAATAATAATTGACAACTTTTTTGTGTCTTATAATGGTTAGTATCCTTTTAATAAAAATTATTTTATTGATTTTTCATTAATTAAATAATTCTCACATCATTAATATATAAACCATTAAGTTAATTATATATTTCATTAAAATTAAAAAAAATACCATTTTAGAGAAACAAATTAATATTTAAAATAGTAATTTATAATCCATTTTTTCATTTGTAAAACCTTATATTTAAAATGATATACTTATTAAAATTTGAGTAAGACATAGTTATCATTTCTTTAAAAAATATATATTAAATTTCCTAATTTCATCCAAGTGGATTCAAAAGTGTTTAATTTTACCCAAGTATGGTTTAGGTCTAAAATAACTCAATAAATTAAATTATAACAATATCTTTGGTAATTTTATATCATTATATTTATCCTTAATTACCTAATTTACCTGTTTACCATACTAGTAAAAATATTACCAATGTTACAATTCTGAATGCCCCAAAATAAAATTATTCTATGAACATAATTTTTACCTACTGAATAAAAATATGAAATCCATTTTTGGTAATTAAAAAAACTAGATGTTTCAATAATAAATTATAAAAGAAATCTTATTTTTGGAATGAAAAATGTGGTTTTAAAAGATAAAACATTGTAAAAGATTGAAATATTTTTACATCAAATTTCATGGTAAAAATGATTCCAGAGAAAAAAATTATATTAACTGATAAAAATTATTCTATATTTTACTTTAAAACAGTTTAATGTTATAATTTATCACCAAATATTATTTACATGAAAAAAATTCAATAATAATTTACTACATTTTTTCTATTCATGAAATGATAAAACATATCAAAAAATATCAAAATATAATCCAAAGTAACTATTTATACCCCTCTTCCAAAGAAGAATATTATTTTGTTAAATATAATATATAATAGTTTCAAAATGTTTATTTAAAATTATTTCACAATCAAAAGGTTGTAAAATTATATATTTCAATAAATATTTCTTTTTTCTAAAAAATTTATTATCTTCTTATATCATGTCTAGAGTACAGATAAGATAAGTATTAAAAATTTGATTGAGTATATTAAACAAATAATAAATTAATAAAATCCATCCAGATTGATTCTATTTATTTTAACCATAAAAATTTTCATTTACATAGTTTTTCCAAATAAAGTATATATTTTTCATAGCCACTATTATAATGACTAGGTTACAATGTAAAAAATAATATTTAGTTGTTTTCCTAAACTCTGTATTTTGTGAAATGAATTAAATAAAAAAACATGATATTATGTGTACCATAATCCAAAAATAGGGTATTTTATACCTCAAGCTAATCTGGTGTTGTATGTAGCACAAGCTTATCTTGGTGTAGCGTACAACACAAGGCATCACATAAATTTTAAAAAAAATCTCAAAAAAATTATAGATTTTTATAGTGGTCCTCTATATGTTTTCAATAAGTTGGGTTAGGGATCATATTATCGACATCTGGTTCATGTGATCCCCATTATAACAGTTTTGATTTTAGATGGTTCAGGTATCCCCCATAGGCATTGCTTGTGATTCACTATATATGAATCGATATCTTTTTCCTAATGAAAATTTTTGGTGTTTTTGAGTTTTTATCTGAAATGTGCCCTCTCAGTTTCCTTGAAGCTTCAATATTTCAATACCTATTGATTATGTACTCTCATATGAGATCAATATATATATAGAGACTTGATGAGGGTTTTCTATAATAATGATATTATTGTTTAGTCCTCTTGTAAAATCCTAGAATGATAGTGAAGATGTGAGCTCAACTTGAGACTTGGTGTGTGCATTTAATCATATTGTACTATCTTTTTTAATCGTTTAAAATTTTTATTTAAACTTGGATTCCCTTTTGATGATTTATTTTTAGTGATTTTTCATTATCCTACTAGGTATATTTATACTCTCCCACACATTCTCTCATCCCACACATGACTTGTCTTGTGCAGAAAACATTCCTTTTGATAGAGTCCTATGGGGAATATGAGTAAGTAGAGATATTTTGTGTTAGACATACCATATAAGGTTTTAGCAGTTTATTTTGGGTAGCTAACCCTTATTGTCAGCAGGTTAGGCTCTTTTATAATTTTAGTGATACTATATTTATCGATTTTCTCTTTTTTAGGTACTAATTTTTTGTACACTAATACGTGAAAGAAGTTATCATGTATTTGGAGGTTGAGTTCTTAATCATTCATCATTGTACTAGTGTATAAATATTTGTACAAATTTATATGTATTATAATCTAAATCCACCCAAGTGTGTTATATGCCTACTCAGTGCAGGTTTCTAAACCAAGGCCTATTAGTTGTAGGATTTTGGTGTCATTCTCAGCTTACCAATATCCATGAAGGCCTTCATTTTTATGTGCATGAAAAAGATATATTTATAAAACATCTCATGTAATTTCCCCAAACAATTTTTTTCTTTTAGTATACCATTATTTTATTTATTTCCTCATGATATATAGTTTTATGAATAATAATATCTTCTCCTGATCAATATTCTTCAAATAATGATTATTCATAACTCAAAAATATAATTATCATTTAATAATGGGTTATTTTAGACCATTTATAAATGGATTTCCTTCATATTAATTGATATATTCTCACTATCCTTGGATACTATAGGAAGGAGTAGTTATTTTTTTGTCCTGGGTGATATTGATTAAATAGAAATTTCAAAATTGTACCGGCTGAATCATTAATGTTAAAGATAACATTTTTTATATATTCTATATCCAACATAACATTTATGTAATATCATGGGTCTTTATGTATTGTTTTTTAGTAGCACTACTATGTATATATGAATATTATCCCCACCAAAACCCTTCATTAATCACCTTTGTTCTTCTTCTAAAATCTACCAAAATCCCCTATTGAATTATATCAAAAATGATTTCTTGAATTTTTGGTCATATATATAAAGGTTTTAAACATTTTTTTAATAAATATTTAATTTTTAAGAGATTGAAAAAATATTATCATAGTAATGTTTATTGATTCAAAATAATAACATTCCCATATTAAGAAAATTTATACACCTCTCCATCTCCACTAACATGCACAAACATATACAATGTAATATAGAAAAATAAATATATATAAGATTATACTTTGGATCCTTTAAAATTCATCATCGAAAAATCAATGTGTCTTACTATGTGATTCTCATATATGTTCCAAATATCATTGGAATTGATCTTATTATAGTGTAATGAAAACAAATCACAATGTGGTATAATTATACTAAATAAATATTTATTCATTTTCAATAAAATTAAGTCCAATAAACCTTTCACTCATCGATTTGTTAGTGGAAAATAAATTCAACGTCTAACAACCTTAAATGCATAAGTGAATTAATGAATGAAAAAATTAATATCCATGTCTAAATGTGTAAGATTTATTTAAATATTGAAACATATTATAAAATTATGTTTCTAATAGTTCACCATTTTATTTGAAAAGATCAATATTATATTGATCAATATTTTTGGAGATAATCTCTACTCCCCCTTTTTAAATTCATTTCATCAATGGTTTCTAAATTTCTATTGGATTATCAATCACCCCATTTTAATTTTTTTTGGAAACAAGATAACAATGTTTGATCTCTTATCTTGAACATCAATTACCAACCACTCTCATGTTACCTCATATATCTAAACATCACATCTCATATATTCTATTTCTCTGATTTCTTTAAAAAAATAAAAATTCTCTCATACATTAAATAAATACCACAAATAGTATCCTACATATTTTTTGTAAAATTAAATGGAATAAAATATGAAAAACAAAAAATATCAACTCACATTGATATTATGGGTGAAATAATAGCCAAAAACATTCATGTGTGATCAAATATGTAATCTTTAGTGTTTTTATAATGATATCAATAAAATTATCATTGATTGAAAAATATTCCAATTGATGATCCCTTTATTCAACATTCTCTTTGATGATGTAATACATGATAAAAATATGTTTGAACCTTACATATTTCACTTGATTCATTGATAAATTAATATCCAAATGATTATAACTCCCAATTATGTATGGGTATGAATCCTTAACGTCCATGTATTAACATAATGAATTCATCCAAATCATTTGGTTTATGGGTTGTGATGTCGTAACATATTCATTATTTTATGTTATTAGTGAGACTAAATTTTTCTTCTTGGTGTTCAATGAAATACCACCCAATTCAATAAATAATAACCTAAAAAAAGTAGATTTGTATCTCAGGTATCTCCATCCCAATCAAAATCATAATATATATATATATATGAACTCATATGTTTTTAAATACACCAATCCATAGTCATGATTAAATTTCTCTTAATTAGAGGTCAATTATTTCTATATAATATTTTACTATTTTTATTTATATAAAACAATTCAGAAATATTAATGTAAAAATAATGCCTTATTTTGAAATTTTCATGTATAATAGGCTTATAATAATCCTTTGAGAATACTTTTTATCTACACACAATGCATAATCATTCATAGGAAATTTTTTATTATGCACAATATGTGTGGAGACCTCTCTGGATTCATTCATTACAAATATTTTTCATAACTCAAGAGTAATCGTATATCATAATATAAAGTTAAAACATATTGTGTTCATAGCTTTACAAAAAATGTTACCTATAAAATGATAAAAACTTCTAGTAATATATCTGTTTAGGCATAAAAGTTTACATAAATCATCATTTTGAGTTTGGAAAAAATAATATAATCAACATACAAAAACATTATTATTGAATTTATTCCATATTATTTAACAAATACGTTTCTTTCCATAATAACATTTTTATAATTTTACTATTAAAAACTCTATAAGGTTTTAAATGCTATTCATGGTGTTTATTTATCTATATTTAACATTAAAAATGAATAAAATCATTATTAACGATAAAACATTTAAATTATTTATTCTAAACCCCTTCTTTACGTTCATCATTCAACAACTTTGACATCACATCAATTTGAAGTAAAATATACACTCTTTTAGAACATATCTCCATTAAATATGTAACCATTAATTCATTGTAAATGGATAAAAATCATACAAAATCATATATGAAAAATTTGTTATGATTCATAATATTTGATTTGTGATACTTCATCATTGTCATTATTATTATTTCTGAGTCCCCATTTTGTATACAATAAATTAATTTCATTTTCAGTGACACCAAATCTCATGTTTCATTCTTTTAAATTCATTTTATCTCTTCTTCCATTACTGTAATATTGTCCTTAATTTTTAATACAACAGGACCACCATTTCAGCTTTTGATTAAAATTTGGTGTGATGATTATTTTTCATTAAATTATGTGTTTAAACACCCTATCTTATATATACAATAATATTTTCATTATTTATTTATTTTCCATGTATTTGGAACTTACGTCCTCTTTTATCTAGGTTATGATCATGAATGGAAATTTTGTTATCAACTTGCTAAATTTGTAAACATAGTGCTGCAACCACATATGTCCCAGGAAATCTATAACTATCACCACAATATTTTTCAATATCATCATCAATTAGAAATGATTTTTGAAATTGATTTAAAATTTTAATGTAACATAACATAATTAATATCAATGATATTAATAATATTGTTATTTTAATTTTTTGTGAATCCTTCCATTATGTTTATATCGAAGAAATATCCCCTCATCGAGTCACGAATTAAACATTAATAAATTTCAAACTATTATAATTATATAATCGCTATATCGAATACATTAAAACTATTAAAATTGGAATTATTTACTAACCACATCTTATAAAGATTATTGAATAAATTTGGATTGAGTAAACCCCATATAATGATATAAAATACCACTAAGGTATATTGTCTCTAAAATTAATTAAATTTTCCATTATTTAATGACATAGTTCATATTATGTTCATAAAATATAAATTCTTTTATAAGTAACGTTATATTTTAAGGTGAGTATGAAACTCTATATTATTGATTTATACTTTGATTATCATGATATAGTAAAATTAATTAATTTATAAACTCATATCATTTTTTAGTTGGAAATCCTCTAATATCACATACAATTAATTTTTTATCAAATAAATGAAAGATCTTAAACTTCTCTTTAACATATAATTTACTTTTTATAAAATAGATTATGTTCATATGAATAAAGAATATTAAAAATTAATATTATACTAATATACATTGGTAAATTTTAGGCTCACTGGATCACACACAACTGAGTGTATCAGTTCATGATGCTTCTACATACTTTCTCCATAATTTTCTAATTTGTTAAATCAATGTTTTTATTTTTACACTCATTATATGATTTTATTGACAGATGAATCATTATTGGGAAGATTCTCTTGGATTCATATTTATTAATTTTTTCTATGATTGTTTCACCAAAATAGCCAGTTATTGTAGAAAAAATATCATTCTATTTTTTAATACACATGTTTCATAAATTTAAGTCATTTTAAATCAATAATATATTATAACATTTCTTCTATACCTTTATGATAATTTTGGAATCCTTTATTATTTTAAGGGAAAATTTGTTGTTATAAAATTTCAACACATTTAATATACGACTTAGTCGGGAAACACATTATAGGATTTTTAAAGTCCTAAATACAAAGATAATACAATAAGATTCAAAATTTGTATCCCCAACATTGTTTTTTCCAAAGACATTTAAATTAAGATATCTATTTTTACTAAAAGTAACCTCACCACCCTCATTCCTTTATGATTAATTTTTTATCATTTAAAAATAGGAAGTAATATTCAATATCCAAATATATAAACTTTTTGTTGGATTCTTTTCCTTCCCAATCACCAAATATTGTTATGGAATAACCCCCCTCATACTAGATTTAGTGTTATAATTTTTTCAATTTCGTTAATTGTATTGGATGAATCATTTTGGATGAAAAACTAGATTGAATACAGTTTTTTTAAAATTCCTTAGAATAATAAATTTTTTATTTAATATTATATTTTGGATGTCTACCTAATTCTAATCCTTTTTATGATTTATCCCATGAAATTCACATTCACTCATTTATTATGTTGGTGACATATTATATGCACATACATATGCATTGTTCCATTGCACTATGTTTCTCAAATATCATTTATAAATAATAATATTCAATGGTTAAAAAACGTATTCATTAAAATATTATTTTAGGATTAATTATGATTTTCAACACAACTAAATTCTCTTTATTTCATATTTCATAGGAGTTCTAAAATTTACCATTAATTTTCAACAAGGATTAGTCAAAAAATTATTTTTCTAATACACGCTATTTATTTTTGATTTTTTACCACATAATTATAAATAGATAATAGTGTGATTTCCTTTGTTGGTGATGTAATCAACATTTCCCATTATCATTTTTGTTTCAATATGTTTTTGAAGATTTTGTGTCCATGAAAAGAATATATTATATTTTTGGATAATAAAATAGATTCTTCGTGAAATTAATAAAATTAATCACTTATTAAAAATATTTTCCAAATTTGTTGACTCAATTTTAAAATTGATACTGAGAATTAATGACATATATGATATCCCTTTTTTTGTTTGTTATATATTTTTTAATTATCCTATTATTAGTATTTAGTTTTGAGCTGGAAATCAAATGTATTTATGTATTTTCATTAGGTATAGGGTTTGAATGTAATGTTACCAAGGCCATTCATAGTAATCATATAGCAGTGAGTCTAAAATCTAGTAGCTATTCATGGATAGAAAATAATATTTTCTAATTTAAAAACATAACCGTTTATATTTCCTAAAATAACAATTTATTTTTCTTATAATTTTTATTATTATCGTCCTTCCCATTATCATTTGTTCAAGACACCACCACAGGATTTAAAACTAACAAAATATCAGCTCCTCATTTCATTATATTCGTCCACCTTTGATTCCAACTAGTTATATAAAGGTAATCATATCATTCTAACTTCTACACTTATCTTCATCTATTATCCTCAGAGGCTTATTCACATTAATAGTCTTGTAATACTAGGATATCACTTTTTTGAGGAAATTTATTTGGTGTTTCATTATTTTATACGTTATAATAATATTTTAAAAAACATTCCTTCAAATTATTTGTGGAGAAATAGTTATTGTCTTCGACTTCAATCATTTAAAATAGTTTTCTCTATATTTTTTCCATTTTAGTTGATATATTAATGATTTTTTTAATAAATTTATTATTAATATAATTTTTTTGAATATATGATACCTATTATGATTATAAATTACTTATAATTTTGTGCTTTCTAGTTTTTCAATTGACATGTGGATAGGTTTTCATAAAAG
The DNA here is from genome assembly GCA_963277665.1 of Viscum album. Classification (NCBI taxonomy): domain Eukaryota; kingdom Viridiplantae; phylum Streptophyta; class Magnoliopsida; order Santalales; family Viscaceae; genus Viscum; species Viscum album. The sequence goes on from OY728155.1 coordinate 1,675,412,687, forward strand.
GCCATAAATAGTTTTTTCATATAAAATATGCACAAATGGAGTATGTAAAAAATAAATGTATGGGTTCTCCAAAAATTTATGATATTTATTAATTAAATAATTTATGTTGATTTATATATAGTATGAATTATGTTTTTAATTGGGTATATAAAAATTAAATTTGTCTTCGTTATGATTAATGTTATTTATTTTTTATGATTTTCTTGAAACTGTTTCTATTTTTAAATTATATAATGTTATTTAGTTGATCCAAAATGTATTATTGTATATTTAGTTATATTTGATTAAAATATAGTTTCTCTTTTGGGATATGATGAATTTGTTTACATTTAATAGTTTTCTTGTCATAAATATGTTCCCCTTGTTTTTTAATATAACACTAGATTATTTTACGATATTTGATATGAATGGATGCTGAATGAATATTATTTTAATAGGGTATAGACCTTTAAATTTATTATATAGTATATGATGAATATATATAAGGTGATGTTATTTTTTATATTATTATATTGAATTGCTTTCTCTCCACCATTAGTATGATCAAGGGATGCCTTCGGTAGCTGTGTCATAATTCATGGGATCTGTAATATAGTAGTTGAGATTACGTATCTTGTGGATTATTATGATCCTTTTATAGTTATTTATACCTAAATAGGCTAGTTTAAAATTATAAATGGTGAAATATAAGTTATTATCATATATAATATCCATATAAATAGATAAAACCATTAATTTATCCATGATTTTTTACATGGTACCTTTGAATTAATCATTTGATGATTGAGTTATAATTATCATTTATGTTATTTATATGGTTACTCATTTGTTATAATTATTTATATATACATTTATAAAACATTATTTATTTATAAATAAAGGATGATAATCTTATTTTACTTGTAATGGTGTTATATTACATGCTAAGATTTTATTCTTCTTGTTTACATTTACCTAATATTAAAAAATGTTTACAAATAAAATTATTCATCATTAATTTAATTTTTATTTGATAAGATTGTATAATATTTATTCAATCCTAAGTAACCTTCAATTTTATTAATTTAATGTATAATTTTAAACGTCACTTGTCCTTTATTTTTTTAACTTTCACGTAATGTATTTCTAATATTAATTAGTTTTCATAAAAATAAAATCATACTTTGTTATTATTATTTCAACATAACATATAATGATTAAATCTCTAAAATTTATGCATAGATAATGTTCTAGTACCCAATTAGATGTATTTTTTTCACCCTATGTGAAAACTGTTGGTGTGTGTTGGAAAATCACGTTAGAAGAAGGTGATGTTATAAAACCACATGATATTGAAAATGTTCTCTATGACTTGTTTTGATATAGTGGGGTGGTAAATTGGGGAATATATTTTCTTATTTGAATTTTGGAATTCTTGTTTTTGTATTGGATTATTAGTTCACACCTAATTTATTCATCCTATAGGGATTTTTATATTCATTATTTTGGTTTATTATGATTATTTGAGTATTCAACATGACTGATATACCCTATTTGGTTTTCCATTATTTTTAAAGTATTTATTTATATGTGTGATATACCTATCCAATGGATCATGCTTTCTTGATATATGAATAAATATTATTATTTTAATTATAAGAATGTTACATCATTCCCATAATTTAAATAATGATTCAATTTCCAACTTCTGGTAGAATATTTTGTTGGAGAACGTGATTTATGATACCTATAAGACTTAATCGCATTTTAGGATTGGATATACAAGGATGGGTTTATATAAAATGTATTTAGAAAATATATTTATATATAATTAACAATGTAATGTAAAAAGGTTATTGGATAGTTATATCTTATAAGGTAGGTAATAAGTAATTTTTTATAAAAATATTATGATGACACTTCAGTTTCTTTGGGATATTGAGAATATGAATTTTTTCCTTCATGTTACATTTTTATTTATTTTCCAGAAATTTCACCATTAAAATGGAAAAATAATGGAAATTTCAGTGGTTCATGTTATTGTATTATAGAAATTAGACCATTATCAAACCATTCAATGAATTTTTTAAGGTCTAGTAAACATTAAAGGATTTATGCATGGATTGGGAAATAAAGAACATGTTTATTTTGTTTTTATTTCCCGTTTAATGAAATTTCATGAAATAATTTTTTTTTATAATAAATTGGCGATTTAATTATATTAATTTTATTGTTTTTACTCATAATGGTTGTAATTGAGATTTTAATTTATTTTTGCAGAGGTTATATATTGATTTTTAAAAAAACTTGTTTTTAATTAAGCATTAATTTGTTTGAGAATATTTTATTAATGAAATTATTAGAGATCCATGTTACTAGGTTGAGTTATAGATAATTACCAAGAGGGAACATGGTATTATATTCCAAAACTGAAACATATTTTCAATCAATGTTTGATTGAATAAATTTAACCTTCCATTCTGGAAATGTGATGCATTACAATTCATTGACTAACTAAATCTGGATAATGGACTCATGTATTCCAAGACTGAAATATACATTTTTTCTAAGGGGAGTAATCCTCCAAAGAACAATTGGGGTATTTCATGTATATTTTAAATAATCCTTAATCTTATATAAATTCTTGAAATAATTATGATAAATTTAAAAAATTCATGCTTGATGGTATGACTTAGAAATGATGGAACTCCAATTTTTTAGGAAAGTAATAGATATAGTAGTCATAATAATTTTTTAAGGTATTGTTTATTCAAAAATATTTACATCTATTAAAATACTATTGAAGATTATGTGGTCATGGAATTTTCAGCAGAAAGATCTGATGGTGATAGAGGACACTAATAGTTTCACTGAGCTTACTTTGTATCTACCTGAGTTAGTATCATATGATTCTTGAATAGATTAGTTTTTTAAAAGTGTTATCTATTATGATATCTAGTCAAATGATCCAATATTTAGTCATACTTATACAATAATTTATTTACTCTGGTTGTAAGGATATAATAAATCCTGAAATTTATGTTTGGAAATGTTGATGTATCCAATATATCTAGAAGTTGTGGGTGAGGGATCAAATATGACTAGGGGAAGTATTTTGGGATTAGTTCTAAAGATAGTATTAGAGATCAAATACCATATATATTTGATACTTATGAATTAAATAAGAATTAACATATAATAATTCATCAACATGGTATGATATGGAATAAAAATCTGACATAACAATATACTCCTAAATAATTTCAAGAATATAGAGAGTTTGTTAAACATTAGATATTTTTTATATGAGGTTCTCAAATTAAGTGTGGAGGTTGTTATATACACTTAGATAATACTAAATATAAACGGTATTCAGTTATAGGAAATCAATATAATTCTGAAAAATATTATGAACTTATGATTCTTATTTTGAATTCTAATCATTGTAACAATTATTTAGACAAGACCAAAGATAGATATGTGACTGTAATATATAACATTAATTTAGAGTTTGATGTAATTATAATGAAAATAATAAGTACCAAACCAAGTTTATAATTATTTATTTTATATTTATTTATGAATGCTTCCATATTGTTTTAAATAATGAAAAAATTGATGTCTTTTGAGAAGTAATTTCAAGTGGGAAATATAAAATCCTACTATATAATACTCTTAATGAATGAAATACTATATATTGTCACATTTAACAATATTAATAATTATATATTTTTCTATCATTTATTAAAAAGATTTCTTTCTAAATGCTTTGTGAGTTTTTTCATAGTGTCAATAGAGAAATATATGATCAACACTTGAAAATATTTTTTAATTCATAGTGGGCATATTGTTTCCATTGTAATGTCACATGTTTTGTTTATTTTTTGTGTTGTTATGTAATGTGATAATATTTATGTGCATGATTTTACAAAAAACATTTATAAATATATAATTTTATAAAATAATTCCTTTGGTCAATGATTATTTCTCACATTATGAAATGTTAAAATCACTACATGTTCATAGAATGGGGTTACAGTCCAAATCCAATATAATTATCTAAGTCTTACCATATTATAAAGACTTAGATCATAGAAAGAAGAATTTAGTAAATAACCTTAGACCTAATATGTTGTTTATATCCAGTCTAAGTAGATTCCATCTCTAGTTTTATGGGAATGTAATATAAAATGAGAATTCATAAATATTCATTTTTTTAAAATTGAACGAAAGGATGATAATGTGTTTAAATCTTATCAGATATGAATATTTTCCATTTTATATTGTTTTTAATTATCATGGTTTTCTATTGAATATTGAAGGTTATAAATTTATTGATGTTTGGAATGATTGGGATACCACCATTTAATGATCCCTTCCGATAGAAAAACATTCTTTTTGAATCCGTTGATCCTTGAAGAGGTCAATGATGAATGTTGGTGATTTTTATCTCTTGAATATATAATTTGATGTATTATGACAAGGTAGGTTAGTATTGGTGACCTAGATTGGTGGGACATAATTGATCACAAACTCATTGTTTTTATATATATAAGGTAAATAAAAAAAATTTAATCATTAAAAATAATCTCTTGTAGGTTGTAAAATGTAATTCAGATTAGTCATCACTAGATTGGTTAATTTAAAATCATTAATTTTATTTGATATATTATATTCAATATGATAATAATAGAATCTTAGTAGATTCAAAACATTTGTGACAATTTATATCATATTGAATCATATATTGAGTTTTATCAGAGTGCTATGGGTGACTGTGTGAAATGATATATTCAATTAGATTATGGAATGGATGAAACTAGATTATAAAGAAACCTTATATCATGATATGTCAAAAAAAGATATGTGGTAATTTGTTTTTGAGAATTGGTTTTTTCCATGTGATAATAAATATATCATATTTTATATGTTATGGTAGGAGAAGAATCACCCTAATTCCATTTCTTTACCTTTATTTTATAGTCATGATGCTATAATATGATACATTTATAGTGTAACAAACTATTCAAAATCTCAATCATCTGAATAATTTGATCAAAGGGATGTTAAGTCCTTAAAATCACACCAATTGTAACCATGAACAATAGTTTTCCTATGATTTAGTGTGATGTATTTGATAAGATAGGATTAAAATTTTCCATCCATGGGATAATGAGCTTAATAGAAACTTCATATTTCAGAACGTGATATGATTTGGAAAATTTGGGCACACCCAATGTCTCTTTTTTAATTAAATTTAATATTTTACGATTTATTTATTTATTAAATACTTTACTGTTAATGATTAATTTTTTTGGATTTTCCTAGGGAAGATAGTTACCCAAATTGTTCATAGTAATTTTTTATGGTTGATTTGTGAATTCAATATGTATTCTTTGTTAGATGATTGGTTTATCTAGCAGTGTGACCTAACCATTATTTTTACCTAGAATTTAATTTATGAGATATTTAAATTTCATTTTTAATTGGAGGACCTTAAACAACCTTATCATTATTTAGGGGGATCTCTATGATCTCACAATATATTCAACCACACTTTTTTCCTTACTCAATAGACTTTCACCATTAATTCCATGCGGTTTCATTAAGGTAAGATTCTATTTCCATATTATCAACTTCTGTTCTTTATTTTTCCTCCCATATTTTTTCAATATCATTGCTAGGAAAGAATATAGATTCCATTTTTGAGGGAATTGAACTTGTTTCCGTTTATTATATGGATTTTAGAAATATTATTAAGATTAATCCTTGTCTCTTATAGCGGTAATTTTCATATGGAAATCGATTTAATGTGCTGCCATTAGGTAGCTGTATTTTTTTCCATTGTTAATAAAATTAGGAGTTATTTATCACATAAAATGCTATTTTGAGTAATATAAAATTCATATGCGATGATTATAATTATTTTAAATTATTTATGATGTCATTCTCTTGTTTTTATCATTTGACATTGATAAGAGATTAAAAAAATATGTAAAAATTATATTTTCTTGTAAATGATACATACATGGGGATGAAAAAAAATAGTTTGGTTTTTCATTAAATAATATATGGTGTTTTCAGTAATTTTTTTATCATTATTTATAAATAATATATATCATGTATTAAGTGGGATTTTCAAGGAATAAATTCATTCTAGAAAACAATAAATGTGAATTACCATGTATAATGTTTTAAATATATTTTGTATATTTCATAATTTTAAAGAGGGTTTTAGTTAAACTATAATGATTTTTTAATTTATTCTTGTTTTATTAAATTATAGATTTTTTTTGTTTGATTTTATAAATTCACTGATATATAATCATTTTTTATCTACTAAATATATGGATCTTGCATTTTTTTATTGATATAATCTAAAGTGATATTTGATATGGATGGATGATGAATTCATATTACATTGGTAGGAATTTTTCATTTTATTTATATTCAAAGATGATGTTCAAACATATATAATATGATGTCATTATCATATTAGTATGTTGAATTATTTTCATACCTCCATTTATTATTTAATTAGAATACTTAGTTTTCGATGTGGTAAATTAAGGGAAGGGTATTATAGTGGTTAAAATTATGCACAAGACAGTGTTCCTATTGAATTATATTATGATCTACGTAGAGTTATTTCTATCTTTAATGGTAATTTTAGAACAAAATGGGGAGTAAGTGTTTTTTGGATCACTTAGGAAAGTTGTATACAAGTGATTTTTTTACTTGGTTATATCAAAAAATTAAATCATAGAACCTAAGAATTAATACAATGATGATTGATTAATGATTATAATGTATGTTTATTATATGATTACTGTTGTATTAAGAATTCAATTGATATTTTTGAAAGTAAAAAAAATTTCAAAGATGCATCGTTTAAGGGATATAGAAAAAATATGTTATATTGGCGGGAAAAGGCCATAAACTTGTGCACAATAAGGAGTTGCATGAGTCTATATCAAGAGTCTACATGAATATTGGGACTTTTATGATCAAATAATGTATAGTTTTAAAATCAAATAAGAATCCATTTTTTAAGAGAAAACTATTTCTATATTGTATTTATTTTTAGTTTTTTTCAAATATGTAGGATTTCAATTATGTGAATTTTTTGAAGATATTTTAGAGTGGAAATTTGTTCGAAGTTTGATTGATTTATCCAAGAATGTTAATTAATAAAAAATAGAATAGATAATTGAATGATGATTATAAATAATAACAAAAGAATTTATAACCTAATGTTGATGAAGATGAGAACTCCCTCCCAATTAAATTTATCATGCATGAAGGTAAATGATGTTTATTCCTCTGAAGCTTTTGAATATATTCATCAATTAAACAAAACAATAATTTCAATATTAAGAGATTACATAGTGTGATTTGTTAGATTGCCTTCATGTTTTTCATATGTTATATAATGATTTCAGTGTGACACTAGTTAAAAATATTTTTTGGTTTCCTTATGATGTTGGATCCACTATTTGATGTTTCTTGTCATAAATTTTGGGTATAATGAGTAGGTGTAATCAGATGAATTATAACAGGCTAAGGTGATCAAATGGAGGATTGAACCAAATTTTTTTATGAATGAATTAACAATTATATTATATAAATTATAGGGGAAGATTCTTATAAGTGTTTCATAGGGAAATTGGGCAGAATGTTATGGAAAAATTACAATAGTTGATGACTAGTGATGTTTCACTCATTTATTAGAAAAAAATACTTATGGATATTAATCATTTTGAATAATCATATATGAAAATACTATATTAAATGGAGGGGTTTAATTGATTTTTTTGTTATTCTTTGTGGAAATATGTGTTCTATATATTGCTTTCAAGAACAAGCCTACCAGAAGATTAATTTATTTAATATTTCTAGATATAGTAGTTTTGTGGCAGATAAAGACAGATGGAATCTTGAGGAAGGGATTAAATGAATTTTTTTTGATTTTATGAATGATGTTGTTTTGGAAAAATAAATTTTTATAAACATTTGTTACTTATTAAGATAAAATAATCAATATGATGTCATCAGAAAATAGTTTCCTAACATATGAAATATAAGTATCTAAATAATTGAAAAATGGTTTTTGAGTCTTCAGTTATATGATTCTGAATGATGGTGCATCTAAAAAATGTTTATGATAATTGTTTTTAGATAAAATTTAACTAATGAAGGTACTAGTTAAAAAGACACTAGATATTTTCTTATGGTAATGTGTTAAAAATACAATAGATAATGTTCTAAAAAGTCACCAGAAATAAGGGGAGGATTATTCCTCTTAGAGTACATCAAACATAGAACACCAATTGAATTATTATGTGTTTTTATATAATGAAATTATTTCCTCAAAAACCACTAGATAGGTAAATCATATAAAATTTTCTAGATAGAAAAATATGAATTACCCTAAATTGGATAAGACTATAAATACTGAATATTAAGAGGATGAGAAAATTAAGTCATTTTATGATGAAGTATCATACAAAGAGTTCTAATATATTAATAAAAAAATTTAAAGACCTCAATTATGAAGATAAGGAGGTGGAATTTAATTGATCATATAATCATGAAGGTAAAATCAGGATTAAATCACATACCTTTAATGACTTCATTAATATTGAGTTTTAAGGATGTTTCATAAAATTTTTATGTTAATTCCTATATTTTTTTATATTTTAAAGGTAGTTAAACAATGTGTGATTTGAGTGAGGAATTAAAATTGGGAATTGGAAAATCTAAATTAGATTTCATGATCCCCCCTCAAATAATTCATCGATATTCATCATATATATAGATAATTTGTTTCACTATATAATGGTTTGTCATGTAATTGATGATATTATTATTATTAACGAATTACTCTAAAAAAAGGTTTTGACCTTGGAGCATTAATTTATAAATTTTTAAATTGGGTTAAAGTATCAAGTAGATATTTACTATAAAGATTAGTACTAGATGAAGAAGTGGAGTTCTAGATTGGTTTGTGAAATTAAATGAAACATTGGTAATATAAAAACATGTTTTTTAAGATGACAATGTATTAATAAATGAATAATATCAGATGGAAAATATTTGATCAATAAATTTCAGATGAATAAGATACCAAATAGTGTTTTTCTATTAGTTGGTATAAAATAAAACCGTATCAGATAAACAATATTTGATGGATAGGAATTTATATGGGGAAATGGGTGAATGAAATATAATATTTCTATTTGATCTTATGATGACGATGAAAATGTATAGAAGAAGTATTGTAACTAGTGAAAAAATTACTATTCAATTTTATATAATGAAGAGGAAGAAGTTTGTGTGCATTACATTGCATATAAGAGGAGAGGAAAATGAGTTTCTTGTGTAATAATGTGTAATAAAGAATAAAGGATGATGACCAAGAATAACAATAATTTTCTAAAAAAAACTCAATTTGCGGAGGTAATTATTGATCATTAAAATCAATTAAGAAGTTAAAGACTATATATATAGGTATTAAAAAGAGGTATTATGGTATATTAGTTGGACCATTATTTCTATGATCTAGGGAATCAGTTTATTTTTTAATCCCCCCTAATGTTTAGGGAACCACACTTGGGCTTAGGATTCATTATTTAAAAACCATTATAAGTAGTTATCTCATTATATTGGATATTTGTTTCACAGGTCATCAACATACGTAGAATTTGAAAACTATTTTTTCTAATAAATGAAACTTGTAAGAAATATAATGTGTTGTCCTTTTTTTGTATACTTGAATACAAAAATGAAAATTGAATAAGAATACCATATATTTAAAATGATCTGAGAGGTAAAGTGATAGTTTAATTTTATTAGTTTAAAAATTCATCACTAATAATTCACCCATATCTCATGGTTGAGAATATCATCAAGTGGTCATTATAAGTGGTGTTGGAGCTTAGGTTCACCTCCACTATATTTTTATCATTTAGGATATTCTCTTTTGATGATTTGAGTTTTTTTACAGTATATAAAATGATGTGTAGTTTTTATAATGATTCATTTTTCTCATAGATTAATTTTATTCCAACCATGTCTACGATTAATAAGAAAATGAAATGGAAATGTATGATTATGTAGACGTACCAGTTAATACATAAAACAAATATGTTTAGTTTTTTATTCCATGGTTACAATAAAGAAAGATATGAATTGGAAGGTGAGGAACATTTTCTTTATATAATTACCAAATATGAGGAAAACATTATTATATAAGAGGAATCAATGAATTCAACTCATCATTAGGTCTATGGAAATTCTTATACAGACATTCCTAAAGAATATTATTAATTCATAATTGTTTGCAATTTTCTATCTACAATTTATCAAGATATAAAATTTTTTAGAATGAATATATTTCATATTTTATTACAAGATAAATATTCCCAATTATTTTTACATTCATTGAATTTACACAAGAAGAGTTCACCGAGCTAGAAGTGGAATAAAATAACTCTATGATAGATTTGTAAGAAAAGTATCTAGAATTTTTAAATATTTATTTGAATGTTGGATCCATTTTAACTAGAAATGTTGAACATGAGATAATTTTATAAAAATTTGAAAAAATGTCACAATGGTGTTTAATTTAAATATAGAGTGAATAAAAAATAAGGATATAGGATCTTTTCATTTAAATAAAATAAAATAATATATTTTTAATGTTATGTATTTTCAATTTCAGGAGAAAACCATGATGAACAGTGAACATGAATAATTTTTAAAATAAAAGGTTAAGAGGAATGATGATGAATTTGGTATAAGTATAATGGATTTTCAATTTAATGTTAGTATGATTTATTAACAGAATAAAAACTCGATATAATGTTCTCAGGGATGGAATTAAAATTTTACAATCTAAAAAATTCACATATTGAGTAATCTAAAAAGTATAAAGTTGCTAATTTTATAAAATAATCAATTATGGATATTGATATTGGAATACCTATATCATTTATCAAAAAAATCAAGACATTTTATAATTATATATCTTATGAATATGTAAAAAAAAATTTATTATACAAAACATATTATAATGTTTTAGGTAACTCTTCCTTGATGAATATTACATGATTAAAAACCAAATATGAATAGGAATGGATTATGAAAATTTATAATTATCCTACCATATTTCCATGATAGATATATGAAGAAGTGCAGAAGATTTTTCCCTCTAAAGATACCACAAATTTATCATGAAGACACAAAAATATATATCCCATATTATTGAAAGTTATTGATCGCAAGCATTAGATATAAAAAGATAAGGTTATTTTTGTTAATGATGGTGCGACAATAGATTTCACCCATGAGATTTGGACTGTTGGTTCAATATTGAAAATGTTAAATCACCAAGGAATCCCATGTTAAGGGGAGAAAACATGGTAAAAATAAGAAACATCTATATATTTTGAATATTCTCTATACCTAATTCATATTTTGAATGCTAAAAAATAAATATGATTTGTACAATAATTGTGTCCATAATATTAGTGCATGATCATATCATAGTATATTAAAATAATATTAAAAATAAACAAAAATAATTTTGTGAATAAAGAAGAAGTAACCTTGTGATGTATGAAGGATAATATTTCAAATAGTAATTCTCCCTAGAAGGTATCAAGAAATATAGATAAAAAGATTTAGATCTTAGATCAAAGAAGTTGAAAAAGAATGAATTATCTAAACAGTCAAATAAACTGAATGGAACTCTGTATAATTCATGTGGACAACCCAAACATTCTATCAATGTACCCAATGATATTTTCGCAATGTGTACGAATGAATTAAATAGGGAAATAAAAATGGAATATTAATATGAGTATGATAGTATAAAATAAATTGAAAATATTCCACTTAAGGAATCCAATTCTCATTAGAGGCTATCAAATAAATAAAACTATTGTGTTAAGTAAGTGTCATGTGTGATATTTGTGAAATCTTAATATAATAAAAAATTTAATCGAAATATTCTTTAAAAAAGAATAATTAAACAAAGGAATTAAGTATGTATTAAAAATATGGTTGTTGAATTAAAAAGGTCTTCAATTGAAGTTAAAAAAGAAACTATAATAAACATACTACCTAAATTATAATTGATGTTCATATATAAAATCATTAAAAATGGTGGAAATAGAGATACACTATATAGAAAATCATCTCACAATTATTGTTCACATTATGAAAAAATGGATATCTAATTTAATACCTTGATAATAATGAATTTTATTTGTTCTTATTATACAGATAATTAAAGGTGAATCATTAACTCTAGTTGAGAACTTGGTGTAGTGTATCAGATAATAACATACGAAATAAATCGTTAATGATATAAATATCCTAGAATATTTCTCTAATTAAGAATATAGAAAAAAATGAGATGGTCATTCAAGATGAATATGACGTAGTTATTGTTAACTCATGCTAAAAAAGTGAAGAAAATTCCTTCTTTTTTTATATAGATTTTGATATTTTTTAGGAATATATTGAAGTTGATCATACATGGTAAAGATGTGTAAATTATCAATATCTAGGAAACCACATATATAGGACTCCTTTTAGTATATTCTCAACATGGATATATAAAAGAATATATATTGGATAGATGAATGATTATGAAAATCATGAGAATAGTCACCCTAAGGAGGAGAGTAAATGAAAAAACATATCATTTCAAAAAAAATATGTTTATTCTAAAATTATTCTTCATGTGATGACATCAAAAAACATTTTCCACATTCTCTTACCTTTTTTATAGAAATAAAAATTTTAACTCAATGTGGAAGAATTTGATTAAATCAGTTAAATAAAAAAATTAAAGAAATGATGTTTTTAAATCCTATTAATCCTATTGCTGGTAAATTGATATTTTTAATATATTTATTAATGTTAATAAATGTGTTATAATTTTATTTATTCTATCACCACTAAATATCATAATTATTATATCCATCCTGAAATATAGCTAGAAAACCATTGAATTTAATATTGTGTATTATCAACAGTTTTGGTATCATGATTATTCAGCAGTGGATAAATGTTTTGAATAATTAATGTCCTCTTATATTATACACCAACAATGGATCACATAAAATTATATTGAGATGAATGAAAATACATTCCATAAGAATATATTGATACCGTTTTCTAGTTTCTTTATATTTATTGTCAACTAGGTGGATAGAAAGTGAAATGAATGTTTGGAAATAATTGTCGATAGTGGAGATAAATATTCACATATTTACATATTTATTATAAATAAATTTCTAAAAAGTAAATAGTGGGTATTGAGGATATCAATTTTTTTTATTTATTATCAATAGTTGTAAGATGTAAATATTATAAAAACAATGAATATAAGAAGTCTGAAGGATTTATTATTGAAATATACATTCCTGCTAACAAAAAAGATATAACTATAATGATTGAATGAAGATATTAAATATGTGGAGAATAAGTTTGAATCTAATCCTGTTATATAGGGGGATATGTTCCCAGGTATTTTTATATAATAAAAAGTAAATTATTTTCATTCCTTTGAGGGATTTTCCATATATTCATTACATAATAGTGAAGGATTGTTTTCTGATTGTGAGATTACTTGTGAAAATTTGAGAGTTTGTATTAAAGATTATAACCTATGTTAAAATGTTTGGAGTAAAACATTTATTAATATAAATATGTTTCTTCCTTAAAAACCTAGAACCACCATATGATTTTTCCATATAGAGATGAGGGGACTAATATATTGATGATATCAGATGATGTTCAACAGATTATGGTGATTGAATGGAGGATGGGAATAAATTTTTACCAAATTGAATTTGATGTTCCATGGATGTAAAATAATGGATGAATTTTTCTGTATTTTTTACATAAACATTGTAACTAATATTTTACATAAATGATATTATATGATTATTAGTAATTTATTTTTCATTTATTAGTCAAAATAATACCTTTTGTATTTTATTATAGGTTTATATTCTATGATGAAAAGGATCTATGAAATGGATGTGTTTTATAGAAGGTTTTGGTGAAATTATTATTTCTAAGTATAGATTTCTAGACCAAGTCTACTGAAAGAATATATTCTGAAATATTTTTTGAGGGAGGAGGGTTGTTGATGTTTAAAATAAATATTACTGAATTTATTGGATTAATTAATATAGAAGATACAAACAATGATTTATCGAACATGAAAATAAGAATGAACATTATTGGTTCAATATATTGAATAATACTTGTTATGTAATTAGTTAAGTGTTCCAAATGAATCAAAATAATGTTTTAGAATGACAGGAAAGATGTTTTTGAGTCTTTATCTAGATGATTGTGAGATAATGTTTAACATATAGAAGTTTTATGAAACGTTATTAGAAAAATGTATTTGTGGTTTTTCATTAAATGGAGTGTTATAAATAAATTATACAATGTTCTATAAATCCATCACATAGAAGGAGAAGGGAATTACATAGAGAGTAAATTTGATTACATTTACTGAATGATTGATTATGGGTTCATTATAAAAATAAGATTATCTAAAACCAATAGCTATAAAAATGAAGTAAATATTACTGGATGACAAATAAAAATTGTCAAAAAGATAGTGTATGATAATATAATGATAAATTTTATGATGTTACAATGTAAACGTGTTTTAATGAATACATAACAGATGAAGAGTTCAAATATATTTATCATTTTTTATTGGGATATCAATAATTATTATATAAATAGATCATCATTCATGGAAATTTGGATTAAAGTTGACATTTTAGGATGATTGATGAGTTTTTTGACACAAATTATTATGTAATTTTTCCAATAATGTTTTTTTGACTCCTCACATTTATGTTATTTTATAGGAGGTTAAATAAATAGAGATTCAAGTTGTCAATTCCAAATTGGATGTGGGAACTTTAAATTTGAGTTAATTATCCTTCCTAATTTTTCTAGATATTAAATCCTATATAAACCATAGTTGGGGAATCATGGAATGTTTCATCGAGTTATTAGGGGTTTAGTTGTTGTTAAAGAATTCAAATTACATATTGGGGTTCCAAACATGATGTTATTCAGTGTAGTTATTTTTTATTTTAAATTATTATATAAATAAGTACTAGGAATAATACATCCAAATTAAGAAGTAGTTCTTTGGAAAATCTGGGGGATTAGAATAAATATTGTTATTTCTAAAATATGGGTATTAGAAGAACATGTAGTCTTAGATAATTTGTATCAGAAAAATGATATTTCAAATTAATATAATACCATAAATATTTTTTAATTTAGTTGGTATAGGAATAAATGTTATTAGATGAAACATATTAGGTACAATAGTTCTATATGGAGGAAGAAGAGAGTGAATGAGAATATTTTTTATTACATTAATGAATTAGAACACAAGAATAAATATTCAAGGAAATATTCTAATAAATTTATTGCACAGGATTATGTTTTTAGGAGAAAAATGTTTTAATGTATGAATATTTATACAAGTGCCTTGGAAGAATATTATTTCATTATTATTTGAAAATAAAAGGGATACAGATGAAAAAACCCATAGTAAAGACCAAAAATTATCATAGATAAAAATTACATATTAATATATAAATATTCATTACATAATATAATATTGACATCAAAATATCTAAGTCTAGTGCCTTTAAAAAATTGGAAACATAAACAATTTTTTCATAAGTGCTCTTCATCATCTCTAAAAATGTTAATCATAACTTGAATATTTTTTGAAATTTAATAAATAATACCTTTCTTGATGGCCTAGTTAAAGGAAATATATTGAAGGGTGATATCAGATGCTCACTAAGGGTAAATAAAAGAGATATTAAAAAAACATTATTATAAGATTATGGGAAAATGAAAATAAAATTTGATAACCCATACCCAACCTATCATAGATCAAAAAAATGACTCTTGTATGAAAACATTGTAGTTAATAAGAAATTAATCGTAAGGGAAATAAAAAACATGATCTGTGATATCATAAAATATCTAAAAGAGACAGATTTTGGGAATAGACATAAGCATAGAAAATATAATGTGAAGTATATACCACAAGAAATTCATTACATGTTAGGCTTGGGAAACCCACCTACGTATCGACATCTTTCTTGGGATAACCTTTTGTATACACTATTTCAGATATGGAATAACCTTCCATGTACCCTTTGAGATTATATGTCATTAATCATTACCCAATATAATATAGGGAGATATAGGTCCTACCCATCAAAAAATCTAGACATATTTGTTCTACAAGATAATAAAACATTCATCATATCATAACCTATCAAAATAAATGGGTCTCATAAACAATTTGTTGTAGCGGAACCCGTGCAATAAGAAGAAATTTTCAAAAACATTTCATAATAGTATAAACAATGGAAAAGGAATAGGTTTTATAGACATATCAGCATAATAAAAAAACAATACTGATAAAAGGTAAATATGGAATCATTAGATGATTATTATATTAAATCTTTATTATAATAAAATTTTGACATTGTAGATGGGAAATGATTTTGAAAAAAAATCACTTAGAACATTTTTTGAAGAAAATAACCTTTCATCAAAATTATACATTTAAAAATTTAGAATATGATAAATTATTATAGAAACCATTTTTGTTAAAATATCCTTATAACCATATTGTATAATCTTTAATAAAATTATTTTCTATGATTAAAAAATACATCAAAAGTTATACGTTTTAAAATAATTATTATTTTCAAATTTTTAGTAATAGAAAAAAATTCCCTATATAGAAAATAACATGAATATTAATTTTCAAATAATATTAAATTTTTCAAACATGGTTAAAAATATCATCAAATAGACCTTTGATAACAGTAAATTCATTTTATAAATCAATTTTTAGAAAGCATGAACATGGAAGAAAAGGGGTTTCAACATAAGATTGAAATAAAATGAATCTTTATTAAAACATTATTTGGAAAACATGATTACAAAATTATAGTAAAATGAATGAAAAATATATTTTCATAAAATATCTCAATAATAATATAATATATGTGTTTAATTTGATATATATCATAATATTTCATCATTGGAATCATAATTTTAAATGATCTTTATTAACAATGACAGTGTAACGTGAAATGCTTACCACATTAGAAATTTTTAAATCAAAACCACTGTCTATTAAAGAAACATATATTGTTATTTAAATCCACTTAATTTAATAACAATAAAAAAGGCATTCAAGGGAAGTATATACACCACACAATGTAAATAAGAAGTTAATTTTGCATGTGTCATGAATAAATAAATGTGAGATGTAAATCTCTTAAATTAAGTCTCAACATCCGTCATTCAAATTAAAACCGATTGTATAATAAATACATGATTCTTATGTATCTATTCCCAATTTAAACATATATATAACATGTTACATACCAAGTAAGTAATTAATAATAGATATTTTTATCTATGTCTATTAATGATTAAGATAGTGTTTTAGAGGCTTAAAATGAAAATAAATCCAATATTAAGCATGGAATACACTAATATTCTTAAAAGATTGTTTTACTATCTTATGATGGAAAACCCTTTTTAAATCTATCTTTTGACAATTTTATAAACAATGTTTGTCAAAATAAACTTCTTCTTTATGATTGGGACATCAAAATTTACTTTGTGTGAATTTTTGGTATTTCTCTGACAATGTTCATTTTTTAATGAATAGTGAAAAATACTGCATTTTACATCAAAACTGATTTTTAATCTAATTTTTTTATATGATTAGATTATTTTTTGAATTGGTATTAATGTGTAATATGAATATATTTTTACCATTTAATCCAATGGTGGTCATTGGATTAAATTTCACTTTGAAATTGGACTTAAACTAGTGTCAATCTTTTGATACTTATTGTTTCATAAAAACATGCTATTTGCTCTGACAGCGGGAATTAATTATTAAATTAATTAATGTGACTTATATGTTTTGAATTTTTTAAAATAGACTTCATTTTTGAATTTTGAATATCAAATATAGCTTAGGGTGAATTTTTGGTAATTTTCTGAAAAACTTCAATTTTTGATGAATAGTGAAACCACAAAGTAGTACTTATAAAAACTGATTTTTCCGTTTAAATGAAATTTTGCCATCATTGTGTTTTGAATTTCAAAAATCCAACATACATGGTTGTCATTAAGAAGTAAAATGTGGTTCAATTAGATTATAATAATTCTTTGGTGAATAGTAACTTATTAAGTTCTTAATCGCGATTAGTGGTAATTAGTGTAGTTTAAGGTAAAAATAATGCTTTAATAAAATAAAATGAGCTTGACACATGTCCTACCCTTATTGTTTGTGTCATGGTCGAATGATACAAGCCATGGGTCAACTTGGGGACCCCATGTATCCACTTTGGTTGTAAAATTACATAAATTACTTTTTATTTAATGTAAAAGTAAAAATGACTCAAACATAATATGTTTTACGAAAACAATTTTTACATGGGGTTTCAACGATCAGATTTTTGATTATAAATATTCATTGGAAAGATAAAATTATTTCATACATCATAGTATTTTTTTTTATTATTTTTAGACATTAAATAAATTAAATTATTTATTAAATAATAATGATGCAGCGATGACAGCATTATTTGACGATTTAAATAAAATGGAAAGATAATGTAAAATATATGAACTACACATGTCCAAAACCAATTGGATGAGTGGATTTAGAACCCTTATCAACTTTTCCATCAATTATATCAATGTGGGACCTTTTAAAACCGAAACACATTTTCAAATAAAGTAATATTTCTTTACTTTCCAAAAGTACCCCTCCTCTCCTCTTATAAAAGGCCCCCACCTCTACCTCATTTCACACACTCCTAAAGCATTTGGCTCGGCCAAACCCTGCCCATTTACTCTATACACATCCCTCTACTCATCCTAGAGGATTCCCTTTGGGCAGAATCCTTTTAAAGGAAGCCTTTAGGCTCAAATCAAAAGGAGTTGCACTTTTAAAGGTAATTCATTCTCTCAAGTTCATTTGTTTTATTTTGCTTCTCCAACCCCCTAAACTCTTTTTATTTACTTATTTTGTAACAACACCAGTATCTTTAATATACTATGATGTTATTATAAGATTTATTTGAGCTACACTCTCACACAAATACATCAAATTGTTAAAGAACATACAGTTTCCGTGGATGGCGAAATTCTGCCTCCCGAAACGATGATTGTTCAACACTCATTTAACACCTCCAAAGGTAGCCATTATGATGTCACTATTTTTATATATGATATATTATATGTTTATGTTTTCCTTAAGATTCTGTTTTTTCATTTTGGGAATACCTTTATGGTTTCCATTATGGGTAAACACGAGATCTTTATTTTAGGAAGTGCGGACTACCGCCCCCTAAAAGTGATTTGATTCGTTAATACCATATGTGGGATGTGTAAAGGATAAAGTAAATGATATTATATATTTTATTATACTGGAATTATAATATACTCTTTTATTATTATGATTCCATTCCAGAAATAGGAAATAGAAATGGAAGTAGCGTTCATGCGTACGTACGGCCTACTGTCTCCATGAACGGTGCATTTTATTTCATACCTCTAAATGTGATGTAATATTATAAATACATATATATTATGAATATATATGATATATATGTTATCCAAATCACTAATATCATTCTGGATATAATGAACCTTGGACCAAATTAACAACATGTAAGTGTAAGAAGTCTATTTTTGACTTAGGAACCAAATACCGACAAAATGAACATTATTAACTTAAATGATTACATGATGTTCATAACATGGTATAAAAGGAATAATGAACTTTAAAAAGGTTCATAAGCAAGTATATATTAACTCATGTTTATTATTCAGGAGATTAATGAATGGTCCGGTCAAGTCGGATACGAGTTATGGGACTTCGTCTCAATCTCCTTTCATTGAGGCATATTTTATTTTATACACTACTTTCTTTTATATAGTATATAGAACCCTTTGACTTTTACGTTTATCCAAAAGGAATTTTTTTATATGAAGTGTTTACTAAATGAAAAAAGGGAATGTGTTTGTCGTACGTATGCGGCGACAATGACTTCTCTGCCGCCGTGACCATTACTTCAGTTTCAGCTTCCTCTACAAGACATACCTTCTTATTAAAAGAAAAATAAATAACATGTTTTAATTTTCTTTTATTTTTGTATTGAAAATGGTTTTCACAATGTTTTTGTGTTGTATTGATATCTTTTGATTTAAATGTGGAAATGTTGTGTTTCCTTTATGCATGTTTTATTTGATATGATTATGTTATGGTTCTTGGGCATTATTATGAAGACGGGTGGTTCCATGATAAACTACGGGCGGGTGAGCCCGATATAGCTCTCCAATGCATTGGGTAACGTGAAGGAGTGAAATGTTAAGGTTTATCCGAAGAGATTTTTTGGAATATACTGTGATGGGTATTCCAAACGTAACCAAGATGGTTACTCCCTATGTAAGAATGTTATGAATGCCTCAAGTTACCTTTATGGCATATGATTTCTATGATTTATTCATGATTTTATGAGTTATGTTAAAGTGCCTATGTTTTATGGGTAAAGTATGATTTCATTCTTATGTATATATGAACTCATGTTTCCTTTCCATGTTTTTATAACCCATACTGAGCTTTTTATGCTCATCCCAAGTTTTTTTGAAATGTTTTTCACAGGTCAAGGGAAAGGTACAAGATATGATGATAGTGTCAAGGAAGTGTCAAGAAATAATCCATGTTATATTTTAAATGTGTTTCCATTGATGGGAATGAAGAATACTATCTTTATGTAACCGCTTTGTTTATATGTTGGATGTAATGAAAGTTTTATGATCTAATTCTCTAAAACTCTAAACCTGAAAAGATCTTCAATGTGTAATCTTTTAATAACTCATGATTAAGTAAGGTTTAAGGCTGGGGCCTTATAGTTGGTATCAAGGGTTGGTTTAGAGAACTTTAGGAGTTAGAATTCTATTAAATGATTATCCAAAAAAAATTCTTTGAAATGATATAGCATTTGAAGATTACCATGTTGCTTCATCTAAGACATGTTTGTTCAGAATGGTTTTCCGCAGAGGAAATAGGGAAGCTGTGCTAGGAAGGCATACAGAAAGAAATAACCTTCTGAATCAGCATCCAGAAATAGTTGGAATTGGAACTGAACAGTTTGTTGCAGTAATGGCGCAGTTGACTCAAGCGATAAATGATGGTGGTATCCATGCACGAGATCAGCCAGATCAACCGTAGAGGAACATGTCAGTGGTGGAACATTTCATGAGGCAAAATCCACCATCATTCAGAGGATCATTTGACCATGTGCTAGTTGAAGGGTGGATTAAAGCACTAGAGAAGATTTTTGATGTCATGGGGTGTTCAAACAATCAAAAGGTTAGTCTTGCTATTTACCGTTTGGAGGGTGAAGTGAATCAGTGGTGGTCTATGGTTAAAAATATCAGGGATGCTGATGAGATTGATGCTCTTGACTAGGATGAATTAAAAGGTATGTTTCATGAGAAGTATTCTCCTAAGGCTGTTCGACTTAGGATGGAAAAGAAATTCTTGGAGTTGAGGAAAGAAGAAGACTCAGTGGCTGCCTATGAAGAAACGTTCACTCGATTGGCAATGTATGCTCCAAATTTTATCCAAGACCTTGATAGTAAAATCAATCATTTTTACTCAGTATTAAAGCCAAAATATCGAAGGGAATTAGCTTCTCGTGAGTTTAAAAGTTATGAAAAGCTTGTTTGATGTGCTGAGAAGGTGGAAATGGAGTTTTCCGATGACCAAGTGTTCTATAACAACCAGCAGAAGAAGAGACCGAGGTGGCAGGAGAACGGTATGAATTCTTCAAGAATGTCTGATGGTAAGAGAACTAAGTTTCCAATTTGTGATAAATGTGGCAAAAGGCATGCTGGGGAATGTCTTCTGAATTCTGGAAAGTGCTACCAATGTGGTAAGATGGGACATAAGGCTCGTGATTGCACTAAAAAGGATCAAGGTGAAGGTAAGAACAAATTTGATTTACAGTTAGTGAAATTTTATAAGTGCAATGAGATGGATCATTATGAAAACTAGTGTCCGGCAAAGATCTTGAGTGATGGGAATCTGTTATACTACTGGCAGAAAGGGGTGGTGAAATCCTTTGCAACTACTTCAGTAGATGTCGGGCCATCAAATGAAGTTGTATCAGGTGATTTTTTTGTTTTTTCATATTATGCCAGCATGTTGTTTGATTCGGGGACTACAAATACTTTCATCTCTGAAACCTTTTCTAGTAAAATTGGAATACCATCTCAAGAAATGACTCCTGAACTTTTCGTAAAAACACCTGGGGGAAATGTTGGGGGGAAGAGAATTTATAAGAATATTCCTATCCTTATCTGTGGAAAGAACCTACTTGAAAACCTTATTGTTCGACCTCTAGTAGAGTTTGATGTTATCCTGGGTATGGATTGGCTCTCTATTTACCATGCTAAGATTGACTGTGGAGCTAAAGAAGTTTCTTTTCAGAAAGACTTTCAGTTTGTTTACAGGAATGAAACCTTACTTTTGATAACATATCAAGAGGCTGAGAAACTTGTAAAAGTTGGAAATGAATGTTACCTTGCACACGTCATTGAAAATAAAGGAACTGTTCAGATTAATGATGTGCCAGTGGTAAATGAGTATCCTGATGTTTTTCCTGATGAGTTTCCTGGAATAATACCAGATCGGGAAGTTGAGTTTACTGTTGACTTAGTTCCTGATGCTAAGCCAATTTCTAAACCCCCTTATCGAATGGCACAAATTGAACTTTTAGAGTTGTAGGAGAAATTGCAAGATTTATTAGAGAAAGGTTCCATTAGACCTAGCACATCACCATGGGGTGCTCCTGTTTTATTTGTTAAAAAGAAAGATGGTTCTATGAGACATTGCATTGATTATAGAGCCTTGAATAATATCACTGTTAAGAACAAATATCCTTTTCCTCATATCGATGATTTGTTTGATCAGCTCCAGGGTGCTCAGTTTTTTTCAAATATTGACCTAAGATCGGGGTACCATCAGCTGAATGTAAAGGAGGCAGATATTCCGAAGACCGTGTTCCGTATGAGATATGGCCATTATGAATTTGTAGTAATGCCTTTTGGGCTAAGCAATGCACCTGCTGTATTCATGGACTTAATGAATAGAATTTTCCATGAGTTCATGGATAAGTGTGTGGTGGTTTTCATTGATGATATTTCGGTGTTTCCTAAAAGTAAAGAGGATCATGAAAAACATTTAAGGGTTATCTTGCAAACCTTAAAAGAAAAGAAACTGTATGGGAAATTCAGAAATTGTGAGTTTTGGTTGCAAAAAATTTCTTTCCTTGGTCACATTGTTTCTAAAGATGAAATAACGGTTGATCCTGCAAAAACAAAAGTTGTGGAAGAATGGCCAAGACCCACAAATGTAACCGAGATTCGTAGCTTCCTTGGTTTGGCGGGATATTATCGAAAGTTTGTTAGAAATTTTTCACGGTTATCTAGTCCAATGACTAAGCTAACTCGGAAGGGTGTTAAGTTTATCCGGACAAAAGAATGTGATGATTGTTTTTAGGAATTGAAAAGAAGATTGGTGAATGCTCCAATTTTGGCACTACCTTCCAGGAATGGTGAGTTTGTTATATACAGTGATGATTAATTGAAAGGACTTGGTTGCATCCTAATGCAGAATGATCAGGTAATTTCTTATAATTCACGACAGTTGAAAACTCCTGAGGTAAATTACCCTACACATGATTTGGAATTAGCTGCTGTTGGTTTTGCTTTAAAAAATTGGAGGTATCATTTGTATGGAGTAAAGTGTGAAATATATACCGATCAAAAAAGTTTAAAGTATATATTCACTCAGAAAGAGATAAACATGAGACAGAGAAGATGGCTAGAATTAATCAAGGATTATGATTGTACTATTCATTACCATCCGGGAAAAGCAAATAAAGTGGCTAATGCTTTGAGTCGAAAAAGTAATGCTTCATTAACAATGTTGCATTTGGAACGTGATCCTTTGGTTAAGGATTTGATGAACTTTGGCATAGAAGTTGTTGGTGTAGGATGTCCTTCTATTTTGTTTCAGGTATCAGTGAGATCTTCTCTATCAGATATAATCAAGCAAGCACAGAAGCAAGACAATGAGTTGCAGAAAAAGGTAGAGCTGGTTCAGAAAGGTAAGTCGCCTGAATTCAACATTGATAATGATTGTGTTTTGAGATTTGGGAAGAGATTGTGTGTGCCTTGTGATTCACAGTTGAAGAGATAGTTGTTATGTGAAGCTCATAGTTCTCCGTTTTCAGTTCATCCGGGCTGTACTAAGATGTATAGTGATCTGCAGGAGTATTACTGGTGGGATGGAATGAAAAGAGACATTGCTGATTTTACTGTGAATTGTTTGACATGTCAACAGGTTAATGCAGAGCGGCAGTTACCGAAAGGGATGCTTCAGCCTTTACCAGTTCCAGAGTGGAAATGGGAGAATATATCCATGGACTTTGTTGTTGGATTACCGAAGACATCTCAAGGTAATAATGAAATCTGGGTTATTATTGATCGCTTGACCAAATCTGCTCATTTCCAGGCTATATGATATACTTTCTCCCTTGATCAACTTTCCCGTTTGTATCTTTTAGAAATAGTCAGGTTACATGGAGTTCCTATCTCCATTGTATCGGATCGTGATCCCAGGTTTACTTCTAACTTTTGGAAAGGCCTTCAGAAGTCGTTGGGTACTGGATTAAATTTTAGTACAGCTTTTCATCCTCAATCAGATGGGCAGTCAGAACGAACAATCCAGACATTGGAGGATATGCTACGAGCTTGTTCTATGGATTATCAGGGAAGTTGGGACCAACATCATTCTTTTGTTGAATTTTAATATAATAACAGTTTTCATTCCAGTATACAGATGGCACCATTTCAGGCATTATATGGGAAGCGGTGTCGAACTCTAGATTTCTGGGATGAAGTGGGTGAAAGGAAGTTGATGGGAACAGAATTGGTAGAAGAGATGTCAGAAAAAGTTCAGTTGATTCAGAAGCACATGAGAACAGCTCAGAGCAGGTAGAATAGTTATGTGGATAACCAGAGGAAGGATCTATCTTTCGAGGTAGGTGATCATGTTTTTCTCAAGGTTTATCCTTGGAAAAGTGTGATGAGATTTGGTAAGAAAGGAAATATGAGTCCAAGGTTCGTTGGACCATACATAATTCTGGAGAGAGTTGGATAAGTTGCATACCGAGTGGCTTTACCTCCAAGTTTATCTCAGGTACACAATGTCTTTCACGTTTCGATGTTGAGAAAGTGTATGCCAGATCCATCTCATGTTTTGAGCCCAGAGGTAGTTCAGCTGGAAGAGAACATATCTTATGAGGAACAACTGGTCCAGATTCTTCACCATGGGGAGCAAGTGTTACGGAATAAGATGATTCACCAGGTAAAGGTTTTGTGGGAAAACCACATGATTGAATAGGAAACATGGGAATCTGAAAATGCAATGAGGGATAAGTACCCCCATTTATTCGATAAGTAAATAAATTGCGGGGACGCAATTTTCTAAAGGGGGGAAGGATGTTACATCCCAAGTAAGTAATGAATAATAGATATTTTTATCTATGTCTATTAATGATTAAGATAGTGTTTTAGAGGCTTAAAATGAAAATAAATCCAATCTTAAGCATGGAATACACTAATATTCTTAAAAGATTGTTTTACTGCCTTATGATGGAAAACCCTTTTTAAATCTATCTTTTGAAAATTTTATAAACTATGTTTGTCAATATAAACTTATTATTTATGATTGGGACATAAAAATTTATTTTGTGTGAAGTTTTGGTATTTTTCTGACAATGTTCATTTTTTAATGAATAGTGAAAAATACTGCATTTTACATCAAAACTACTTTTTAATCTAATTTATTTATATGATTAGGTTATCTTTTGAATTTTTCTTAATTTTAATATGAATATATTTTTACCATTTAATCCAATGGTGGTCATTGAAATCAATTTCACTTTGAAATTGGACTTGAACTAGTGTCAATCTTTTGATACTTATTGTTTCATAAAAACACGCTATTTGCTCTGACATCAAGAATTAATTATTAAATTAATTAATGTGAATTATATGTTTTTAATTTTGTAAAATAGACTTCATTTTTGAATTTGTAATATCAAATATAGCTTAGGGTGAATTTTTAGGTAATTTTCTGAAAAACTTCAATTTTTGATGAATAGTGAAACCACTAAGTAGTACTTATAAAAACTGATTTTTCCGTTTAAATTGAATTTTTCCATCATTGTGTTTTGATTTTCAAAACTCCGACATACATGGTTGTCATTAAGAAGTAAAATGTGGTTCAATGAGATTATAATAATTTTTTGGTGAATAGTAACTTATTAATTTCTTAATCGCGATTAGTGGTAAATAGTGTAGTTTAAGGTTAAAATAATGATTTAATAAAATAAAATGAGCATGACACATGTCCTACCCTCATTGCTTGTGTCATCGCCGACATAGAAAAGCCATGGGTCAACTTGGGGACCCCATGGATCCACTTTGGTTGGAAAATGACATAAATTACTTTTTATTTAATGTAAAAGTAAAAATGACACAAACATAATATGTTTTACGAAAACAATTTTTACATGGGGTTATAACGATCATATTTTTGATTATAAATAGTCATTAGAAAGCTAAAAATATTTAATACATCCTAGTTGTTTTTTTTATAATTTTTAGACATTAAATATATCAAATTATTTATGACATAATAATGATGCAGCGATGACATCATTATTTGATGATTTAAATAAAATGGAAAGATAATGTAAAATCTATGAACTACACATTTCCAAAACCAATTGGATGAGTGGATTTCGAACCCTTATCACCTTATCCACGAATTATATCAATGTGAGACCTTTTAAAACCGAAACACATCTTCAAATAACGTAATATTTCTTTACTTTCCAAAAGTGCCCCTCCTCTCCTCTTATAAAAGGCCCCCACCTCTACCTCATTTCACACACTCCTCAAGCCTTTGGCTCGGACAACCCCTGCCCATTTACTCTCTCCACATCCCTCTCCTCATCCTAGGGGATTCCCTTTGGTCAGAATCCTTTCAAATGAAGCCTTTAGGCTCAAATCTAAAGGAGTTACACTTTTAAAGGTAATTCATTCTCTCATGTTCATTTGTTTTATTTTGCTTCTCCAACCCCTAAACTCTTTTTATTTACTTATTTTGTAACAACACCAGTATATTAAATATACTAGGATGTTGTTATAAGATTTATTTGAGCTACACTCTCACAAAACTACATCAAATGGTTAAAGAACATACGGTTTCCGTGGATGGTGAAATTATGCCACCCGAAACAATGATTGTTCAATACTAATTTAACACCTTCAAATGTGGCCATTATGATGTCAATATTTTTATATATGATATATAATATGTTTATGTTTTCCTTAATCTTTTGTTTTTTCATTTTGGGCATACCTTTATGGTTTTCATTATGGGTAAACACGATATCTTCATTTTAGGAAGTGCGGACTACCGCCCCCTGAAAGTGATTTGATTCGTTAATACCATATGTGGGATGTGTAAAGGATAAAGTTATTGATATTATATATGTTATTATACTGGAATTATAATATACTCTTATATAATTATGATTCCATTCCAGAAATACGAAATAGAAATGGAAGTAGCGTTCATGCGTACGTACGGCCTACCGTCTCCATGAACGGTGCATTTCATTTCTTACCTCTAAATGTGATGTCATATTATAAATACATATATATGATGAATATATATGATATATATGTTATAAAAATAACTAATATCATTCTGGATATAATGAACCTTTGACCAAATTAACAACATGTAAGTGTAAGAAGTCTATTTTTGACTTAAGAACCAAATACCGACAAAATGAACATTATTAACTTAAATGATAACATGATGTTCACAACATGGTATAAAAGGAATAATGAACTTGAAAAATGTTCATAAGCAAGTAGATATTAACTCAACTTTATTATTCAGGAGATTAAAGAACGTTCGTGTCAAGTCAGATACGAGGTATGGGACTTTGGCTCAATCTCCTTTCATTGAGGCATATTTTATTTTATACACAACTTTCTTTTATATATTGTATAAAACCATTTGACTTTTACGTTTATCCAAAAGGAATTTTTGTTATATGAACCGTTTACTAAAAGACAAAAGGGAATGTGTTTGTCGTACGTATGTGGCGATAATGACTTCTCCGCCACCGTGACCATTATTTGAGTTTCGACTTCCTCTACAAGCCATACCTTATTTTTAAAAGAAAAATAAATACCATGTTTTACTTTTATTTTATTTTGCTATTGAAAATGGTTTTCACAATGTTTTTGTATTGTATTGATATCTTGTGATTGAAATTTGGTAATTTTATGTTTCCTTTATGCATGTTTTATGTGATATGATTATGTTATGGTTCTTGGGCATTATTATGAAGACGGGCGGTTCCGTGATAAACTAAGGGCGGGTGAGCCCGATATAGCTCTCCAATGCATTGGGTAACGTGAAGGAGTGAAACTTTAAGGTTTCTCCGAATAGATTTTAGGGAATATACTGTGATGGGTATTCCAAACGTAACCAAGAGGGTTACTCCCTACGTAAGAATGTTATGAATGCCTCAAGTTACCTTTATGTCTTATGATTTCTATGATTTATTCATGATTTTATGAGGTATGTTAAAGTGCCTATGTTTTATGGGTAAATTATGATTTCATTCTTATGTATATATGAACTCATGTTTCCTTTCCATGTTTTTATAACCCATACTAAGCTTTTTATGCTCATCCCAAGTTTTTTTGAAATGTTTTTCACAGGTCAAGGGAAAGGTACATGATATGATGATAGTGTCAAGGAAGTGTCAAGAAATAATCCATGTTTTATTTTAAATGTGTTTCCATTGATGGGAATGAAAAATACTATCTTTATGTAACCACTTTGTTTTTATGTGGGATGTAATAAATGTTTTATGATCTAATTCTCTAAAACTCTAATCCCGAAAAGATCCTCAATGTGTAATCTTGTAATAACTCAAGATTAAGTAAGGTTTAAGGCTTGGGCCTTATATAACATACCATATATTTTCTACTTATGACCTTTATTTCATATTTGTTAACTATTCCTTATTAAAGCCACATTTTGGTTAATAAATAATTTATATTTCATGTATTATTTTATGTGACATTTTCATTCCACCTATTTTGATCATGATTTAGTCATAAATAGAATTTATAATATGATATAAATATCATATAAATTTCCTATATATACATTGAGTAATCTATAAAATTTTGATATAGAAAATGAGACACACAATTCATGGAGAT